>CM059018.1:1437500-1947500 GCA_030272315.1 Paspalum vaginatum | reverse complement strand
GTTCATGGGTTTCAAGCTATACATATCTATACGTGTGCCTGCAAAACACTACACTGCAACCAATTCGCACATATATATTGCCTGCCATGGTAGGGTACAAGACGGATGTGCCCAAAATGTTTGGTGCATTGCGATCATCGACGTACGAGTACGACATATGTAGATCGACAGCTAACACGTTCATCATTAAAGGATTTAATGGAGCTTTCGTCAGAAGCTAGGGGAGGGGTCGGTGGGTTGATGAGTTTGATCAATGGTCAGCATCACACATGCAGGGTCCCCTAATTGTTATAAATTAAGCTGCTGCTGCCTGAATGCACTTGTGTCTCTGACGAGGTATATATCGTTCCATACTTCCATCACATGTGTCAGACATGTATACAAATACAAGTAATGTATACAGCTGCTGCCTCGATTTCAATATATATGTTATTATTATTGCCAATTACACAATAACGACGGGGTGAAAAGAAACTAATTGAAGGTATTTTTTGTATCATAAGTGTGTCTAGTTTATCTGCAGTAGTATATATACTGCATACATGCATGGGCCGCCTAATCAGCACAAGACCAACTTTACACGTATAAATACTTGTTTATCTTTATCTGCGACTCTAGTTAATTATTGCTCCATATTTACTACTTTGAATTGGTTCTTTGATTATTATTAGTGGCAGAAGTGTGTAATACACAAACATATACAAAAACTTTCTATAATAGCATACATTGGTGATTTAGAGAGGACATTTTGTTTATTTTAATAATGATAAAAATGGGTAGTTTGTATGTAAACTTAAATGCTTCTACAGATTAACTATTATAATCACAAATATGGGTATTTAAATCCAAATTTAGATAAACATTAAATTGTCTTTCATTATACTACTTAAAGTTTCTAATATATAATATTCCTGGTAGGATTGAATATTATAATCTTATATAGGTGTATTTTTATTTATCTAATTTTTTATAATAGTAGATATTTATAGTTTATATGTGGTTTGAGGGGATGACGGAGGCAGGTAATTTCTGTACAAACTTAAGTAGTTATATAGATTAGCTGTTATTAAATCGTCTTTACTGATAGCGTAGTGGGAAACTTATAAAAGAAGATACTTATTTCAATCAACTTTCGTATTAATTGGTATAGCGTGCGTGATTTGTATGCTTATTTAGAGGCTACTTTAAATTATTTTCCACATTGTCATAGTGGATAACTTATATACTCCGTACAAGTTTGCATTGGAAGCTATTACTTTAACTTATCTTTCATAATGGTATGCTGAGTAATTTTTAGAAAAAAAGAATATTCCGCATGGATATTATTGGTAGAGGATAACTAATCCATCAACATGTGTTGTCGCACGGGTTAGAGTTTTAGGAGATGATCCTTAGTAATATTAAAGATGATTATTTTAATTCATCTTTGTAATGGCATTGTTGGTAATTTATACGCAAATGAATTATTTTAATTTATCTTTCTAGATGGCATATTGGGTAATTTATATGCAGATTTAGGGCTTATTTCAATACATTTTTATAATGGTATGGTGAGTAATTTATATGTACATTTAGGGGTACCTTAATTCATATTTTATAATGGTATGGTGGGTAATTTTATGAAATTTAGGGTGTTATTTTAACTTGTGTTCATAATGGCATGGTGAGTAATTTTTATATAAATTTAGGTCGCCATTTTATTTAGTTTTTCATAATGGCATGGTGGATAATTTTTATTTAAATTCAGGGGTTCTTTTACCTCATCTTTCATAATGTCATGGTAGGTAATTTTTTAGAAAATATAATAGATCTAATGGCTATTATTATTAGAGCTACATGATGGATGATTCGATGATTCTGATTTTTGTGAAAATTTTTAGAATTTATCTTTTTTTTCTTAGCGTGTCTGGTGAAGATTAACGTGAGGAGTCTCCAATTAGTAACAATAAAACAGGTGAATGGCTAGATGTTTCTAACTTTGTGAGACTTTTGAGAATGTCCTGTAAATAGTGTATCTTTTAAAACCTCTATTAGTAATAGTAAGATGCTACAAGCTTGTTTGGCTGCCTTGAATGGTGAAAAATACTTCATATATAACTAGTCAATTCAAGATCAAACTTACCGTGAAAAAAGTAACTGAGGTGTGTAAAATCGAGAGCCTGTGTGTGCGCGCGTGAGAGAGGATAACTAGATGCATATATACACTAGCTGACAAATAGGAAAACAAAAAATATCTGAAGAGCAGATATTCTGTTCGGATCGGTGCTGAAGTACAAGGTGCATGTGTACATCTGTGGCTCTGAAATATATATTGTCATACGATGAATGAGTCTTAATATGTGAGTTTGTCAAGTAGCACCAAAGCTCAAGAAACACAGTGAACATGTTGTTTGTGTTCTTGTGGAAAGGTGGCCTTCCCGGCCCGAAAGTCTAGATCTTGTTGCCGAAGGGGATAATGTTATCCCAGTCCAGGAGAAGACAAAGGCATGTGTGTATATATATAAGTGGCCAACTGGGGAGCTTTAAGCAATGGCAAACATAGGAAATATTTAGGTGCGTTTGGCTCCTTATTCACAGAATCAGTGAATATATATCATGCATGCATGGGTTGAGTAGGAACGACAAATTGTCTGATATAGCTACATCCCTAGCTTTCTCTCACCAGGGCCCAACTGTACACACACACACACAATGTGCCATTATTTTAGATCTGGACGATCCGAAGTTCTTTTTTTTTATCAATGATGTCAAATGAGGGACTTGCCTTAGTTGCAATACCATATTAAGTTATCATGTACTCCCTCTGTCCTCAAATATAATATTTTCTAGGTTTCTTCTAAATCAAACAATCTTAAATTTGACCAAGTTTCTAGAGAAAATATTAATATCTATCGTATTGAAGAAGTAAATTATGATAATATAGTTCATAATAAATCTAATGATGGTCATTTTACAATAATAGTATTACTGATCTTTTTTATAAACTTGGTCAAACTTTGAATAGTTTGACTTAGGATAAATCCACAAAACAAGATATTTCACGACGGAGGTAGTACTCCTGCAGATGGTTTGTTGTGGACGAAGGGATATGCTTGTCTTCTTGGTAGCGATAGAGCATAGCACATCATGCACCCGGCCGGGACAAGCAAGTCAACCGCGTCCCATAGGGAGGCCGGACCACAGGGAAGAATCCATTATTAGGCTCAACGGCTTAGGGCAAAAGCCCATGCAATGGGTCGGGCCAGAGGGCCCAGCATGCTGCTTATCATGGTTGGTTGATCTTGATCAGACAACAGGCATCCAATCCACTAGACCTCTCCCGGGCGGCCCTTTGCTTTGCTTTTTTAACCACCACGTGCTATACCTTCTTAAATCATAACCTGCAATAAACCTTTATCAGACATGTACACTGCACCCAACACAGCTCTGAACACCGTGCTACTAGCTGGTGACTTTCATTAGAAGAACCAAGAAGAAAAACATCGTGTTGCTGACGGCACCATCATCATGCATGGGTCCCTTAATTTGGTAGTTGTGCCTCGTCAAGATTATTCCAGCTTAATTATTGGACAAGCCGAAACAATGTGGCAGCATAATATGCTTCTTGGTTCGTAGTTCGTTCAATGCCAACTTCTACTTCTTCAGAAAACAAGTGAAAAAAATCCAGCTTTCAAGAATAAGCTTCGGCTTTTCACACACACACACACACACACACGAAGAAGCAGAAGCCACGACAGAGGAAAAAACAGCACCATGTGCCGTTGGGAGATCATTGTCATGAGAATCATGTGCAACAGTGCAATAAGCAGGTAAAAACGAAGGGGGCCGGGGCAAAAAGTCAGGCCGGGTAACTTTCCACCGTGATGTGGATCTATTGATCATCATAGAGTAGTAAAAATGAAAAAAAAACATATAAAGAGCGCATCTAGTCACGGTAGCTTTACTCTCGCTATTAACCTCACCTAACTCCGTAGCTCTCATGTGTATGCCTTTTTTTTTCTAGATGTGTTTATAACGTCGACTCCAACAAGACAATGTACGTAGGGTCTGTTTGGTTTAAGGCCTTTAGTGGTCAGACCAAATTTTGGCAATGGTTTGATCATGTTTGACCTTAGACTAAAATTTATCTAAATAACACAATTTTCATTCGTATAGTTTATTTAAACCAAAATGAAAATGAAAAGAATATATGGTTTGCGTAAATTTTGGTCTAAAATCAAATATGATCAAATATTAGCCTGGCCACCATGGGCCATGAACCAAGCAGGCATGTAGTGCACCTAGTGTCAAAGTATATACAATGTAATGTAAGTAAATCGACCGTGGCAAAACTACTTGAATCGTGGGGTGTATATGTGCTGAAAATCTTATCCTGAAAACTCTTGTTCTTTATATACGCTGACTATAAAGCTCGCCCCAATGAATAGCTGGCCGGAGCTTGAGGCCCGAGTTGAACTATGACATATATTTGTTTAAAATCTATCTGAGTCACTTGACATGTTACTTTTGTTCAAATAATATCCTACGAGGTATAATAAACCAGTCATGAGAAGTTCCTTTCCTAAGTCAGAAATGAAACTATTTTGAGACAAACCTAATGGAGCTCTTGAAAGAAATAGCTAGGCTTCAGTACGCCCGGTCCCGCCAGGTGCATGTGTTTGAGTAACAGGAAACAAGTCAGGGTAGTCAGTTTAGAGCTATATAGTGGACGTTAGGTCAGCTGTTGAGTCATGTATACTTCCATGGCACACAAAAAAAAGCAATTCTAACATTTTTCAGACCAATTAGCAGTCTCACTAGCCTATCGCACGGGTTGCAATCTTATACAGTAAGATATTATTATATGCACAATCAGAATTTATTATCTTCACACATTGTCCCGCTCTGTTCATTTTTATAGCACAACACCCATATATGTAATTTGCAATAATCTAGTTCAGCTTGTGATAAATATACTAATCACTTCTATGTTTTCTTATCCATATTCATATGTCCACATCGTCCCCCTTGTTTCACACCTACTTATATTTTCTAAATATATTTAGTATATATCTAGATTTGACTTTCAAATTTTGATTCTGTTAGTTATAGAAATTATTTTTTGTATAAAGTTAAATCTAGTTCTTATGACAGCCTTTATTTTTTGTATAAAGTTAAATCTAGTTCTTATGACACCTATTGCATTTTATTAAAAACATAGAATGTAGGTTCTAAACTACATTCTTAACCATTACAATGGTTTTAACCAAGAGTGGCACTCAAGATGTTGGATTTTCTCCATCAAAGAATTGTGTGTGGTAGTGTATTTTAAAAATATGTGAAACTGCAATGTAAATATGTTATAGTGATCTAGTCAAATTATTTATCTAATTTAATAGCTTACGAAAATATAAGGCATATAGATTTTTGACACGGTTGTTAAATTAGAACTTTGATCATTCATTTCTTTCAAATTTGTTATCAAATACAAAATTATCAACATATTAAAATACTTTCAATACAAATCCAACTATATAACATGCACAAGCTAAAATTATTGTTTACTATATTATTAGTCAAGGTTTAAATGTTTAACTGATATCTACAGGAAAACGCAATACTACTGTCGGGAGTCAATTTTTTGACGGTATTTTGACACTTGCTAAGTAGTTTCACGTTTTGCTTACTAGATTGGTAGGAGAATGGCAGTAGGGTCCATTTGCCAACCTCTCTAGCTAGATGGTGCTGTAAAACTGATGCTTAACCTCTAGCTATGTGTGGTTGAAAAATTAGTGCTTTTGAGGTGCATGACTATATGGCTGTATGTTGATGCCCTGGACATCTTATCTATGTAACTTATTCCTTTTATACACATCAGGGGCATCTTACTCATGCAACCAATGATGCAAACATTAGGACATCGTATTATGTAATGTGGTATATGTATGTGTGTGTATTCTGGTTGAAGATGGTGTGCAATGCTTGATAATGCTTATTATTTATTTTCAAAATGGATATTAAATGTAATTTGGATGTGCTGGAGTTAATAGCATTTCCATGGTGGTAAACAAGCCGACAGGAAATATTCCCACGCCGACAGGGAAATTGATGCTGCACTGTCGGGGCGAATAAATTCCATGTCAGAAATGATGTTCTTTTATTTTGAATGGTAGCCGTACCGATAGGGAAATTCTATTTTTTTGGCAGTGAATCTGTTTTTCCTGTCGGGCCAGCGACAGAACAACTATTTTGAACTTGGCGCAATTCAATTTCCCTAATGGTGTGTACCGTCAAAAAAAAATGTTTGTGTCGGTGCGCCGACAAGCAAATCCAAATTTCTCTCTCTCGCCCTGTCGGAATTCCCCATTGGTTCACCATAAAAAAATGATTTTCCTATTTTCATGTCGAGTTTGTATTTACCCTGTCGGTATTTCCACCGACATGACTGTTCCATTTTCCATTATTGGATCCAAATACATGCACGCTCTATTTTAGGATGATGGGACATTACCTTTCATAATAATAATGATAATAAAAGAGGCGGGTAATTTGTAAGAAAATAGAACAGATCCAATACCTATTAATTATTAAAGTCTACTGAATTGATGGTTACATGTTTTTTTATTTTTTTTAGAATGTGCATTACCTTTTTAGCTGTGTTTCATCTTAAATTAATAACACGCCCTCTTTCCACACAAAAAAGTGCTAGGGTTTTTTATACAGATTGTTGATGGAATAACCTTTTCCATACGTAGTTAATGCTAGCTACTAGTCCACCAGTCTGTGATCTCGCATGCATGGTTACATTTTTTTGAAAATATATGTACTAAACTTGATAGATAAAATTTTTTATAATGATTCGATGGATAATTTATGTGCTAATTTAATAATGGCATGGTGGATAATTTATATGCAAATTCAATGGCTATTTTAATTAATCTTTTATAAATAGTTATTCTTTTATAGATAATTTTGAAAACTCAGGATTTTGGTTTTTATATTTTTTATGGAGGGGGGGTAGCATAAAATGTGAAATAATTACCCAGATGCGTACTAATGAGCATTTATGTAACTATCCACGGCGTCTTTTCACCGAATCAAAGTTCGAAGCCAGGCCAGCAGAGAAGATGACTGCCGAGCTAGCAGTGGAAGCCCTTGTATCACCCTTTTGTCTCTATCTTGCTGACCTCTTCCTTTCCACTGTTATTTTAATATGTTCTCCTGATCTACCATCCAATCAGCAGAAATCAGAGAGGTGCTTTAATTTTGTGACAGACGCGAAAGTGCTACATCACGAATCAGGTTACATATATGCAATTATATATAATCTATTATATCTATAGTATATGTTATGATGGACGATGTGGAACTATACGACAGATTGGAAGTGGCCATATGAAAAATACAGCGAAAAAGGGCACCATGTTTTCCTCGAGGGCACTTTGCAAGGTGATGCATGCATGGCTTGTCAAAAAGGCCCTGGCTGACAGCGCGAAAAGATGCATTCTGTCGCTATAACATGCTACCAAAGCGAAGATACAGGGATTTGTTTTTCTCTTCTTCTTCTACCTCTCTCAATCAGATATATATTCCGCTGATCATATATAGTCCGGCACTGTAGATAAATGGATGCATGTCTCCTGTCCTCACCTATATATTGTTTTCGTTGCAACACACACTTGTACCAAACAACTGTGTTTCTCGACAATAATGATATATATGCTACGTCACATCTTTGTTCAACACCTCCGTGTGTGTTCTTTGGAGTGCTTGCTATGTGGTCGCCAAGTCTTGAGCCAAACCTTGCTAGCTTCTAGATGGAATGAGAAATCATGGCCTTTAATTGTGCAGTGGAATTACTTTGCTACCCTTTTTATGCACACACCGCACCACAAATAAAGAACGACAAAGCTTTCGGCCTCTCAGAGATTGCTACTACCTACTAAAAAGAATATAATGAGATCAATGCTTGTGGTGTGAAATTTGTTGGTTAATCAGTTCTATGAGTTACGCTAGTCGTCTCTTTCCTTTTCCCTCTGCAACTTTACTGGGTAAACAATCAATCTCTGAGCCCGTTGTGACAGTGAGTACGTAACAAAAACTAGCGCTAGCTCCTAGCTGGACGGACTAGTTACATCGATGGGTTCATTTCAACCCCGTTGATCAGGTTATCGTTTCACTTTATCTCTCCGGTCGATGTTTTCATCGTGTTCGTTGAAACAGTTCGATTATTAGATGCTTTAATTTGCAATGATCTCTGCCTAGACTTGGCGCCTATATCAACATGTGTTTTTGGGTGCCTGCTGTTCCTGGTCCTAGCTAGCTAGTAGCAACTGTGCACCTTGGCTCCTTGTTCACCTCAAGATCTGCTTCAAGGTACATGGAATGTGAGTGTCCAGATTGAAGCATCTGCCACAGAGAATTGTAGGGGAAAACATCGACTTCGGAGAGTGCAGAGAAAAATGTGGCAACCATTGGTGCTGCTTATTTTATTCCCCTTTTAACTATTTTCAGCTTTACTGCTGGTTAACCAATCAAACAATGAGCAGATCATGACGACAAAGAACCCATCTTGCTCTACTTTCTGGAGAAACTCATCACTCACGGGGATCTCAATTCCTTGATCAACTTGGGCCCTTGCTTGATCTTTTCTTCACTTTGCTTCTCTTTCCCTTTCCATGTCTCTCCTCTCCATATAACAGTCCGTGGAGATCAATATCAGAACCAACCAAACGATACCGATCCTGTGTAATCATGCCAGAGAGGATGCGTCCAAACCATATCAAGCAAGCTCCCATTGTCATCTTCTGCTCCCGTAATAGTCACCTAGTCACTTGTGAAGTTGTGATTCTGCCGCGTCAGGTGATGATAGATCCGAAGAGGCTTGTTCAGTACAAAGGGAGAGCTTCGCTCCAGCTTTTTAGCTCCAAAACAATGGGCACTGATGAGATCTGTACGACTGTACTGTCCCGATTGGTATAAAGGTAGGCCGCATATATTGCATGGTTTCATGCTAAAATTTTGGCATGGCATGTTTTGGCCACAAATTAAACCAATCAGGTCCATATATTGTTTGGTTTAATTTGGCCAATATCTTGTTTTTCCATTGTATTTTTTTCCCTTTGTATGTCGTTTACTTGTGTTCTTTTTTCCTTTTTCTTTAAAATATCCATTTTATTTATTTATTTATTCTAATATTATGAATATTATCATTCTACATATAGAATATTTATGAAACTACATTATTTAATTCGTGAAGGTATAATATTTCTTATTTTTCTTGTAAAAGTGGAATGTTTTCCTTGTGAAGATAGAATATTATATTTCTAGATCTAAAAATATTTCTATGCGAAGATAGAATATTTTTCATGTAAAATTAGAATATTTGGATAGTGAGGTCAGAATATTTCTCGAACACACATAGAACATCAACATTACAAACTTATCTTTTTTATAAATATAAAATATTGTTGTTCTTTCAAAAATAAATTACGCTAATTTTAGAACAGATTCTACATGATTCAACGATAGGCACATGGCCATAGCCTGCTTGCGCATCAACAGCGCGCACTTTTTCTAGTTTTAGAATATGGGTCAAATAAACCAGGGATCTTACATGGGCACCGTGCTTTCATATAGCATATCCAAGAAACTTTAATTGGCTCAGGTAGATATGATTACAGCTTTTTCATATATGTGCGGCCGGGTTTTCCGATCCATCCATTATTAGGACGGTTGTTGATGCTGACGATTGAACGTTAACTTATATACTCCACTAACAAAACCCACAATCAGTGCGCTTAAGAAAGGACGGCCTCTGCTGGTTTCCGGCTGCTATAATAATATATCTATTCTACAAACACTAGGCTAATAGCATGACAAAAAAAACTAAGTAAAATGAGACCCACGAGACCACGACAGGACCATGCATGATCGCATGCATGCTACTTTTTCTTGCATTTTATTTGCTTACCTACCATATATATGTTTGTAACGGAGCGAGATAAACTAGATCATATATATGAGAGAATGAGAGTAGCAGGGGCTAGGAGCCTAGGAGGCAATATTTAGGCGCAGTTTGGAATGGAGGTAACATTAATGGTTCTGCGCTTTTCCTGTAAAAGAAATTATAGTGTAATTTCTGCGAAATTCTAGCGTTTCAAACGAGACCTTAGAATTAATTTCAGCAAAAGTAAAGAACTAGCATGCAGTACTATAACTCTAGCTGGTCGACGATCTAATAAGCCGCGGCGACGGAACAAAAGGCGGCTAGTGCTCACTGTGCTAGTAGAAATGTCAGATGAACAAACAACAACGACCCGCTAGCCAGCTAGGGCTTTATCGTGTCGGAGGAGCCTAGGCGCATGCGGCGGCCGGCTGCATGCGCGTGCTCTTCCGACCCGCGGCTAGCTCGCCGTCGGCCGCCGCCGTCGTCCTAACCGCCGGCCCCTATTCTCCTGTACGCTGTCCTCTCACGCACTGCACGCACCACAGTCCACGGCCTCATCATCGATAATCGTCGCCTTCTTCGCCCGTCCCGGCCCCGGCCCCTTTCCTGCATTGACCTGGGTAGCTCTAAAGGGAGAGAGGCGTTCCTAATCCGTCCTTGCATTGCATTGCATTGCATTGCTGTCGGTAGCCAGTACAATTAATCATCCATCCTTCCATTGCATAATTTGCATTGCCTTTTGCTTCCTAACTAAACGTGCGTGCTCACCGCCTAGCTCTATTTATTTTCAAAGGGACGATTACATGTATATATGTTCGTGCATGCATATGTCTATGGATATGGGGTCGTGCGTGTTCACTTTTAGTTCGGACAGCAATTGTGATGGAGTTTCTGATGAAGAGTGTCATGTCAATCAGTAGCCAGTAGCTGCTTTCTAGCGATAGTAGTAGTAGTAGTGAGGGTTGATCATCTAAAACGAATAGGGTGCATGTACTATACTACTATGCATGGATAGTGGCATGATTGTTGTTTTATTTGGTGGCAGGGTAATGTCTGCCTGTCCGAGATTTCAATTTGGTGTCGTTTTCTGCTCCTCTTCCATGAACGCTAGCATGCAGATCACTACACTTGATTTTTTTTTTTAAAAAAACACTATGCTATATATAAAACTATAAAAGAGAGACAAGTGTGTTCTCTGTCGCTATGTGTTGGGCAGTCCCGATGGACGACCTAGGCGTGCCGTGCAAAAACACTGCAAATGCAACTATATATTGCGTAAGCTAGGGGGGGGGTGTAATTCATGAATGTTGCTTCTCCTCCCATCATCAGATGGACGAGGAGAGATACATGCATCTCTTAGAAATTTCGGGGTTACCTCAAAGGCATTATTGTTGTTGTTGTTATTATTAGCAAATTTATTTACCACTTATGTGTTTCACTGAACAGTTACTAATGAAAGAATAATGAGAATGTAGGAGGGAAGAGGAATGAGCCATAAGCTACAGATTTCGACTCGGGCCCAGCCCAGTATAAACCCAGCCTGCGCTACAGAATGGGCCTTTATTTGACCACTTCTGTTGTACTGGGCTTCTTTGGATGTTGGGCTTCCATGCTTTACAGTCACATTAGGCCATTATGAGTGAGTTTCTTCAGTTGATGCGCTTTCGCAGTTCAAAGGCGGGCACGCAATCACCGTCCTCTATGAACATTCTACCCAGCAAAAATGCAGAAATTCTCTCTCTCTCTCTCTCTCTCTCTCTCTCTCTCTCTCTACTCTACTCTGCGATCATGCATTTTCAGGCTCTGTAGATATTTAAATAGATGTCCCCTATTATCGTCTCATGTTTTCCTTGCAATTCTACCAAGCAAAAATGCAGAGATTTTTTTTATTTCTTCCCTCTCTATTCTGTTCTCCGGCCAAACATCTTCCGGAACTGTTCTTCGTCTCTTGTTTTCCTTGCAATTCTACCAAAAGATTGTTTCTCAGTCTGCTAGTACCACTTTCTTCAAGATGGGACGAGAAGTTTCGCCCTTTAATTAATTTGCACGTTTGATCACGATTTCGTTTCCCTTTTTCTGTGCACACATAAAGAACGACAAAGCGTTCAGCCTCTCTCAGATATTGCTACCATGTGTGGTGTGAGTTTGTTGGCTAACGAGTTCTATAGGTTAATTAGTTGTCTCAGCTTTATTTCCCTTTCTCTCTGCAGCTTTACTGGGTAAACAATCAATCAATCTCTGAGCCGGTTGTGAGGAGGTAAAAACTAGCTTCTTACTGGACAGACTGGTTACATCAATTCATTTCAACCCCGGCCAGGCTCTGTTTCATTCAGGAAATCCTAAATTCGCCATGCTTGTTCAGGTAAGAGTCTAGCGAATATTGTTAGCTGAAGAGTGGGCTAAGAAACAGCTAGCTCCTCTATTAATTAGCTGGGTTGTTTAGATACATTGCGGTTAGCTTTTAGTGTAGCTAACAATTAGTTGCATTTATTGCTAGCTGATCTTCATTTCCATTTAGCAATTTTTAGCTTTATTACTGGATAGCCAATCAAACAATGAGCACATCATGACAATGAACATATCTTGCTCTAGTTTATGGAGAGATTCATCAGTCATCAAATCAAGGCGATCTCTATCCCTTGGGCCCGCATGTTCTTTTTTTTTCATTTTGCTTCTACATGGAGATCAAAATAAATCAGAAACGTGCCAAACGATATTGACCTTGGTAATCATGCCAGGGAGGATACGTCCAAACCATGAAGCTCCCATTGTTATCTGCTGCCTCCCATCAAGCTGTGTAACTTTGCTCAGCTTTTTCCAGACAAACAATGGGCAGTGAGCCGATCTGTCCCAATTGGTAAAGGCAGGCCATGTAACCCTCTTTCGAATCAACAAGATTTTATTGGCCTCCTAATCACTTCGCAAAAGCTTTGGTACATATCAACAGAAAAAAATGACTGATCAGCATATCCTTCTCACTTCAGAGCTTGCAATAATGCAGCAGCGCGGTAAGAGTAGCAACGATAGACATGCCAAAAGTTAAGTTGGCAAGATATTTCAGTTTATTGTGAGGTTTTTTAGGGATAAATTATTATTTTTTCTAGCACATCTCGTAAAAACTAACGTGGCTGTCGCGAATTAGTAACAAGCTTGACTCTTCAGATGAGCATATAGCTCCCTAGTCCCCATGGCTTAGTTTGGCATTGAAAGGGATTAGAGTGGAATAGGATAGATTGAGGGGGATTTTGAACTATTTGGGATGTAAACACACACCAATCCTTCCAATCCATTTTAAATCCACTTCAATCCACAAGTAGCCAAACATATGTGTAGATTCTTCCATTATTAGCAGGAGCGTTTGTTGATGCTGGCAATTAAACATTGATTGAGCTACTAATAATAAAACCAATCAGGGCGATTATGAAAGGACCTGGCCAGGTCAAAAGCGCCTCGGTTATCAAAGTGCGTGACCACTGGTTTTCGGCTGCTAATCTATTCTACAACCACTAAGCTAACTAATAGCATGATCATAAGAAAAAAAAAACTGAGTAAACATGAGAGACGCACGACAGGGCCATGCATGAACTAGATCATATACCTACCACATGGTAATCGATTTAAACTGTACGTAGATCAATATATACACTCAGAGCATAATGACGTTGGATGGAACGAGAGGCTCGATCCTCTTATGGTTGGTTGCACGAGGTAGTGTAAGCCCATATCCAAAGAGTCTGGTTTATATTAGCCAGGCTGAACATATGCCTTTTGTTGATTGGTTGCATCTACTTACATGCGACATGAGCTAAAACACAAATTAACTATTAAGATTATTATATATTTATGTTGTATCTATTGTATTAACCCTTAATCCACTTTACACTTTAAAATAAATCAAAAATCATTTAGTATGTACTAGTAACGTGCTAGTATATCATTAAACCAGATTAATACCTACATCCCAAAAGCCTGGCTCCAGTGAGTCAAGCCTAAAAGGAATTTTCTATCCGGAAGCCAGCCACACAACCAAATGGTCTATGTCCCACAAGTCTAATATATATAGGCAACCAAGTTCACTCTAACATGGTCACTCACACACACGAGCCAATTGGGCGTTGGGGTCACAACGACCATATCACCTATGATGTTATCCAAAATATAGGACGAAGTTATTCCATGACACACGCACAACTCCTTCCACCCTCATCTTTGGCAAGCAGCTCTCCACCCCGCTCTCCCCTAACTTCCTGGCTGCAATAATGCCTCCATACGGGCTCCGCCTACCTCCGGTGGCCAGTGGCGCCTCGCCACCCACCGCCGGTTCTTCCTCATGATACTGGAAGCTCACCCTATATAGCATGTTTTTCTTCTTAGCGGGGGTGGAAGGAGGATCGTCAACTTTTCTGCAAATATGCTAACAGCTTGTTTGGATCCCTGGAATTGAAACGTCTTCCCAGAAACAGATTCTAAGAATAAGATTCAGCTAGAATTTAATTACTTAGAATCTAATTCAATTGAATTTTCATGTTTGGGTGTTCATGGAATTCTTTCGAAGAACAACTTCAAATATCGCATCGAAGATGGAAGAGAACGAAATTTGTGCACACAAAAAATTAGATAGCTATACAAACGTTGACCCATGATCCATTCCCGTTCCATCCACCAGTCCATCAATCCGTGGTCTCGTACGGGTTAGAGTTTTAGATAATATAGATTTAATCCGTAATAATATTAGACCTTATTGTTTGTTGCACCCGGTTTTAGAAACAAAACCAAATGACACCGTATGTGTGCCCAGAATCTATTTTTCACACATACAGTTAGTGCATATCCAAAGACAGTGATTTATATAAGCGTGTAAAACTTACATTTGACACAAAGGTCGTATCAAAGTATATCGGAACTTCTATCTCGTAGCCGAACTCCATCTTTACAGAAAGGTTAACCGGTGGCACGTACGCCTAAACACCGAGGAAACTTCTAAATCCACTTCGTCTTCATGTCATCTTCAATTTGAATAGAGTAGAGCTATATTTTTGGGATAGCAAGGTTAAGTACATGTCGTACTTAACAAGTATTTCGTTTAGGATATAAGTGAACTGGCTTTAAAGTAGACAGGCGTAATGGTTGCTTTTAGTTGATCAACTTTTATTTACTGACAATGAATTAGCATAACCCATCCCATAACTGGAATAACATAAATAGTATATGAAAATAAACTACCATGGTACCATCATCATCCCATTATTATACCATCTTTACCAACATTGCCATGAGTCTTTTTTTTTTTAGGAAAACACTAATATGTGAGGGTCCAAGCCGCTCTTAACCGTGAGCACGGCTGATACATCAGTTTTAACACTCTCGAGAGGTTGTACGTCTTTACCCACAAGTCATGATTCTCATATGCCTAAGGGTGGATCAGACCCCGTATACTCATTACCTTAGATGAATCGGCAGGGTTTCATTACGAGGCCTTTACAAAGAATTTCTAGAGTGTAGCCGCCCGTTCCAGGTTTCCGTTACCAGGCATAAAAGTCCCCTCCCGAAGGGTGATTGAAAAAAACCAAATAAACCAAAATGCACCCACACAAAAGAGCAAGTCTTATACCCAGCAACGCCCCCCTTACGCCATCTTTCAGGTAAGCAAACCACCCGCTCTAGTTCATCTAATTAATCAGTCAATGACGTCTCATTCCATCCCTTATGATTGTACTGTTTTCCTGGGTGGTTGCTCGGCAAACCGATCCTTAGAGTGAGGCAATCGAGCAAACCCACAAAACATGCTCAAATCCCCATATTACCAATAACCAAACTTTTATCATCAATTCATCATTAATTAATCAAGAGTAGCAACATGAGTAAGATTTCTTGAGCGCTAGCATTAAGCTACACATCACAGCCCTCCCATAGGATGAAATATTGATAGGAAAATAAGTGACTAGTCATCCTTAGGTTGAGCATGATTGGTTGTGCGATAAAGTAAGTTTTTAATGTGAATAGGACGAATAGGTCAAAGAATATTTACCTTTATTCCTAAGTATATAGCTGCTCAAAGAATCTTCACTCGTAGGTTTTGAAGAATTTGACCTTCACTCTTACGTATGATACTCATTTTATATGTGACAACGCAAACAACATACAAAGCAGATAAACATACATGCATAGGACAATACACCAATCAAAAGAAAAGCTTTGTAAAACACATGGCGAAAGAGGAGTCTCGTCACTACGGTCACGAGAGCGTAAAAAACGTAGAAAACGGAACTACGGCTGAAAAGATACATCTACGGAAGGTCTGCAAAGAAAGAGCTATGAGCATCATTGATAACAAAACAGTGTAGAGGGATTATTTCAGACAAATAACCAAGTTAGAATTAATTCAAATTAGATTTGAATAAAAAATTGTAGTCGAAACTAACCATATTTTATTTATAAAGATTTCATATATATTATACCATTAAAATAATTAATTTAAGAAAGAGCAGTTTATACGATCACAAATTCGGGCCTTTAGCATATAGCGTGTTTGATATAAACAAGTTATAATTAAAAACTTATTATAGTCGGCGTTAACATAAATAATTATGAAAAGTTGTGTATAAATCTATGTACCCTTTAATTTAGAAAACAATTGCATAACGATTATTCACATTAACAGATATTTAATAAAACTGAGGTATTGACCTAAATATCTTGTAACTAGGAAGCTATTAGAATTGGAAGTAATCAAATTAACATGTGTTTAGGAAAACAGAAATTAAACCTTAAATTGATTTTATTTATACAAAAATAAGAATATCATCGATCCAATTAGGATTTATATCTAAAATCAGAAACAAATAATATGATTAACATGAATAGAAAAGCTTAGGTATCATTATTACGAATCTAACGTAACAATAACTGATCTAAATAAACCGTAAAAGATATAGGAGATTCAAAATTGAGCCGCATGAACGCGATTAACCATAGCTGAGAAGTGTTAGCAGATGGCATTCACGTGACTCAACGATCAGTACACGCGAAAAGGAAAAAACAGCAGGATTAGATCCGGAGAACCTAAAAGCATGGACTGGATTAAAGGAATCTAACGTACACATGGGGCTATCAACGGGTTGATATGATCAAGAGATAAAGAACAGGCAGACGATTACCATGTCTTCCAGGGCCATCTTCTCATATCGGTCTTCTTCCTCACGTATGCATCTTTCTGGGACTCGTTCGGGGCTATCCTGGACTGCTTCTCACGATGGGAAAGAAGGACGCTCGACTGGCCAGGCATGCAGGGGGCCACGGCCGGGCAGCAGGCCAGCCCCCGGCGTTGATGCTGGGCGACAGGTAGCTCGGGGTCGGGATACATGGACGGCAGGACGCCGCGGTCTCAGCTATACGTGCGGCCAACGGACGACGCATTAAGCATAGCCATCGTAGCTTGGCACCGTGCGTCTGCCATGCGAGCTTGGGAACGTCGGCTAGACCAGCCCCCAGGGCTCATTGGGAAGGCGACCCTGGCGCAGCAGCGAGGGGCACCGGTGGCATCAGATCAAGCGAAGACAGCCGGCAGCTACGTGCATGGGAGACCAGAGGCGCGCGGCTACTATGGCATAGAGTTTGGTGGGCACGGACGTCGCGGTATTTATAGCGGTGGCACCGTAGCTGGTGGATGGGGCCAGAGAATCGGCACGCGGGGAGAGTCCGGGGCGGCTCGGACTCGGTGTCCGTGTCGTTCACGCGTGCGCGAGCAGGGGAGAGGTAAGGGATGATGGGTGGACCCCAGGCGACAGGGCTGGGCGGCTGCACGGCAGGCGCACAGCACGGGCGAGAGGCGAGTCGCCGTACGTGGTTGCCGCGACGGTCATGCAGCAACGACTCAAGGAACGGAGCGGCGGTGGCTGCAGGGAGAGCGTGAGGCTTAGGGCTCCGTGCCTCCACCTTTTATATGGATGTCGCGAACACGAATTTGGCTGGGCTCACAGCCCAAGGATCACCGGAAACAGACCAAACTGATGAACAGGGCCATACGGATTTAATTTAAATCAAAGAGGATTAAGAGAAAAGATTAACTCTGTTAGCTCAATAAATCAATTGGTCCTTGCATCTAACGCTTGAGAGAGGGAGAGGAAACGTGACCTGCTACTTATATAGATTTATTCACGAGCAAGACTGGACCACGTGCTAATACTAATAAGTGAAAAAAAGAAAAGAAATAAGGGTGGTTAAATTAAAAAGATGTCTGCTTGTATAACACAGAGTATGTGAGTAGATGGTCAACGAAAAGTTTTGGACATGTGCAGGATGACGTTCCAAATACAATCCATGCAATAAAGAGATATGATATAAAGGAAAGGGTTATTCCAAACTGATAATGGTCAACTAGGCCCAATGTATATGACCGCGTTAGATGGAATGGTGGATCAAGAAATTCAACCCAGCATGAGATTTAGAAAGGTTGTAACCAAGGGTCAAGAAATTTTAGGTCTACAAATTAATTTGGACCAAACCAAAATGTAATTGTATTTTCAGAGTAATTTAAATTCATTTTTCAAACAAAACAAATGCACTCCGGCATGAATGCAACACACCATATACAGCCTACGTCATATTTGTTTGCTTCATAAAATAATTGTTTTGAACATGAATATATAAATGTTAGAAAATATAAAAAGTAGAGAAATTTATTGTATTAACTTAAGCTAAAAGTGTCACATTCCAAATTGGAAAATTTGGGGTGTGACATTGTTTTAATTTATCTTTTGTAATGTTATTGTGTGTAATGTATATGCAAATTTAGAAATTATTTTAATTTATATTTTATGATGTCATATTGGATAATTTATATGCAGGTTTATGACTTATTTTAATTCATCTTTTATAATGACATGTTGAGTAATTTATATGCAAATTTAGGTGGGTTATTTTAGTTACGATTTCATAATGGCATCGTGGGTAATTTTATGCAAATTTAAAGGGTTATTTAATTCATATTTCATAATTGCATGATGGGCAATTTTTTATACAAATTTAAGGAATTATTTTATTTCATCTTTCATACTGTCATAGTGGTAATTTTTTAAAACTATAATAGATCTAATGACTATTATTATTAGAGCTACATGATAGATAACGGGATGGTTCTGATTTTTGTGAGAATCTTTAGAATTTGTCTTTTTTCTAAAAACAGATCTATTATTATAGCTACGTGATGGATGACGGAATATTAGTTACATAGCAAATAGATCTAATTGCTATTAAGATTTCAATTTGCAATCGATGATAAGATGTTTCTCATTAATGTTTTTATCTTTAATCTAGCACATCTTGTGATGATTAATAAATAATAGCAAGATTAGGTATAAAATATCTATTTAATAAAAAGATTTCTAGCATCTTTATAAAAAAAGTTACGGAATCATTTAGTAGTGTCAATTTGTAAATGGAAAAGAATTTAATAAAAAACTAAGAGTAAATTTGAAAATAGAATAAATCTGTCAAAAAAAGAAATTTGCTTTTGTTAAGAGTTGAACTTAAGACCTTTCATAATAGCACAGGTGGGTAATTACTTAGAAAATAAATTGAAAATGAAAAAAATCTGTCAAAAAAAGAAGAAATTTGTTTTCGTTGAGAGTTGAACTCAAAAATGATGGCATAGGTGGGTACTAGATCTAATGGCTATTAATATTCCAATCTGTCAATGAATAGTTGGATGTTTCTGATTTTTGTAAGAATTTTTAGGATTTATCTTTTTTCCAAGTGCATTTCGTGAGGATTATCGTGGAGACTAAAAAAATCTCTAATTAATAATAGTAAAATGGGAAAAAAGAAAGGGCAAAGATCGTAAAAAAAAAGAACAAAAAACGCTTCCAGACAAAAAACCTTTCTGAACAGAAGCAAACTCCATTGCTAAGAAGGCCAATGCAGCGAGGAGCAATGAAGACCACATGAAGAGATGCTGCTCCGCCTAGCCCACGAAGCCAGGATGCTGCTGCTGCAGTGCTGCAGGTTGAGGTGCCGCGACGGCACAGCGGAAGTCGTCACCATGAGGAATCCTAACTACCACGATGCAGGAGACGTGTGGAAGATGAGTTTGGGGAGGGAGCACGCGAGACGCAACAGGCGATACTCACTAGTTGGGGCTCATCCGGGCCGGAACCGACGACACTATGGGAGGTTGAGGGAGGCGACCAAGGGAGTGTTGGAGTTGCAGAGAGCTTGTTCGCCCTCTCCTCACACGCTCACACTCGCTCTCACGGCGCGCGGCGACTCGAGGAAGAAGATAAACAGTAATTTTTTTCTCCGGCGACGAACGCCGCGGCGACAAACCTCGCCTGTATCTTGGTATTTATTCACTAGACTTAGCAGTGGATTACACAGTAAAATGGGGTTACAAATAGGCCATGGCGAGCCACAGAGCTCGCCTCCACGCCTGGCCCTCTCACCTTGTCCCGCGGCCACGCACAACGTCGTGGTGGGCGACTCACTCGCCCGGACGATGCGGCCACGCCCCAAAGGCCAGCGACACGCGCGCCATCTCTGCCCTCCCCCAACTAACACCCACCGTGCCCGCCCACCGTAGCGACCCTGCCTGTGTGCCCCCGACCCGGCTCACCGACGCGCCATGGCTGCAACCCAACTGCGGCACGCGCCAGCCCTCGGCAACACACGCCCTCCGCGACGCACTCCACACACACAAACACGCACACATCCAGCCATGTCAAGGTTAGCACTAATAGGGAGAAGTGAGACGAGGGGACGCTCGGGAGACAGCGAGTAGTCGGGTATCTAGAGGAAGGGGACGGGAATTGCTTTTTTTTTTTTTTTTTTTGCCCGGGAATTCGTCGCAGGCCATGCGGGAACATTTACAATCTCAATTACCGATTCAAGGGTAGCCAAACAAGATGGACCTAGAAAATGATTCCAATTCAGGCAGATTCCAAGGAAACAAACGGGCTGAAAGAAATCATAAGCGATCATAATAAGCTAAGCTATCCTCCAATATGCAAATGACACAACGCTCTCCAGCGATCATGACCCCTGTCACCGCCGCGGCCGCTACCACAGCAGCCTCGGCATTTCCCGCCCGCCGCGTTGCATTGCCTCCCTCGCTCGCCGTCTCGGGGCCACACACCGGTGTCTCTGGTGACCCATCGCGGCTGCGG
Source organism: Paspalum vaginatum (assembly GCA_030272315.1). Taxonomy (NCBI): domain Eukaryota; kingdom Viridiplantae; phylum Streptophyta; class Magnoliopsida; order Poales; family Poaceae; genus Paspalum; species Paspalum vaginatum. The sequence goes on along the minus strand of CM059018.1, from coordinate 1,926,413 downwards.
CTGCCGCCATAGCTGCCCAGGGATTCGCCGCCACCACGCTCGTTGCCGGCCGCAAATCGCCTCCGCGACGCCCAAAATCCGCACCTGTCTTGCCTCGCTCGCTCCTGGATACTTCGCGAAATGATGAAACTCAAATATTTGCCGCCGCTGCCGGTGGGTCCCACCTGTACGAGACATCGAGAAACCATAGATACCCAACAGCAGAGGCAACAGCTCGTGGAGCATCGGATGACATACAATGGGCTTTTGTTCGGTTCTGGGCTTCTGGCCCTTAGGCAGCTCTGCCGTGTGTGTGTGTGTGTGTGTCTAATAATATCGATCAATAACGTTGGATTTAATAGTCCCAAGAATTGCGAGTGGAGGTATTTCGTATTCCGCGGTTGTGCCAGACCGGCAAATTATTACCTAACCACTGGGCTTTCTTTCATGGAAAAATCACCGATTCCAGCAACGGAATGAGATTTGGAACGGAGGAGTAAATAATCCTGAATACTATATACAGCCAATCCTTTTATTTGGAATTTGTCAGCTAGCTTGATTGATCGCGAAACTAAACCCCTGGCTTCGATAACTAAAACGTTTCGATCGGCAATTTGAACGACCACCGGGTCCATACATGCATGCATGCAACGTGACACATGCACAGACGGACACTAGCAGTTGCACATTGCCCTAGCTAGAGAAAGCACCGTACTGATATGATAAATCTACGGGTGATGGAATGAAACTGATCGATGGATCGATCATCAGGGTTCGTCTTCAGAACTGCCCCCTGCCCTCGAAGCTCTGGCCGAACGCCCAGCTCGCCGGCACGGCGCCGTCCAGCTCGACGGAGCGGCCGTCGCTGGCGACGACGCGGAACGAGAGCCCCTGTCCGACGTGGCGGCCGTCGCAGGTCCAGATCTGGCCCCAGTTGCGCGCCATGTCCGCCCACTGCCCGTCCTGCGACCCCCTCACGGCGACGGCCTTGAGGTCCCCGGCGCCGGCGACGTTGAAGACGAGCACGGCGACCCACCAGCGGTTGCCCATCATCTCGAACCGGACGCCGCCGCGCCTGGCGCACAGGCACGCGGCGGTAGTGCACGGGGATGATGCCGACGCGGAAGTCGGTGACGAGGCGCAGGAACATGGGCTTGGCCAGGTCGAAGTGCCGCAGCGGCGGGTTGCACCAGTTCTCGTTCGGCTTGGAGTAGTTGTCCGGGCACAGGTTCGTCGCCGTCACCGTCACGGCCGCGCCGCCGGGCGCGCAGGCCGTGCTGTCGTGGCACCGCAGCTCGTAGCAGCCACCGCAGGACCAGCCCTCGTTGAAGAGCGCCACGCTCAGCGCCGTCGTCTCCAGCCCGTACCCCTGCTCGAAAAGGTTGCCGTAGCCGCACGCGCCCTCTGCATGCATGTATTATATGTGCATGTGCGTGCGTGTCAGAGACGACGACATGCACACACTTGCAAACGACAGATACTAATATATATACAGCACCACATGTCTTACGCATGGTCTCGGCTCCGCCTTCGTCGCCGTAGAACGTGGCGTGCGCCTCCGCCCAGTCGTCGCCGGCCGACAAGGCCGCCGGCAGCAGTAGCAGCAGCAGCGTCACCGCCGCTACTGCTGTCGCCGCAAAGCGAGACGATGCACTGGAGTCCATGTAAAACGCTGATCCAGCAGCAAGCTTTTTTGGACTGGTGTGGTGTGGTGGTGTGGCGTGTGCTGTGTGTGTTCTCGTTCGATCGATCGGTTTGGCGATCGAGCCTTGCTACATATATAGAACAGGCTACGTTGGAAGCAATTAAATGGAATCCCCCCACGTACGCGCGTGGATTTTGATTGGAACACATATAGTAGTATATTGTTATTTTGACACACGATCGCGATTACGTATCGTAATCTCAAGGGAAGATAATTTAGCATTAAACGCTATTATTACTGATTCGAAATTAGGACATTTATTGCTGGAGATCGTGTATATACTGTGAGATGAGATCCATAGCTAGGCACAAAATCTGGATTTCTCAGTCATATATGCATGCAGGCCGTGACTGACAGGTGTTCACGGGTAGTATTCAACATTGATGCATGCGTGGTTTCCAATTTGATACCGTGGAAACAAGGAAAAGAGATAAGTCATGGGATGATGCATGGATTCCACCAAAGTTTAATTAACCTCCGACGGTCCTACCCTGGGATATATACGAAGCTTGTGGATTTAGGCGCCGTGTCCTCTACTACATAATTTATCCGTTATCCTGAAGATATAGTATTCTGAAATCTGAATCCTATATGAGCGAGTCAAAAAAATGTATATCCAGATGATATTAATAAAGATGGCATTCATCGAACTCAAGCACGAGATGCAGCAGTCCACTAGCTAGCGTGCCATAATTCACCTAATGGGAAAACCTCATATAATTGGTTGTGTGTGTGTATTTGGATAGTTTCGTTATCGATTTTTTGCGCTTTTTATGTGGATTCTATTGAGCTAATAAGGATCACCAGAGCAAACGTATGGCGTGCTAGTGACCTCAGCCGTAGAGCCTTGCTTGAGTTTGGTAGCGCCTTCTCCGTAGTCACAATAGCCCTGCTCATAGTTATTAGGACCGGACCGGCGGTCTGACCGATAAAAGACCGAACCAGATAGTATAGCGGTCCGGTTTACTTAAAAGACCAGTCCATGCAATCGAACCGGTAAAAACCGGACTGAATTCAAAACCGATGAACCGGCGCTTTCGATATGAACCGGGCGGCTTTTGGTTGGGGACAGAATAACCGTGCAGCACTGGCGGGAAAAATCCCCGCTCGCTGCTTTTGGCGCTCCCGAGCGGCGGCGCATCGCGAAATGAAAAAAAGAAGCGGCGGGCGGACGGTGGGCGGCCTCTGTGCACCGTGCCTCTTGCCCTCTTCCCGTTCATCACCGGTGACGGGATCTCCAGTTCCACCAGCTAGTTCTGTTGCCCCTGCCCGTTCTTCCCCGACGGCGGACTCTCTGGTGTCTGCATCGTCCCCTGTGGCCTGTGGCCTGTGGCTGCGGCTCTGCTCTTTCTTCACTCATGGCAGGCAGAGCCTCTGCACTCCCGCAGCTATGGCAGAGCCGCAGAGGCTCCCTGTGGCGGCGCGGCCACGGGCACACTGCCACAGCGACTGGCAGGCAGACGACACAAGACAGGGCTTCCGCGACGGCTTGGATGGTCAGACTCAGACTTTGCAGCCACGAAACAACATGGCAAATGGTCACTTATTGGTCAGTATCTAGATTGCAAAGTCCATACATAGTTTATTTGATTGATAGAGTGCTGCCGTCCTGCCGACTACGGAGGGGATTAGTCAGATTAGGATCCTAGCAAGATTGGTCATGTTAGGATCGCAAATCCTGCTTGGCTATCGCTCGCTCGTTAGCGAGCGATGCCTCCCCTCCCACACGCCGGTGGGTTTTTTTTTCCTTTTTATTTTTCCTTTTTCCTTTTCTATCTTCTTTTCATATTTCTATAGTATAAGTTATCTTTATTTTCAGGATAATTTTACAGAAAGCATAATTTATCACGAATAATTTTACGAAAGCATAATTTATCAGAATAACTTTACGTAAACATAATTTTATAGGAAACATAAAATATTTCTGGATAATTTTATGTAAACATAATTTATGCAACTTATCATAATAACTTTACAGTAAACATAATTTTATAGTAAACATAACTTAGCACAACATTTGATGGGAACATAAAATATTTCAGGATAATTTTATGCGATCATATCTTATCACGATATTTTATGTAAACATAATTTTATCAAAATAATTTTATGAAAACATAACTTATCAAGGATAACTTTATACAACCATAACTTATCACGATATTTTATGGAAACATAAATTTATCATAATAGCTTTATAGAAACATATATATCATGATAACTTTATACAATCATAATTTATCACGATAACTTTATATAACCATAACTTTATGCTAACATAATTTATTATAATTGTATGACATAAGATTACGGGCTAACATAATTTATAAATAAAAATAAAATAATAAAATAAAACCTTAGGCGCCGCGAGCTCGCTCCACTCGGGGGGACCAGCATCGCTCGCTCGATCCCACCCAAGCGAGCGCTCGTGAAATAGGCAGTCCCCTATTAGGATCCTGGTAAGTGGCACACGTCCGCACTATCTAATGCTACATTTTGCCAAGTTTCTAAGTCCGAAGTTTGCAAATGAATATTCTAGCTTGTATTTGTATATTATATCAATGTCACTAATACTCAATACATTTGCTACTTGCTAGTTCGGTGCTTGAAGTTGAACATATATACTATCTGTTGTCTTCCTCAAATTATTTGTGTATAGGTGTATATTGTTAATTACAAATATATATGGCTCCGGTTCATGGTATTTGTGGCCGGCTTAATTCAACCGGTCCAAAACTATTGAACCGCCTGTTCCACCGGTTCTTAGTGGTTGAACCAGTGAACCATTGAACCGACACTCTCACCGGTTCAATGATCGGTCCGGTTCTAATATCTATGGCCCTGCTGCGCGATGACCTAGCCATTACGGCATATTATTACCTTTTAAGCTCCCTTTCATCATTGTAGCTTGAGCTTCCAGCAAATGCTCTATCCAAGCTCCAGCCTCTTGGCCTTCAATGGGATCCATTCACCCAAGTTATTGCCTGATGAATCCCTCAATTGACTAAGCTCTACCTTTTTCAAGTCCCTCCACTACCAGAGCACTCCTCCAGCTCGATCATCTTCACCCTCGCTTTCGACCTGAGCTCTGTGGGCTCCTTCCTTCTAAATCTCTACTTATATGCTCTGTTTTTATGCCTTATTATCTACCAACCATATGGTTGATTCGTCTAGTTTTGATACTTTTAAGGCACAAAACATTTGGTTTTGTAGTTAAGGAGGTGATGTAGACTACCCTCTGCATGTTGAGAGATCATGTAGATTTTTCCCGACTTGAAATCACATAACTTTGGCCAAGTTTGAAAAAAGAACATATATTAGCATTTACAATACCAATTTCATGATCAAACTAATTTTGTTGTTGTATAGATGTTGGTGCATTTTCTATATAAACCAATAAAAGTAAATAAATGACTAGGTGGAAACAAAAATGACGTACAAATAGGGTGAGAGACTGACAAAGGTCCTTTGCACCCATGGGCAGTGGGCACTTAAAAGACTTATCCATTACTTAACACAAGGTCTAGGAAATAATCAAATGATCACTAAATAATTTAATAACTTTGTGAAGTCAGACACAGACAAACTTTACTGTATAAAAAAACCGTAGCGCTCGATGAGATTTTAATATACGTTCGACAACTTTCATTGAAATCATTATTTAGGGGGGGGGCAAATAAATTTAAATAACGTCTTTTAATTCGATCTTCGGAAGAACATCGGGTAGAGAGATGCGTCTGCGTGGAAGTTGTAGCGTTCCTTTTAGAATGTAGGTTTACGGCGTACGCATTTATTTAATACTGTAAGAAATTTAATGTCGTTTAGAGTGTCAGAGTGTCGGGTAAAAAAAAGCATGTAATAATGCGAACGTTGGAAAAGGATCGGCGTCGCTTCCCGGCTGCCGTCGGTGACGCTGGCAGGAAGGAAGATTGGGGTAACGGCGCCACGAGATGGGCCAAAGACATTGTAGGGCCGAACCAAATTCCAAAGGAAATGGGCGATCGCACAGCCCAAGTTATCAAATGGGCTTAGAATGTGTGAATTGAAGGCTGGGCTAGCGGTGGCACGCGGCTGCCGCGAACAGACAGGCCTTTGGACGAGATTGGCCCGGCCGCCGGCACAGCACAGTGTCCGATGGAGATCCCCGTGACTCCGTGAGGAAGACCGGCGGATACATGCTGTGTCCGGCGCGGCGGTCCTGCCACCACGTCCGGTCATCTACCATACCGTTTCTTGGTGTCGCGCACATACACCTAACGTTTCCGGCGGGAACACAATAATAACTGCCCAAGCAAGCAACGACCCTTTGGAGGAAACATGGGTGTCGTGTTCGTCTCCGACGAGCGAGGTTGATGGACGGTCTTTGTGGCGGGCCGGGCGGCTCAGGCGGTGGGTGGGACTGTAGGAGGCAGCCTGGCAGGGCGGCAGTGAATCGATCGATGGAGGGAAGCGCATGCACCGATGCACGTAGGACTCACGGAGCGCCCGTGACGACTGGGCAGGCAGGGAAGTGGTTGGCAGCTCGGCAGGCAGGCAGGTATGTATGTTGCGGTAGCAGTAGCAATGGGCGATGGCACTGCGACAAGCACGCGCAGGGGCGGTGCCGGGCGCAGGCAGGCCGTCGCCGCCCAATCGGCCGCCGGCGGGGACAGAAGGCGCGCCTGCACCTGCACGCCATGCATTGGCGAACCACCATCAGTATACCAGTATACTGCAGCTATGATAGTCCGCCGATAACTGACGACGCCTTGTTTGTTTGGGTGCTATATACTGTAGGATTACTATGCCCTAGTAGTGGTGGTATTATAATAACGGTTAGCTGGATCTGCATCGCTGCGTGTGCGTGCGTGGTGCCGCATGCAGAAAAGTGAGCGAGCGAGAGGCAGAGGACAAAAGGGGGTTGGATCCGTTTGACTGCGGATTTGACCGGATTAGCGCGCATGGGCAAACCTGCATTCTGCACGCATCGGGCGGAGGAGCATGGGAGGTCGAGAAAACAATGGCCGGGCGGCCGGGGGTTGGGCGGCGTGCGCGCCCATCGGAATCCCGACGCACCGCGGGGGATGGACACGATGTGGAGGGTGGTGCTGTTGTGCTGCCTGCGTGTGCTGTGCGCCGGCGCCGGCGGCACCACCGGATCATTTCATATTTGCCCGCCCGCGCGACCTCTCATTCAGCTCATTGACCGCGACGTGCTCGTGCTCGGTTCCTGCCTCCCTCCTCGCGGCTGGGGCTTGGCGTGCCCGTGTCACCGTCATACTGTATGGTGTAACCCAACAAACGTGCTCGTCCGTCTGCTGCAGACTGGCACGTGACACCGTGTTGGCCTCTCTGCTGCCCCATTGGCCCTAGTAGGCTGCGTGCCCGAGTACGTGCTTTGCTGGGCCACACATACACAGTGGCCAGCAGCGACTCCTATCTACGTATCTAGGAGTATCTCTCTCTCTCATGCAACACGGCCAACTAATCAACTATAGGGCCGGCCGGCGAATCATCATCTTGGATTCTTGGTGAGCTGACGTTATGGTCTCCGTTCCGTATGTGTGGTCCGTGGACTGGATCCGGATATAATAATTGACCGCCGTCCTCGGACGTGCGTGGGAGCCACCGCACCATCCATCCACACCACACCAACAGGCGTCAGGCGAGGAGAACGGAATGGTTGGTCCGTTGGAGGCGGCAGCGGGGTCGGACACACCCAGGATCCAGTCGTCGAGCCGTTCCTCCTCCGCGACCCCTGCGCAGCGCATGCACGGCGCCGGCAGGCAAAGGGTAGTAGTAGTAGTCGGCAACGGCACGAACGGCGGTGGTGGTCGCACGGAAACCGAGCGAATCATTGGTGCTCTGCTCAGCCACGCCCTCCCCTCCTCTCCCGCGCGGCGGATTCGACAACCAGACGGCTGCTGAAAAGAAAAGGGGAGTCCGCCGGCCGAGGCCACACCCATCAGGCCATCACCCATACTCTCTCCCTTCACTTCCTCCCACTCCGTCCTCCGCCACCACCGGCCACCGGGGCGCGGGCGGTGCTCGCCCTGGACCTGGGAGCTCCACCACCTCCACTCCACACAGTCCACGCCCCATGAAATGAAATGAAATAAAAGAAGAGCGCCACACCCACACGCATAAAAGGGTCGCAGGGCAGGTGCAGTGCAGGCGGAGCGCGTGAGTAGGAGCCTCTGCCGGCCGCGCCCCCGCGGCAGCAATAATACCACCCCACCCCCGCACCCCCACCTCATGCTCCCCGTACGTAGCCCGTAGACCTCATCTCCGGCCGCGCTCGCCCCTTCCCCTTCGCCCATGCCCGTCGGCGATGGGCAAGAAGGGCGGCACCTCCTGGCTCACCGCCGTCAAGCGCGCCTTCCGCTCCCCCTCTAAGGACAAGGACGACGCCAGCCCCGCCAGGAAGGCCTCGCGCCTCCGCGACGACGCCACCGACGACGACAAGGTCCGTCCGTCACCTTCCCTTCCTTTCCTTCCATGCTCTCTGTCCCTGCACCAATGCGCCGGCTCACGGTCCCCCCAACAAACCAGGGCAAGCGCGAGCGCCGGCGATGGCTGTTCCGCCGCTCCTCGTCCCCGTCCCCGTCCCCCTCCCCGTCCCCGGCGCCGGCGCCTGCTCCCGCGGCGCCCGCCGTCACGGACGAGCAGCGCCACGCCATCGCGCTGGCCGTGGCAACCGCGGCCACGGCGGAGGCTGCGGTGGCCACGGCGCAGGCGGCGGCCGAGGTGGTGCGCCTCACGCGGCCCCCGCCTCACTCCGGCGCCCTCGCGCGCCGCGACCACTACGCCGCCGTGCTCATCCAGACCGCCTTCCGGGGCTACCTGGCGCGCCGCGCGCTGCGGGCGCTCAGGGGCCTCGTCAAGCTGCAGGCGCTCGTGCGCGGCCACAACGTGCGCAAGCAGGCCAACATGACGCTCCGCTGCATGCAGGCGCTGGTGCGCGTGCAGGCGCGCGTCAGGGACCAGCGGATGCGCCTGTCCCAGGACTCCATGTCCATGAACATGTCCGCCTCCGCGGCCGCCGCACCGTGCGGGAGCAGCAAGTCCTCCTACAGCGTCGACACCTCCGCCTTCTGGGACTCCAAGTACGCGCACGACTACGCCGACCGACGATCCCTCGTGAGTAGTAGTACACATACACGCACTTGCTGTCTTCCTTGTGCACTCGTCGAGTCGTCCTGATGCTTCTACATCGTTATGCTGATGGATATAATGATGCAGGAGCGGTCGCGCGACGGCAGCAGCGTGGCCGCCGACGACTGGGACGACCGGCCGAGGACGATAGAGGAGATCCAGGCGATGCTGCAGACGCGCAAGGACGCGGCGCTCAAGCGTGAGCGGGCGCTCTCCTACGCATTCTCGCACCAGGTTGGCTGCTGCAAGATGACATTTTTATCCGCCGGCCGGCAGGTGTTGTGCTGTTCGCTCACCATCTCCCTGCTGCTCCGTGTTTGGTTAGATTTGGAGGAACCCGGCGTCGTCGTCGGCCGAGGACATGGACGTGGACGGGCCGCAGCCGCGGTGGGCGGAGCGGTGGATGGCGTCGCGCGCGTCGTTCGACACGACCCGCAGCAGCAGCAGCATCCGCGCCGCCGCCACGGCGCCGGGCCGCGCGTCCGTGGACCACCACCGCCGCGAGGCGCCGGCGGTGAAGACGCTGGAGGTGGACACGGCGCGGCCCTTGTCCTACTCCACGCCGCGGCGTCAGGCGTCGGCGTCGCCGATGCACCGGCACCAGCACCAGCACCACTCGCCGGTGACGCCGTCGCCGGGCAAGGCGCGGCCGCCGATCCAGGTGCGGTCCGCGAGCCCGCGCGTGGACCGCGGCGGCGGGAGCCTGACGCCGAGCCTGCACGCGCAGCAGGGGCAGGCCGTGCCCAACTACATGGCGGCGACGGAGTCTGCGAAGGCGCGCGTGCGGTCGCAGAGCGCGCCGCGGCAGCGGCCCGCGACGCCGGAGCGGGAGCGGCTGTCGGCTCTCGGCGGCGGGCCGAAGAAGCGGCTGTCGTTCCCGGCGCCGCCGCTGGAGGCGGCGTACGCGCAGAGCCTGCGCAGCCCGAGCTTCAAGAGCGCGGCGGGGCGGTTCTCGTCGGAGCAGCGGTCCACGGTGTCGTCGTCGTGCGCCGAGAGCCTCGCGGGCGCGGACCTCGCCGTGTCGCCGTCGTCCACCACGGACCTCCGGCGCTGGCTCCGGTGATGAGATGGGAATGTGAGATTGGGTCGGCCACCCCCGTCCGTTGTTGTCAGTCACGGCCACGTGCTCCTGTGTTCGTCTCTCTCTCTCTGTCTGCTCGATCTCGGTGTAGTGGTGCTTATTCATTCATGGTGGCAGTTGCAGCGAGTCAGTCTCAGCTTTCTTCTTCGCGCGCGCGAGTGTCAGAGTGGGTCCCGCCCGGCAGCTGCACGCAGCCCGCCCCAGGCAGAGGAGAGGAGGCCGGCCGGCAGGCTGGAGCTGGGCTGGAACTGGAAAGCGGCGGTGGAGTTTCGGGAGGCGGGAACGAAAAAAGGCGGTGGCGCCTTTCGCCGTCTTCTAGGTCAGTCGGCCACCAGTGTCTGTCCATGCGAGTTCGCGCCACCGCCGTACCCAATCCCGGGCAGAGCAGCACGCACCCGCACGGCTGCACCTGCGCCCTGCGGCGACGAGCCATGATCCACTCCGCCGGGCCGCGCATGGCAGAGGCGCATGGTGCTCCGTGCTCATGGCACTAGTATAGCTCGCCGGGACAGCCAGCCGTAGCGTACGCGTACGCGTACACGCACTGCACAGGGGTGGCCCGGTACTCTTTTTTTTTTTTTGGTACGAGCGGGCCTGTGTACACTACAGGGTACAGGCAGGCGCTGCAATGGATGCAGAGATGCCACTTGGATTTGGACAGTAGTAGAAAGGCAGAGACGCATTGAATCGATCGAGACCGGCCGGGTGGTAGACGACGGATGGGGCGATGGCGGACAGCTCGTCGTACGCACGGACGGAGTACTTGGCATGGGCGAGGGGCGTACTTGCTCGCTGTACGCAGCATCTACCTATGGGGTACTCCTCCACCACCACCAGTAGGGTATGGCCGTATGGGCATCAATCAATAATCAGCAACCACTCTGCTCGGAGGCCGTACCCGTACCCGTACTCCGTGCGGCCCGTCGTCGAGGCGTGGCGTGGGGTGGAGTCGGCGACGGGCATGTCGTGGCCGTGCCGTATGGCCGCGCCACGCCGGACGGGGACGCCGGGGCAGTCCGGCAGCGCCGTCTGCCATGCCACGCCGGGTGCCGTTGCGTGGGGCACGCGCGCGCATGCCATGTGCTGTGCTGGGTGCCTGTGGAGGACGCGAGCTACTAGGCGGCGCCTGTGCCGCGTCACGTGGCGGCGGCAGGCGAGCGGGCGTGGCGGGGCCGGCTCCGGCTCCGCCACCGCGAGGGCGCGGGGCATCGGCCGGGGGTGGGGCGCGCGCGTGCAGGCGCGCACATGCCGCTGCCGATGCTTTTCCGGGCTCGAGCTGGTGGTGGTGGTGGACGGCTTCTCCCATGCCATGCATGCAACGGCTACTATAGCTGTGTGGAGGAGTGCAGTAGTGGTAGGCAACTGCAGGTCTATCTATCGTGGCTCGGCTCGCCGCCGCCGCCGTCGCCGTCGCTGCACCTCCACCACGCATGCACACACAGGTCCAGTGGTAGCTGCTGCCTAGTGCCTGCTACCCTGTAGTATGTAGTAGACGTGGTGGTGGTGCTAGGACTAGGAGTCGATCGATCGTACGTACGGAGATCGATCCACTTTGCAGCACCTCGCTCGTGCTACTCCCGCTGCATCCGTCTCTGCATGCTTGGGGTTTGGAAATTGACTGCCCGCAATGGTTGATCAATCATTTTGACAAGACCCCCGCACGTTCGTCGCTCCCGAGGGCATGTCGTTGTCTCAGCCAACTTTTAGTTCTTTTGCATGCTCGGACGTCGTGTCGTGTCGTGATGGGTGCCCGGCCCCAAAGCCTCAACTGCTACTGCATGCCAACTCTGAACCCTCGATCCGCGCCTGGAGGGTCGGTCGTGTTGGCTACACGCTCTAGTGTTCCATGGGTTATATTGGATCCGTATAACTAGACTACATACACGCGTATGGATATATCCCGAAATTTTATAATATCTTAAAAACTAATGTGATGTAAAATTGGATCTCTCTCTTGGCATGCACTGTGCAGCCTCGCCTAGCAAGGTGGATGATGAAGGCGAGCTCTCCTGGGGGAATAAGCCAGCAAGGATTTAGCATGCTTTTGGAGGAGAGAGGATTTTGCTTGCCGCTCTGGCAAGGCAAGCCCCGATGTTTCAATGTCTCCAAAATAGCAAGGTAGCACTAGATGGTGGCCATGCGCACGAATTCCAATGTAAGAAAATGTAGAGCTTCGTTTCGATCCCACCTGTATTTTGGCACTCGGAATCTTAAAATCCCTAGTCAATCAAACGGGGCCTTAGGCCATCTCCACGGCGAACATACTAATCTTATTTATCAAATTTCAAATTCCACCTAACAACAGTGATATAACAGTGTTTTAAGCATTCCAATTGAGCCCTCCGCTGGAGATGGCCGCATTGGGCAGCGTTCTCTTTGGAGGTGATTGTGATTAGCCTATCCGCACTCATCTTACCCTATTTTTCTACCCTAAAAAGAATATTCTATCCTGGTCAGCAGTATTATCTACCATATATCGCAATCTTCCGCAGTCATATTTACTCTATAACTCTACCCTATACCAACTAACCCATTTTTAAAATTTTATATTTCTCTCTGCTCACTCTCTCTCCTTCCCCAACCACACTGCTCCCTCGCACGGCGCCTCCTCTCCTCCCCCTCCACCCGCAGACCTCCTCCGTCCTCCCCGCCGGCCCTTGGATCCGGACCCACCCCCACGCCGGCGTCCTCCCCTCGCCGCAGTGCCGCCCTCCTCTCCCAAGCCGGCGTGCTTCCTCCTCTCCGGTCCAGATCCAGCTTCTCCTCCATCCGGCGCGCATCCTCCGCCCCGCCCCCGTCGCCGGCCAACTCCCCCGCCTCCCTTGCGCCGCCGCCGAGCTTGGAGGCCACCACGGGCGGCGTCGGGTCGGCGGATCCCCGCCGCGGCTCGCCTCCCACGCGCGGCCTCCCTCCGCGCCAGATCCGGCGCCACCCACCTCCTTGCCGGCTTCTCCTCCCCGCCATGGCCGCCGGACTCCGCGCCGGCCTCCTCCTCCTGTCCGTTGCACCGTCAATCCATGGGCGCCTTGGACCCCGCCGGCGGCCAGCCTCTGCTTCTTCCGTTCTATGGCGCCAACGAGCCACCATTCGTCCTCGGCAGCTGTGCGTGTCCAGTGGGAGGAGAGAGAGCTCGATAAGGTAGGCACTCCATCCACCCCAGATTTGGGGTAGGACACGGCTTTCGGGGGAGGTGCAGCAGCACATCCAGGCCTCCGCTGCAGGCTACCAGTCACTCTAAATTTTTTAGAGTAACGTTTCCAGCACACGACTGCGGATAGCCTTATACGCGCCGCTGCATAGTATCTCTGTTGGGAACAAAACGCTGAGCCTGAGCGCCGTCCATTTCAAAAGTCCAGCCTCTGGAACCATCTTTCTACCGTGCAGCTTGTTTCCTCCGCAGCTTATTCGCCCAAGAGAACGGGCCTTCAGTAGAATAGTTTATGACCGTAGTCGTGTGCATGTGCATGCACAGGCAGTGCGATTGCGCAATCACACCCCGTCCCAGCTTCAACCGGATCCGATGTCATCCATCTATCACCACGTACACACGGTACCTCACGCATGCCTGTAGTCGTCGTTCACAAGATGACGACCATAATGATGTATGCACATGACGGATCATCATTCAGATCATCTCCATCATATCAGCCAGGACCATCACGGCCAACTCTCTTCGGCCCTCCCGGTCACCCGCTGCACTTGCCGACTGCTTCCTCCTCGAGTGCGGGTGCAGTCCCAGAGCTATACACGTACATACGTACTATCTCTGCCTGTAGACTTGTGGCGGTGGTACGGTGTTGGTAGAACGGTAGTAGTTGCAGTGTTGCACGTACTCATACGGAGAGATAGATCCACTTTGCAGAGCAGCTCGTGCTACTGATACTAGCTCCGTCGCATACCCTACTGTAGCTCCGTCGCGTACTTGGATTTGGATTCGGATTTCGATGAACTGAGTTTTCGCAATAGTTGTTGATCAGTCATTTTGACAAGACCCTGCGCGTACGTCGCCAGAGGGCCTGTCGTCATCTCAGGTTCTCGTCTCCGGCGGGTTACTCAAAAGTCAAAAGGATTGGTCTGTTCCAGATCACCTGTTTTTCTATTATTTTGTATTATAGATAATCTATACAGATAACGTCCTTGAGCGGGAGCAAACATGGAGGGACGGTGTTGCCTCTATCCATTATATCGTATGCATTTTAACCTCTTCTTCACTTATACAGATTTTGCACATCCTATTTGGGCTCACCAGCTTCCCACGACTTATTCAGGAGAGCAGCGGTACGACAGTGGTCGTCTGCATGCACGTGATCCTCTCGACCTCCATCACCGTTTACCAACTCTCTATCGATCGACGATGCACCCCTCTTCAGCCCAGTCACCGATATGATCAGCAGGGATATACGAAGAGAAGCTATATATATGTCAGGTACTAGTATTTGTATATTATAGATTTACCGTTTACAGCAAAGTGATTCCACTTTCACCGGCTAATCATTCAGAGAAAAAAAAAGCATGCCGCCAAACATGCTTGATGGCTTGATACCGTAACATGAGACAGCGTGAGCATGCATGTACGCTGTACGGTGTTACAGAGAAAACAAGGATCCAGCTAGCTAGTATAACCAACAAGCATACCAATTAAAAATCAAGAATAAACAATTGATCGTTGCAAAATAATAGAAAAGACTGCACATATTACCGGATCGGAGCAGATAAACTGGGGCAGCATGCGAAGCACAATGTTTACCGTCTGATGCAATGCTTAATAATTCGGAACTACCGGCCCTGTTTGTTTTTGATCTTCCAGCCTCGCTTAGATTCTCCGTATCGCAAAGATTTATTCGATTCTCGCTTTTCATTTATGCAGTTCAACCATAGCTTGTCACTTACCTGAGAGTCAAAAAAAATCAAAGCGTTTGGTGGGAATTCTCACTTATTTTCACACCGATAAACTGATTATAAACAGAAACAAACAGGACCCATGAATCAGCAAAATAAATGAGCCCCCTGCCGGTTAGTTGTTAATCCTAAACTGTTAATTCGATCTAAACTGAGAAAGCTCAAGCGGACGGGGCAATCGTGAAGTTAAAATAGACACATGCACTGGGCAACCAAGCAAGATTTGTTCCCTTGTTTTTTTTAGACAACGAGACAGCACCCTTGTATGTAAACGTAATCTAGTAAATCAGCACTGAAAACAGCTTAATTACATGCATGATGAAGATATCGCCGTGCATATCAGGGATTTTTTTTTGTTTACTGTCAAATGGCCGGGGAGGTGGAGCCAAGCAGAGCGGGGATGAACTTGCAGTGCTGGGCCAAAGTTTTATTTCAGATTCTCTTTCGGGCCCATCCATGTACTAGGATCTGCTGATCAATTTGGGCCCATCTAACATGAACGGGTGGTACGTAGCCAAGTTTCCTTAATGCAAGTTTTTTTTTTTTGAAGCCTCCTTAATGCAAGTTTATCTCTACCCCCTCTCGGCCGGCCTGGGCCCTAAACAAAAACACCTAAAAGATCGTCGTCACTGCTGATCCACATTGACAGTTGTTTATCCTCCGATACTTCTATTTGATGACTAAATGCCGGTAGCATTATATATAGTACTCCGTATATGTTGCGGTACGTATTATGTAAGTTTTTGAGTAGTCAGCTGAAGGAACGATTTTTTTTTTTTAGATGAGAACCCTCATTTCTATTACCATGGCAACAGAAATACATTGTTTTAGGAGAGTTTTCAGAAAGATGTGAAAGAAGCCTAGGATCTATCCCTTAATCGGCCCCAGAACCACATTCAGCACTATGTCACGGCATTGACCTGTATCAGATTTACCGTGCCTCAGTGAGAACAAGGGGATGGCAGATTCAGAGATGGTAGAAAGAGCCTATCACAGAAACCATCTAGCAACTACTGGGAGGAGGTCGATCTCGACCAGCCAAACATTTGTTTTCGTGGCTTTCACCGAACCATCTAGCGACACCCAAGTTTACATAACATCGACTCCAAAAGAACAACAACAGTAGTTCAATCCATCCCCATCACGTCACCAGCTCATCCTTTCCCTTCTGAGACGTCCTCTCCTTGATAAGTCAGCCTTCTTGGGGCTCCTGCCTCTGCGCCCAAGCGTGAGATCCCAGCAGCGGCTTGAATCAGCATCCGCGCGCCCTCCTGGATCCATTCTTGCACCTCCTCTTTGCTTAAACCTGCCCAATAGCTCATTAGAGCGCAAGCATGACAAAGAATATCCATAGGAGTTTTAACAAGCTTACTTTCAAAGCAAGCAGCATTTCGCGTCTTCCAAATGGCCCAACACATCGCCGCCACCCCAATACAATGGACCTGTTTGTGATAAGGTAAACACCTGTTCAACCAATCCCAGCATTGCTGGATGTTACTAGGTATGGATCTCATCCCAAAAAATGTTGCTATTACCTCCCAAACCACTTTGGTAATTGGGCATCCAAAAAACAGGTGATCAATAGTTTCAAGTTCCTCACAGAAAGGACAGGCTGGGATCCCTTTCCATTTTCTCCTAACCATATTGTCTTTTGTTAAAGTCACACCTTTTGCTATGAACACTAAGAAAATTTTAATTTTGGGTGGGATTTTGCTTTTCCATATGTTTTTACATGATAAGTCAGATGTCCCAGCCACCAACGCGCTATACATGGTTTTAACTGAGAATTTTCTTTCCCCCACTTCCAAAGAACTTCATCTTCATCATTTTGGAAATTATATAGTGATACTTCTCTTCTTATCTCTTCCCACTAAGACCTCAGCTCAGGGTACAGCCATCTCCTGAAATTCAGATTTAGCTGTCTACCACAAGCGTCTTCAACCATCACATTTTTATCAATGCAAATGCTATATAACACGGGGTAAAGATCTTTTAAAGGTTCATATTTTACCCGAGCATCTTCCCAAAACTTAGTTTTGTCACCTTTTCTAGTTTTCACTTGTCTCCCTTGCAGATAAAAATGCCTGACCTTGATAAGGTCAGCCCATGCGGGGGAATCCCCCAAAGTGTGGACAATCAGATTAATATCTTTATGTATCCTATACTTTTTCTTCATAATTTCTTGCCACAAACCCTCCTCATTCTCTAGCTTCCACCACCATTTACATAAAAGACTTATATTCATCTTTTCCAAGTCTTTAATCCCAAGCCCCCCATGTTTCTTATCCATGCAGACATTTTCCCATCTCAGTAAGTGATATTTTTTTTAGTACTTCCACCTTGCTATAAAAACTTTCTTCTTTTCGCATCAATTCTACTCATCAAAGATTTGTGTAACAGAAACATCGACATATGATAAATCGGGGCACTTATCAAGCAAGAGTTAATTAAAGTGATCCTACCAGCCATGGATAGAGATCCCCCTTTCCAGGTATCAAGCCTCTTAGATATTTTCTCTTCTAGGGGTAACCAGTCAGCAACATGTAATCTGCTTGGGCTCACTGGTACCCCAAGGTATTTCATGGGGGAAAAACCCACTTGGCAACTGAACATG
Source organism: Paspalum vaginatum (assembly GCA_030272315.1). Taxonomy (NCBI): domain Eukaryota; kingdom Viridiplantae; phylum Streptophyta; class Magnoliopsida; order Poales; family Poaceae; genus Paspalum; species Paspalum vaginatum. The sequence continues at coordinate 1,909,001 of CM059018.1, read as the reverse complement.
TTAGCGTATTCCTGTTCCAAAATGAGGTCTCCATTTATTAAGATAACTTCACTCTTGTCAAAATTGATCTTTAAACCTGACATCAATTCATATGTGACAGCAAAATCTTCAAATTTCTTGCTTGTTCCAGATCATTCTTGAGGCAAAAAACAGTATCATCAGCATACTGTAAAAGGCTAACCCCTGTAGGCATCTGATGATCTACCAATCCACAAATCAAGTTGTTATCCTGGACTTTTCTCACCATTCTAGCCAAACAATCAGCCACAAAGTTAAATAAGATTGGTGATAGAGGGTCTCCATGTCTCACTCCTTTGTGGCTGTGAATATATGGCCCCATTTTAACATTTAACTTCACACTAACTGTACCATGTTCAACAATTAGTTTAATCCAATAGCACCATTGGGGACAGAAACCCCTTAGTCTAAGACACTCAAATATAAAATTCCAATTCACCTTGTCATAGGCTTTTTCAAAGTCCAATTTCAATATTACTCCCACCTCATTCCTTCTTTTTGTTTCATGCATAATCTCATGTCTATTTTTCAAAAAAGCAGGCTGTGTTGTATCTATTAACCTTTGTGCAAAAGGTTCAACTCTGAGAGTAAGAACTTTTGTGATCCATTTATATAAGCAGTTTAGCACACATATGGGCCTAAATTGCTGAATTCTCACCGCTTCTTTGACTTTCGGCAGTAAGGTAATGATTCCATAATTTATTCTTCGTACTTCCAACAAATTTTGATGGAAGTCATTAAACATCATCAAGATGTTCCTTTTAACTATATCACAACATTTTTGATAAAACACAATGGGAATGCGATCAGAGCCTGCCGCTTTGTTTTGTTCCATTTCAAACAAGGCAAATTTGATTTCCTCTTCCACGAAGGCTTGCATAGTATTTCATTATCTTTATCACTTAATCTCCCCTCCGGTGGCCACATGTTTTCTTCTAGCTAAAAAACATTGCTATCCCCAGGGCCAAAAAGCTTTTTATAATACTGGGTAGCATGTTCTAACAGCTGATCGTCTCCTTCAATAACATGCCCCTCTGCTTCCAATTCAAAAATTTTACTCTTTCTCTTTCTTCCATTTGCCACTCTATGAAAAAATTCATTATTACCATCCTCTTTCAACAACCATGTTTCATGGGATCTCTTGAACCAATACAATTCGTCCTCCTCAAGGAGTTTCATATTTTCACCTAAGAGTGTCATTTTCTGCTGTAAATGTGCTAGATCGAGATTTTGGGATTCCTCCATTAACTCGAGCTTCTGTATTTTATCATAAATTTCTTTTCTTGCTTTCTTTAGCTGCCCTTTTCTATTCAAGTCCTAGCCTTTAAAGTACTGTTTGAACAGTTTTAACTTTTGCTGAATTCTGTCCAAAGCACTCCTTGCCTTGCAAGGTTTATCCCAGATTTCTCTCACTTTGCTTACAAAATGTGGATGAGTAAGCCATCCCAATTCAAAATTAAAGCTACTACTCCCTTCATTGCTAATTGGAGTACCAGTGTCTAAAATCAAAGGATTATGATCTGAAACTTCTCTAGGAAGTTTATGAATCACTACACCTAGGAAGAGACTTTCCCATGTCTTGTTCATGAGAACTCTATCCAACTTCACCAATATAGGTGGCTGTTGATTGTTAGTCCAAGTGTATTTTCCTCTAGCCATATGTATTTCACGTAGTTCATGAAACTGGATGATAGAATTGAATAGATTACTATGCACATTTAATTGTGTCATAGTATTCTTATCAGAAGAAGCTCTAATTATGTTAAAGTCTCCTCCAACAATAATTAGGTCATCACTATTAGCACAAAAAGTTGAGAATTCAGCCAGGAACTCCTTTTTCCTATCCTCATGTGCTGGACCATATACCACCAAAATGTTCCATTTGATTTTTAACTGTCTGTCCCACATATTCAATTGCAAAATGAAGTCACCTTGCTTAAAGGATCACACTTCCAAGAGATCATGTCAGACACCTACCAAAATACCACCTGATTTTCCAGTGGCAGGGTTCCACTTCCACAGATAATCTCCATTATTGTCGAAATTAATTTTCCTGAAGGAACTATTTAAACAAGCTTCATGTCGATCGCACGCACGCAAGTCATATACTGTATTGTATAAGGGCGCCTCCGATGATATCTATTTCTCTAGCTAGATGTGCTCTTTTTTAATTTCGACGTGAACAGAAAAGGTGGGGAAGACGAGAAAATAGCTGGCGACGGCCAAATAGACAGAAGGTTTTACGTATTTAAAAAAACTAAAAATATTACGTGTGGGACTATGTTATAGTGGTGGGGCTGTACTACGGTACAATAATTACCTCATAGGAGGTAAGACTTTAAACAAATCTGGACCATTGAACAAAAGACGAATAACTAATTACTATAATAGATTAAAATGGGGAAAAGAATTAAATATAAAAAAGGGCCGGACTTCTCTCCCACGCATCCGCAGTAGGTGCCTGTTCGTTCAGCGATCTCCGCGCCAAGGGAGATAAACATATTTTTTGGACGTATATAATTAAGAGAAGATGAACATAATTACTACTCTATATTTTTGGACGTATTTTAGTTTAAAAAATAAACTAATCGGTGATAAACATAAAAAATAAATGTACCATATTATTACTCAAGTTTAACAAATTGTGAGCCCACGACATTTGTTAAATCATACATGCGCAAGGGCAATTGAGATTAGAAGTCACGCCTTACGTACAAGGCTGCCGCCCACGTTTAGTAAAAAATAACTATTTGTTAAAGGTGACAATATGACATGTTCAATACAAATATGTACCAGTCAAGTTTATTATTGATGAACTATTATGTTCAACACGTCTCCGTCAAACAGATGGATCACGCCTTCATCGGAAGGGTGAAGAGATGGATCACGTCACCGTAGATGCCGGCCATTTGTTAGTTATGGTTGTTTATTAATCATTATCACATGCCGCTTTTATTTATATTATAATTTAATAAGTATCTTTTTAATTATTTTTGAAGTATTACCTTATATGATGTAATACCTTCTTTTAACCATTTAGATCTAACAGAATGGACAGCTCAAAGTTATTTTAGTGTACCGTAGCAATTGCCATAGTGGTGAGATAAACTACTACTCCCTCCGTCCACAAAAGAATAAAATCTTAGCTTTGTCTTAAGTCAAACCATCCTAACTTTGATCAAGTTTATATCAAAATATGTTAAAACTTATGCTATCAAATTAGTATCATTAGATTCTTGTTGCACTGTATTTTCATATAATACATATTTGATACCATAAATGTTGTTACGCTTCTATATAAACTCGATCAAACTTACGATACTTTGACTTAGACAAAACTAGAATTTCATTCTTTTGTAGAGAGAGAGAGCATTTTCATTCTTTTATCATATTCACATCAGGTTGGCTATTTAGTACTGTGGACGCCCTAATCGGAAGTGAAGTGAGGTGACAATTCAAAAGGTACGTACAACGACTAACCACTAACGCGCTCCGTTTTCCATGCCTACCTTGGCCGTCGTGTCATACTATCCATCCGTAATGATCATATTTTTGGCTTAATTGCATCGTCGGTTGCGTTGCGTACGTAAGTTTGCGTACTTGGGTTGTTGACATGCCGTGCCTCTTACCTTGTCAGGCGTTCGATCGATCGCTGGCGAGTAGCGATGACGATGATCATATGAGAATTCTTGAGGGGCTAGCAAATCAACAAAATATGAAAAGGCTGGCTGGCAGTGGCACCACATATATAGACACAACAAGAGAATCATCGATCACAGAAACGCAGTACGTAGTACGAACGAGCAGCTGATCGCAATCCAAACAGGGCGCATGCGCTACGACAAGTGCAATATATGCATGCACGTCTGTTGTGCTAGCCTGCTGCAAATACGAGAAGACGAATATTTACTTGCTCGTGTTGCGACTTGCGAGTCTGCAACGCAACTTGCTTCTGCCGAATTAAAGCCGGCCAGCAGAGGCATATTGTTCGTTTTCCAGCGCATGCGCTGTCCACTTATTATATACAGTCCTTAGGCTATCTCCAATAGAAACGTCTAAAATAGCTGTCTATACACTGTTTGACATTGCCTGACACTGTAGCGCTAATGTAGACAGAAAAAGAAATAGTTAGAATAGTAGATGAATAAAGATAGACAATGGATATAGACAGTTTGACAAAATAAAATTAGTTAAAATAGTGGATGAACAAGGATAGACAATAGGATATAGACATCCTCACTGGGAATCGTCTTACCGTGTGCCCATCTTATACGCATGGTGTCTTATAGTGGAAGGATTCAATCTGAAGCCAGCTAGCTGGGATATTTGCTGTGCTCCGATCCGCTTATGGTTAATTTGCTACCATGTGTCTGCCTTATATTATATATAGTGCTGGCGTCACTGCACAGTCAGGGTTTATTTTTTTGAGAAACGTATCTGAAAACGTCAAAAATATTCTCTGACGGTTATTACCACCGTCACACAAGAGCTTCTCGATCTGTTGGTTTGCCCTTCCCGTCAGGGATTTTTCACAGCGTCCTCGTCGGCCAGCCACCGTTCAGAAAAACAAACCTTGTTGGTTATTAGGCTACTCTCACCAGAGTGCCCATTTGAGGTGTCTAAAATATTATTTTTGCATTGTACGCGTATTTTTGATAGAGAGAAAGATAGTTGGAATAGTATTTTGGAACACCTCAAATGGACACTCTAGTGAGAGCAGCTTAGTGTCAACGAAGCATTGGCCTGTCCCCCATCACGTACAGCTTTGTATTCACGACGACTAAAATCACTCGGACATTATCTTTCCTTTCTGATAGTGTCATATAACCATGAAAAAATTATTTAGCCCACTTATATTATATATAGTCATACCATACATTGAAGTATTGATACATCGTACAGTCATCCATTAAGCCTGCATATATATGATTATCACTGAAGTTGTTCATACACGATATAGTTCCATAAATTAAGATATGTTCTAGATGATTATTACAAGATAGATAGAGTCAGCAAAAAGCAAAACAACTGCTACACTCTAGTTGGTACAACCAACATGGCTATATATATTGTTGGTGCAACAATTAGCTAATTTCTCTGTTATAGTAATATGTGCGCGCAATTGTAGCAACAACCAACACAACAGCATGGGAAATTGCTCACGTACACCAAAGAGGCCATAAGCCAAAACAAACCCTTCCCTTGCGAAGAAATGCACCAGCTCCTGCCAAACCAAATAGAACCTTTCATGGGAGCTGAGTCCATCATATATCACAGCACTTATTCAAATAGTGAAGTAACACAAAAAGAAAGAAAAAAATTGTACTATTATTTCAAGGCATGCGCCTAGTGATAAATAAAGAGTAACCCCGCTTATGGTTCGCTGCCGCGTGCCGGCCATGCATATATAGGACTACTTGTTTGGTTGAGCACAAATTTTGCTCTTTAACCCCTGCCTCAATTTATTTTCATAAATGACCCTTTTTCAAAACTATCTGCACTGTCTGACCCTTTTTGCGGCGCCACAGCACGTGGCGCCGCAATAAAACGTTGCGGTGCCATGGGTGGTGACGCCGCAACATCTGCCCCATAGGAACCGTCTGGGGTGTTGTACGGTGGTCTGACACGTTATTTATGGAGTCAAGCTTGTAGCGCCACTGTTCATGGCGCCGTGCTGTGGCGCCACCCAATCTGGCGCCGCAGGCTTTTCCTTTTCGAAAAATCATATTTTTTTCATACGACTTCGGATTGAGATGATCTTTATATGTTATATGAAAATTGCAGCTCTCGACGAGATCTACAACTTTGTAGTTTTGAATTTTCCCATTTGAGGTCGTTTAGATGCTCTAAAAATTCATTATAAATCAAACTATATTATGTGCGGTGTCTGTTTTAGAAAAAATATATTTTTTATATGTGACGTTGGATGAAAATGATCTTTATATGAACATTGTAGCACTCAATAAGATCTACAACTTTGTAATTTTGATTTTTTTTCATTTGAAGTCGTTTAGATGCTCTAAAAATTCATTATAAATCGAACTGTATTATATACGGTCTCTGTTTTAGAAAAAATACATGTGACGTTGTACGAAGATGTTTCTATATGAAAATTGTAACCCCCATAAATTTTCTTAGCTCATTTTGTCTAATGTGGATAAGACAAGAGTTTTTTAAACTTTTCTATTTAAATCGATTTATATATCAAATATACTCCATATATAAATATATGGTTTGAGGATAGGATAAGCACATGTATGATGAGAAGATAAAAAGAAGGTCAGATTAAATTCAATAAATTCAAATAGTTAATTAAGTTCAGAACGATATTCCATAATTTCATTCCAATCAGATCTACAACTTTATAGTTTTGAGTTTTTTCATTTGAAATCATTTAGATGTTTTAAAAATTATTCTAATTCTAACTGTATTATGCGAGCAATTTGTTTTAGTAAAACATATTTTCGAGGCTTCAATATCGTTGAGGTATTCACTAGCAAGTAGCAACTGACATTCATATATAATCTTTTTAAAATTTTTATGATTTCTATATGGCAAGAGAAAAAATGATTGTCAGTGAAAACTAGAGTCTTAACACAATCCATTTCTAATCCTCCCAGTCATGCATGATTTGCAAATACCCGCGATGATCTCCAAAGCGCTGGCGTGCTCCTGTAGATTTTAGAGATAAAACGTTGCAACCTTGTGTTTATTGATGCACTAATTATGCATTGTCTATGCTTATTCCGTTTTGCTCATCACTTTTTCCTAGCTATCCCTCGTAAAGAAATAAATTGAAATCAATCGGTAGATATACTAAACAAAAGAAAATTTGTCCCGATCAAGACACCGTAACTAATATCGGCAAGAGGCTATATTCGTTTTCCATTTCAATGTATTAGTTCGATTCTTCTCATTCGTTTTCCTATCTAGGACGAAAACCTAATTCTTTTTAGCTTTTTCTTCCTTTTCTTTATTCTTTTGGCCATGGAACAACAAAATAAAATACATCGAACATTAGATATTAACAAGACATTACTTTCTCCGGTTATTTAAATCATGTTTTAGTACAAATTATACTATAAAACGACATAATAACGTAAGATAGTAGCTTTTACAAAAGAGTTTTGAAAAAAAAAATCAAAAATTCCTATTTTAGACACATTTTTTTTGGAAAATGTTTGTAAATAAATTAAATCTATACAATATTTTTATCTTTTTATAATACTATATGTGCCATCAAATGTAATGAGAAGGGCATAATGTGTAATTATCACTGTACGGTAATGTCCACATATTCAAATCACATGTATTTTTTCTAAAACAGAGGACCGCACATAATACAGTTTGATTTATAATGAATTTGTAGAGCATCTAAACGACTTCAAATGAAAAAACTTAAAATTACAAAGTTGTAGATCTTGTTTAGTGCTACAATGTTCATATAAAGATCATTTTCATCCGACGTCACATATAAAAACTATAATTTTTCTAAAACAGACACTGCGCAGAATACAGTTTGATTTATAATGATTTGTTAAGCATCTAAACAACCTCAAATGAAAAAACTCAAAACTACAAAGTTGTAGATCTCGTCAAGGGCTACAATTTTTATATAAAGATCATCTCAATCCGACGTCGTATGAAAAATATCTGATTTTTCGAAGAGGAAAGATCATCTCAATCCGACGTCGTATGAAAAATATCTGATTTTTCGAAGAGGAAAAGCCTGCGGCGCTATACTGGGTGGCGTTGGCGCCGTAAGCTTTTAACCTCATAAATGACATGTCAGACTACTGTACAACACCCCGGACGGTTTCTACGTGGCAGATGTTGCGGCACCACCACCCATGGGGACGCAACGTTTTACTACGGCGCCTTAAAAAAGTCAGACAGTGCAAATAGTTTCGGAAATAAATTATTTATGAAAATAAATTAAGGCAGGGGTTAAAAAGCAAAATTTGTGCTTTGGTTGAAGCCCTCACCTGCTGAAATGTCTAGTAGTAGGCAAGTCCGCTGCACGTGATTTGCATGTAGTTCGTCTGGTTTGACTTGGGGCCCTGGAAAATGTATGTGTCGTTGCCTTGTACTACAAAGAATGCAGCAGGTCTAGAGCGTACTGCGTAGGCATCTCCACACGAGGCCTTGAACCTAGCAAAGCCTTATCGCGCAAGGATTCTGAACTCGCGACGAAGGCATTTGATCTACCGCTCCGCTTGTAGTTTGCGATATACCGTGCATGTGCCAACCTTTGTATATATGGCCCTAGATATAGCTCGCTCGCTAGCAAATGGTATGGTAGCACCGTGGCTCCCAAATTTTAGAACATCGTTAGTATCCACTAATTCATAAATTTGTGCTCAACTATAATAACAAACTAAAAGGCATACGTGTTTAAAATTCATAAATAAACAAAGGGCTGCCCAACTAATCAAAGTTGCATATAGTAAATAAGATCCCTCTGATTTGTTGATCATACAAACGTAATAGCCGTATAAATAATTTCTTTTTTTTTCAGCTTACGATAGACTCGTCATCAAATTTTCATCATTATTCGACTTATGAATGGGCATTAGTATTGTACGTTGTTTCACTTTTTTAAGTCAACTTGACTACTCATCTTATTCGAAATATAATATTTTATTAAATATGATTCAAACATTTTTAAATGTTTATAATTTTTTTAAATAAGATGAGTGAACAAAGTTCGTGCCAAAAAACTAACAACCTATAATTAATTTAGAACAGATGAGGTAGGTATATATGACATTATCTAGCGTACGTTTTCCTTTGGCAGCTGGCGGATCCAAGAGAGATCCAGTACATGTCAATGTCATCCATTATTTAGTCCACACTACGTGTTTCTACGCGCTGAGCCTGCATAATTTATCTTAATCCCAAACAAATAAAACATTGAAGGACTAAATCTATCGCCGATGACATGCATCATGATGATCTAGCAGGCGTCTAATTGAATTATGCCTTTGTCTCTCTATGTCAATACTACTAATCGGCGAGTCAATATATAGATATATGCCACTGAGCCATCAAAGAGAAAGAAGAGGCGCCAAACCCAATTGTATGCATGCAGCTTGATTAGCTCATACTTTAAATTAGAGGTTAGTTAAACCAAAACAGGCTATCGATCACCGACGCATTTAGTGTCTGTTAATCATGAGCATGTTTGGATGAATTGTGAAGTCTCTTTTCTTTCTTCAAATTCAAATTTGTTATTCATCATCCATTTTCAATAGTGGCTTGCAGGACAGAGTACGTACTTGGATCAACTTGTACGTAGTTTAGCTGGATCAAACTCGCAGATTGGGTGGTTTTATGTGTAGTCCACTTGGCAACGGGAAGAAAGGAAGTCCGTCCGTCGCGTGCATGCGACAACACGAATCTCAGGAGCTCGAATGCGCGTTTACTTTTTGGAGTACTAAACTGTACTGACTTCCTCCAAACTTGCACATTCGAGATTCGTATGCACAGCCTGTACAGTACCCCTCGACATATGCACTAAATTTATACTTTATCAAATACTCCCTCCATCCTAATTTAAGCCGTTTGACTTTTGTGACATCAAGTTTGACCTACTCATCTTATTTAAAAAATTCATAATTATATTTTCATTGTCATTTAGTTTAGCACATAATATACTTTAACTATGGCTTGAATTTTTCTATATATTTAATTTTTGTAAATAATACGAGTTGGTCAAACTTTATGTACAAAAATCAAACGACCTATAGATTAGAACGGAGGGAGCATAAAAACACAAGAGAGAAGTCAAGACACCTAACCAGTTATTCTCTCTGTTCATAAATGTATGACGCAGTTGATTTTTTTAAAACTTTGATTGTTCGTCTTATTAAAAAAAACTAATAAGTTATTGTTTATTTTGTTGTCATTTGATTTATCACTAAATATGTTTGAGTATGAGTTGTGTTTTACATGTTTTGTTGAGTAAGACGAACAATCGTAGTTGTGGGAAAAAAAGTTAACCGTGCGTCACACATTTATGAACGGAGCTAGTACCATATATGGAAGAAGATATGTTTAGGTTGATGTTTCTAGAACACTATATATTTAACTCTTGATGTTTGGGTACAAGGAATGGTAAGAGGCTCCCTCTTGAACATATAATCTTCACCACATGCTTGAGTCGCTTGTTCAGAAGTATAGTAGTCATTGTATTCTTAGCAGCCGTCCCTATAATACTCCCAAATGTATAGAACAAAATGGTGAGGTCAAACATGAATGTGTATAGCCTACTCCTTGGTCTTATCCCCGAGTTGCTGTGCACATTCGTGATACTTCAAATTTCTACTTAAAAAATAATTTATCTTAGTCATTCAGATTTCATCCTATACAACACAATCTTCCGTGCTCGTAGTACTGCACATCACATATTCTACACTAACTACCGCATTTTTATTAACTTCTTCTCTTTTTTTTTATTCCAACCATGACCCCACGGCCGCCAACCTCCTCTGCTCCGGCTTCCTCCTCTTCCGGGCAGCGATGCAACAGGAGCGAGGTGCGCCTCCAAGTCCACGTGGAGGAGAGAGAGTTAGTTTTGCATAGCAACTTTGAAGCTAGATATGGCGTGCGGCCAACAAGGCAGCCTCCCCTATTTTACCGCAGGTTGTTGTGTACTCCGTCTAGCTACTGGTAAGCGGTAGCACTGCCCTGAGGCAGCAAAGTGCCGACAGCTGTCCTCCATTTCTCATGAATAATAACATGCCCACCAAATAAATATTATTCTGGAAAACAATTCCAGCATGCGTAATGCCCAACTGTGCGGTCATGTCCAGCTAACAAGAAGCAAAGCATGTGATCCATCTAGTTGCACCTACTCACCAAAGGTCTAGATGACCGGCGAGTTTTTTTTTTTTTGTTGCATTCTACTCATTAAAGTGGCTAGAAGACAATATGTTGTGCATGCATGGCTCCTTGATCTATCTTGTTCCTTTGCGGTGGATCATCTACCGCCACCAATACCGTACCATTCTTTCTGGTTTTGATGGAATGTAGAACCTTACCTTACCAGTGGAGGTACGGTTCAGCAAATTATGAACACCTTTTTCCTAATTATTATTAGCTCGCACAAACTTAAAACAAAGGGTTTTGGATAATATACATGTCATGTGTGCCACACGCACATATATGCTAGTCGTATAGAAATCTATCTCTGATATACATTATTCTAACGTATATATCTCATAGCTCAATCGCCATATCCAGAGGTAGTTCTCTATCAACCAATAAATTCTAGAAACCTCCACCTGATTGTTTTGAACTGTTGCTAGACTTAAAGTTGGAAACATTTGAGAACATCGAGAACTGATGTCTTGCCTATTTTCATATTTCTTAAAGAAAATCATGATAAATAGTTTACCACACATTCGTGTCATGCGCGCGGACATCTATCTGCCAAAAAGAAAAACTATTAACTGAAAATCTGAGCACCCAAATTCAAGCATGGATAGTGCATGTTTTAGCTATTGAAATGATTAACCTAAAGTTTACCTTATCCGCAAATTAAAGAGCTGCTACTACTACTAATATAAAACTGGAAGGAAGTTGAAGAGATGAAGTCGTAGCCATTGCATCGCCGGAAGTCCCGATCCTTATTAGTAGCGCTAGTATCTTTTCATAATGATTACTTTTTTTTTCCAAAGAAGTTACTTCCTAGATTTTGAGGAAAGCTACTTTTTTCTATTTCTAATAAAGGAATAAAGCGGAAAACTAAAGAAAGAGATCAGAAGTGGGTCCCGCAATTAGTTTGTCTTGTTTCAGTCCGTACAAGAAGAGGCTTTCAGGGTTGGCCAAGAAGGGACGGGCCTATCTATTGGTGGTACTAGTTCCCCGCGGGAGGGGCAGGATTTCGGTGCCGTCAGCATGGGTCCGGCTATCGATCACAAGGGTCTGGATGATCGAGTGGTGACGCGGATCCAAAGTGTTCCCCTACCAACCCTCGTAGAACATGACAATGAAGTGCCATACACGCAGGTGCAAGTGCAAATAAAAACAACGCTCCTCACGGCTTGTATCTACAAAGTGAACAGTTTTTTAGTACGACTATACCACACAAGTTGTACGCGACGACTAATCTCAGTGCTTTGTTTTTTTATGTAACAGTGCCTCGGTCTTTTGTGGCAATCTCTAACAGCTATTTCAACTCTATTTGAAGAGGAGTTTATTGGTTGTGGTTTTGGACGTTGTTACAGTGTGAATACCCAAGACAGAACATTCACTTAGCAAGCAAAAACACTACAAGTTGTTGCTCTAGATATTTTCACGAAGAAGAACGGATAGAGAAACAACCATAGATTTTGCTTATGAGCTTTCGCACTTGTTTTTGTTAAAATTCTATCTCATTTTGATCAACTGATTAGCTCAATCAAACTCATTATAAAAACTCATTGTAAGAATTACTTGTGTGCGGTTGAAGAGTCCGAAACTTTCCCTTTCTAAAAAACGTAGGATCGGCCAACAAATGCACTTATACTACTCAGAAATACCCATACACTTTAATTTACACCGATTGTTGGAGCTAGGCATCATGAAACGCGCCTCAAACAAATGGAGGCGGTTAAGTTGCAGGACGCCGCAGCCGTCGTGTTTAATTAATCATCGATCCTTTATTATCGTGCTAAATATACTTGAGCTCTCTCCCTGCGTCGCTCCGGGTAGAGTGGTAGCATTTAAGGAGACTGTGTCTTTGCCTAGATCCAAGCTGACCCGGCAATGCCAGCCGCAGCTCTGGAGGTACCAAGCTGACCTTATTAGCTAGCTTGCATTGCTTGCTTGCGCACAATCCCACGAGCAACGAATGGTTGGTGTAGCCATGCAAATGACACAACAAGCCATCATGCGCGTCGTGTTCCTCGTCCTCCTCCTCCTCGTCAGCCTCGCCGGCGCCAGCCCGCCGCCGGAGCCGGTGTCGTGCACGCGCGGCACGTCCGACTGCACGGTGACCAGCACGTACGGCTCGTTCCCGGACCGCACCATCTGCCGCGCGGCGAACGCCACGTTCCCGAGCACCGAGCAGGAGCTGGTGGCGGCGGTGGCGGCGGCGTCGGCGGCCCGGCGCAAGGTCAAGGTGGCCACCAGCCACTCGCACAGCTTCCCGAAGCTGGCGTGCCCCGGTGGCCGCGACGGCACCATCATCAGCACGGAGCGGCTGAACCGCACCGTGGCCATCGACAAGGCCAACCGCCTCCTCACGGTGGAGAGCGGCATGCTGCTGCGGGACCTGATCAAGGTCGCCGGCGACGCGGGGCTGGCGCTGCCGCACTCGCCCTACTGGTACGGCCTCACCATCGGCGGCATGCTGGCCACCGGCGCGCACGGGAGCTCGCTCTGGGGCAAGGGCAGCGCCGTGCACGAGTACGTGGTCGGGCTCAGGATCGTCACGCCCGCGCCCGCCGAACAGGGGTTCGCCGTGGTGAGGGAGCTCGGCGTCGGCGACCCGGACCTCGACGCAGCCAAGGTCTCCCTGGGCGTCCTCGGCGTCATCTCTCAGGTAGGAGTACATATGTATGCATGACGGTCGGTGTCATCTGCTGTCATGTTCATGCTCATGCATGCCCGATGAACGTCTTAAAATCCTAATCCTATGCATGAAAAAAAAATGCATGCATGCATGCAGGTCACTCTTGAGCTGCAGCCGCTGTTCAAGCGGTCGGTGACGTTCGTGACGCGCGACGACACGGACATGGCGGAGCAGCTGTCCGTGTGGGGCAGCCTCCACGAGTTCGGCGACGTGGCGTGGCTGCCGCGGCAGGGCAAGGCCATCTACCGCGAGGACGACCGCGTGGACGTGTCCACGCCGGGCAACGGCCTCAACAACTACATCGGCTTCCGCTCGCAGGCGACGGTGGCGCTCCTGGCGGCCAGGGCCACGGAGGAGCTCCTGGAGGAGAACGGCACGGACGTGGCCCGCTGCCTGGCGGCGCGGCTCCCCGCGGCGACCTTCGAGCTGCAGGAGTACGGCTTCACCAACGACGGCGTCTTCTTCACGGGGTACCCGGTGGTGGGTCTGCAGCACCGCATCCAGGCCTCCGGCACCTGCATCGACGGGCCCGACGACGGCGGGCTGCTGCTCTCCGCCTGCACCTGGGACTCCCGCATCCGTGGCCCCTTCTTCTACCAGAACGGCTTCAGCGTCGCCCTGCCCGAGGTGCCCGCGTTCGTCGCCGACGTGCAGCGGCTGCGCGACCTGAACCCGCGCGCCTTCTGCGGGATGGACGCCAAGATGGGCGTGCTGATGCGCTACGTGAGCGCCTCCTCCGCGTACCTCGGCAAGTCCGAGGACTCGCTGGACTTCGACGTGACCTACTACCGCAGCTACGACGAGGGCACGCCGCGCGCGCACGCCGACGTGTACGACGAGCTCGAGCAGATGGCGCTGCGCAAGTACGGCGCGCTGCCGCACTGGGGCAAGAACCGCAACTTCGCCTTCGACGGCGCCATCGCCAAGTACCCAAAAGCCGCCCAGTTCCTGGAGGTCAAGGACCGGTACGACCCCGACGGCATCTTCTCCAGCGAGTGGAGCGACCAGGTGCTCGGCGTCCGCGGCAGCCCCAGCGTGGTGGCCCCCGGATGCGCCCTCGAGGGCCTCTGCGTCTGCTCCGACGACTCGCACTGCGCGCCGGACCAGGGGTACTTCTGCCGACCGGGGAAGGTGTACACGGACGCCAGGGTCTGCGCGTTCGATGATGGACAAGGACGAGCCACACGCCGGCCCGTCGACGAGCTGTGAACGAATTGGTCGATGATGCACGCATATCCCAGGCCAATAGGGTTTGTTGTTGAAATATTGGGTCATCGGTGACGATTGTGGGTTGGAAGAAGCGACTGAACGCCGGCCATTTCTAGCTCGAGCGGCTGTTTTCCATTGTATGGTGTCGTAGGTGTGTCACTCACTTGCTCTGAAGCTTCTTGGGCAAAAACTCTTACGATAAGTCGTCGCGTCCATTATTTCTGCGTTATATTTCTAAATAAAAGGCGATGAATGAATTATTGTTACTGGGTGCTTGAAGATTATCCTCAGTTTATATTCAACTTTATTGACTGATCCAGCAAGGTGAGAGTTCCAGATTAATACTAACACCTTGTGTTTGGTGTTGAGTTGACTTTCGCTTGTATATGAAAGGACATGCAGTTGGATTGGTGAATGACCAAAGACACTGTACGTATTTAGAGTTGTTCCAACCAAATGGTGTAGAGTATTTAATGGGGCCTGCGTCGCCGGATGCAGAATTGCAGATGCAATGCTCGCTTCGCTGCTTGCAATAATGCGGAGGATTGCGGTGCGAAAGGGTAAATGGGTTGGGCCGGACGAGCTGCCAGGTGTGGTATGGGCTGCGCCCGCAGGCCGCAGCACCACTGAACACCCTCTGTGACCGGCCCGAGGCCCGTCGCCAAAGCAAAAGCAGAAGGCGCTTACAGCATGTTGGCTTCGACGCTTTGGCAGGGCAGGCTCAGCAACCATCGTCTACTCTTATTACTACGTACACTTTGTAGTATATATATCACAAGCGAGTATTATAAACGGTGTGGTAAGATTATCTCCAACAAACTAAACTACTGATCTCACTGCACTCGTACGGTATAGCTTGCAAAGTTGTAAATCGAAGCAGGCATGCAGGACTGCCCAAGCTGCCACCCAAGCAGGTATGCAGCGATGCGACCGCAGGAGAAGAGAGCGAACAAGTACTAGCGACGGCTTAGCCCACTTCACGAGCCTTGCAGCGCCGGTGAAGAGGCTGCACCTGCCCTGGGAGTTGTCCCTTTGGTTGGAGTCATGGCCAGACAAATTGAGAGAGATTGTCTGTTTGTTTTGAGGCCTTAGCCTGAGAAATCGAATTAAGAAGTAAAAATATGCTTGCTAGCACAAAGGTAATAAAACACATCGTTATCCCAATCAATGATGTGATTTTCAAAATATAAGGCTAACAATATTTCAATACAATTAATCATCTAGACTAATACTAACATCTTTATAGATATGAACTTTTTTTTGTTAAAAATAAATTATTTGGAATTTCCTTTTTCTCACTTCATAACATAATGCTTTTCTAAGAGAAATAAATATTTTAACGATTATCTCGTACATTGTATATTTTATAAGGAATTTATATTGACTTAAGTATGCGGCTTTAGAACCACGTAATGAATAAATAAACAATTAAATAATGCCTCAGGCAAACAAGCGGCGGGGCCAGGCGACTGATTCTGTGAGCCTGGGCCTGGGCCACCACGGCTTCAAACAGACAGCAAAGCAGGCAGCGTCCAGGCATCCTGCGAGCCTCTCTCTAATCGCACTCCTCAAAATAAAAAACTTATTGGGTTTTGTTTGATACAGTTTTGTATTGTTATGTAACTGATATGACGTTAAGAAAAAAATAAGATTTGAGAAAAAGTGTCGTCGCAGATAACCTAAAGTGTTCGGTCCAAATAAGCCTCCATTGTTAAAGAATAGTTCAATCCAAACAAATCTCCATTGTAAAAAAAAAAGAGTCCAAACAAGCCATGGATTGGCAGCCAACCGTGTGTCATGCCGAAAAGCGCACGTGGAAAAGCACTGGTTCCAACCAACTTTTTAACATTTTAAATGGTTAATATCATCTTCAACAAATTGATTAAATGATTTTGTGGATCAATATTTTAACCACCCATCTCCAATATTTCAATCACCTTCGTGCCGCTGATCGCCGATTCCAACCAAATAGCCCTGCTGCCAAGCATTACTCGTCATCCGTTGACTCTTTTCGAGAGAGAAAAAAAAAAGTGGGGGAATGCATGCCATTGCCATGCAGCATTGCTTGCATGCCATCCACAGCTCTGCCTCTGGGTTCTTGGATTCCCTGTCTCTGTCTGTCTTGGATGACTGTGAAGCCACAGCACAGGACTCCTGGCACATCCACGCTGCTTTTCACTGGTGGGAGGCAGTCTGTGTTGACCGGTCTTGCATCGTGTGTTTCGTACACTCTAAACATCCGCAGATCATGTGACGGTTGTGCCCCTTCTCTGCGTCAACTGTACATCGAAGTGGATATAGATATGTAAAATATTTTTCTCATTGTAAACCTACGGATGCAGTAAATATCGACACTAAGTCCGTCCTGATAAGGCGTGAAGCTTGGCCCAGAGCAAGTAATCGAGCAAAGCACAAACCATGCATGCACGGCTGCACGCGCGCTCGCTCGGGTCTTGATAAAACGCACCGCATCATCATCAGCGCCACCGCTTGACCTGCATATTACTAGGGTCATTTGGAGGCCTAATTTGGCCTCTTTTTTTTTTTTGCTAGAGCAGAAACTCTAGTCTTTTGGGACGGAAGAACAGGTCCCTGTACCTTGGTCATGCATGCTCATGCGTCATGCAAAGCCTGAAAGCCTGTGCTGTGTTGTCCGAGAGAGTGAGACGGAGCAGGAATGCATGCATGTGCCTGCTGCTGCTTTGCGTCCCTGCCTCCTCCGTCCTCCCTCCTCGATCGCCGCCGCCGCTGCTGCTTTGAGCCCTTGAATTTATGAGAAAAAGTAAAGAAAAAGCCGATCGACCGGTCGCCGGGACCCCGGCCGGCAGGCATCCCCAGACCCCACACCAATCCTCGCGTCTCCGCAGCCGCCGCCGCGTCCTACTCCTACTTTTTTCCTTTGCATGCGCCGCGCCGCGCCGCCCAAATTCCATTGCCATTGACTATCGGCACCCGTCTGGCCAAAAGAATACAAAAAAATATTCCATTGTTTATAATTTATCTCACAATGAAGACAACCGTAGCTGTGTATAATCTACGTAACCTATATACGGTGTGATCGGTACAGCTCGCTGCTGCTGGCTCAGAAAGCTGCAGTTTAGAGACTAAACTAAAGCCACAGCATAAAAGGCCACCTTTAGCTGTACTAATCACACCCATAAATGAAGCTCATTAAATTTGGTTAACTCTATTTCTATTTTGTTAATATACGAGCTATCCACAACATCTACGGGTCCACTAACTTAAAATAACTATATCATCATCCGCTGTAAAACCTCTATCGATTTTTTTGGCTGATAACATCAATGCATGCAACTATTAGTCTATGCGAGTATCACGCTACAAAATACACATATCAAATCAATCATTCAAGAGTTGATCTCTCGCTCAAGATGAACATGTTATTAAGTATGATGTCTTTGAATAAAATGTTATTTGCTATTATATCAATGTTTTTACTTTCAAATTTTATTTTAGAAAAAATTGTTGAAAAATTCCTGCAGTGAGACGCACAGGGTACCAGTATACAACGTTTTTCAAGCCGCGATGTGCACTTCGTCATTACTAGTATTATTTATTTTAAGGTGTACGCACATTTAATCATGTACGTTTCTCTTATTAATTCCCAAGGTGCCTGTATTTAATTACTTGAGTTTTTCCTTTTCTAAGATTGTATGCACGTGATTTTTTTAGTTACTACGTATTAATTGGACTATGAAAAGAGGACCCACAAAAGCATAATTTAACGGCAAAACGGCCTCTTTGTTCTCTTGACACGGCGAAGTACCGGTAACGCTGATAACAATCCTGCATTCCTGCACAGTAAAGCCGAAAGTCACTCCGGTCAAACACTGCGCTGCTGTTGTGATTCTTTTGTCCCTTTTCCTCCTCTCCCTGGACTCCTGCACTGGTGAATCGTGTCCCCCCTTTTCTCGCAGCTGATACAGGCGCAAAAGCCTGGATTCCAACTAACTTAACCGCCGTGCCGCTTTGCTTTGCTTCTACAAATAGTAGCAGCCTTCCCTACTCGCTCACTCCCCCTCCCCCCCACTCGCTCAGCTCAGCTCGGGAGACTCCACTGCACTTGGGCACACTCGGCAGCCACAGCTCCCGGCCGAGACCCGAGCCATGGAGGAGCCCCGGAGCCGGAGCCGCACCACCAGCAGCCTGCTCGCCTTCATGCTCGCCCTGCTGCTCTTCGCCCCCGCGGGCCCCGCCGCGGGCTTCGACTACGCGGACGCGCTGGCCAAGTCCATCATCTACTTCGAGGGTCAGCGCTCGGGCAAGCTGCCGCCGGGCAACCGCATGCCGTGGCGCGGCGACTCGGGGCTCCGCGACGGCGCGCAGCGCGGCGTGGACCTGTCCGGCGGGTACTACGACGCGGGCGACAACGTCAAGTTCGGCCTGCCCATGGCCTTCACCACCACCATGCTGGCCTGGAGCGTCGCCGACTTCGGCCGCTTCATGGGCGCGGAGCAGCTGGCGCACGCGCGCGCCGCCGTGCGCTGGGGCGCCGACTACCTGCTCAAGGCGGCCACCGCCACCCCGGGCGCGCTGTACGTGCAGGTGGGCGAGCCCAGCCAGGACCACCGCTGCTGGGAGCGGCCCGAGGACATGGACACCCCGCGCGCGGTGTACGCCGTCACGGCCGACCGCCCGGGCTCCGACGTCGCGGGCGAGACGGCAGCCGCGCTGGCCGCCTCCGCCGTCGCATTCCGCCGCGCCGACCCGGCCTACGCGTCCGCGCTCCTCCGCGCGGCCGTCCAGGTGTTCGAGTTCGCCGACCGGCACCGGGGGTCCTACAGCGACGCGCTGGGCGGCGCCGTGTGCCCCTTCTACTGCTCCTACTCCGGGTACCAGGACGAGCTCCTCTGGGCGGCGGCGTGGCTGCACCGCGCGTCCTCCCGCGGCAACTCCTCCTCCGCCTTCCTCTCCTACGTGCGCGCCAACGGCCTGCAGCTGGGCGCCGGCGACGACGACTTCTCCTTCAGCTGGGACGACAAGCGCGCCGGCGCCAAGGTGCTCCTCGCGCGTGGCTTCCTCCGGCGGCGGCTGCAGGGCCTCGAGCTCTACAAGGCGCATTCCGACAGCTACATCTGCGCGCTGGTGCCCGGCACCGCCACGTTCCAGCCGTCGCAGTACACCCCGGGCGGGCTCATCTCCCGCGGCGGCGGCGCCAGCGGCATGCAGTACGTGACCACGGCCACGTTCCTGCTGCTTGCGTACGCCAAGTACCTCCGCTCCAGCGGCGCCTGCGCGGTGTGCGGCGGCCGGGACGTGGCGCCGGCGGAGCTGGTGGCGCTCGCCAAGCGCCAGGTGGACTACGTGCTGGGGAAGAACCCCGCGGGCACGTCCTACATGGTGGGCTTCGGCGCCCGGTTCCCGCGCCGCCTGCACCACCGCGGCGCCTCCATGCCGTCCGTGCGCGCGCACCCGGCCCGCATCGGCTGCGACCAGGGGTTCCGGTACCTGCACTCGGGCGAGGACGACCCCAACGTGCTCGTTGGCGCCGTCGTCGGAGGGCCCGACGCCCGCGATGGCTTCGTCGACGACCGCGACAGCTACGGGCAGACCGAGCCCGCCACCTACATCAACGCACCGCTCGTCGGCGCGCTCGCCTTCTTCGCTGGCACCGCCAAGCAGGGCAAGTACTGAGGTCTGACGATGAAGCAAGTGTCGTGCCGTGTGCTCGTGTGACCGTGTCGTCAATCGTCGTGTCGTCAATCGTCATGTCGTGTCTCGTGATCTCGTCTCTGACTGTGAGTGCGTGTGAGCGTGACAGGTAGTGTGGGAGCGCCAGGGCAAAGGATTTGGCCCAGCTCCCCCGTCAGTCGTGCTGGTCTCTAGACTACTGTAGTGTTGTGTCCTCTCGCTAGATTAAATGTGGGTACTTGGTGTACGTGTATTCCGCTGATTCTGCTCCTGCAAATGCAACGGATTTGGGGGATGGACTCTGCAACGGATTTGGAGGATCGTCTCGCCGCACCATACGGTCCATTGGCGGCCTTGGTACACTCTCAGCACGACGATGTGTGTAATAAACGCCCTGTTGGGGTTGCAGACTTTCAGAGCCAAACCATCGCCATCGCCCCACCTCATGAACAGTCCAAAATCGAAGAGCCCTTCCTTGTACAGCACAGCACTACAGCCTGCTCGACGGAAAAGAACTTTCAGTGCAAACTGGCGCCACTTCAGTTTCCAGTTTTTCCGTTCTATCCATGCCTCATCTACTTCATGTGAAACACATCAGCTACCCAATGCGACTTAACTCAGCATGAACTCTCTTGTACAGCGCTCCAATTGGTTGGGTGCCCACGGAATAGATACACTTGGTTCATCAGTTAATCCCAACAGGTTCACGAAGGCAGCAAAACATGCATTCTAACCAACAAAGCTCCAGGCGGTAATCCACAGAAACTTCGTTCATCAGTTCACCGCCACAGCCCACAGGTGCCAGGCGGTGGCAATCGAAATACAAAGCGAGCACAAAGTTTCAAGTCGCATGCGCACCGCATGATAAAAATAAGTTACCGAAACAAAAAAGAAACAAACAGTACAAGCCTCATGCTATTGCAGGCATAATATATACTGGAACAAGAACACAGGCTCCTATCTCATCTCATAAGTTAACTGAATAATCCATCCGGCTGTGGCTCCCTTCACCGCCTTTGGCACTGTCCCTTCGATCGCCACCCCTCCGAGGTGGGGGAGGGGGTGGCATTCCACCAGGCTGTTGCCTATCAACAGAAGAGCACATGCTGTGACTGTGAGAAACTGCAGATATGCGCTCAGACATTCGTCGAGCTTCGATGATGCTGCGGAATGCAGAGAAATGGTCTTACAGGACATAGCCAAGGCGACCATATCAGGAAGCACCATTGGAACCATCCTCATTCCTGCTGGTGCTGATCCCCTACCATATATCATTGGCTGCCAAAAAGGATTAGTGTTAATAAAGCTAGCAAGATAATACATTGCAGTATTGCAGATGTGTAATCTGGTGATCTTCTGGATGGTTATTCGTTGTTGATTAGTTATAGATCGAGCCACCTGGTTGTATCATGTATGCAGGACCACCACCACCGTAAGCACCATAGGGATCTCCCATGTAGGCACCACCATAAGGGGGAAGAGGATAACTAGGACATCCTCCAGGCCTGTGTGAATGATCAGGCTTCTTATCTGCCAAAGGCTTGGCCATGGATACTTCCAGTACTTGACCTGCGTTTAGTAAGCCCAAAAAAAAGTTATATGTTGCAGTGATTCATCTTGCAGCAAGCAGTTCTAGAAACTAAACGTCCTTTTACAAATAATTGCTCTTCAGGATCTAAAATCAATAAACTCATCCCAAAGAATAGTAATACATGATAAGAGGTGCCAAGTAATCGTTGCAATAGAAACCAACATGATTTTCAAGTGACTCAATTATAAACATTTTTATTGTCCATTTAGAACAACAAATTTCAACTGCCATCTATCTTCTCTTCTCTCTTCAGGCGTGAAGCATGGCATCGAACATAGCCTGTCATCTATTGTCTTCTCTTCATGCTTTTGCTTAGCAAAAACGAGCTTCAACGTGTGATTTCGTAGTACGCGTGCCATGATGCGGCCACATAAAGATACGATAGTTTGTCTCCATTAGTTGCTTCATCGAATGCCTCTGTTCTGTTGGTGCTCGTGGCCCGGTAAACAACAAAGCTAGCAGCTACCAGGTACCAGCAGCTTGTTGATGAGATGAGGGCTAGACAGACATTGCTTGCTGCCTAATCTGGTAAAGCACATGCACCGCATCATCATCGTCGTCATTTGGAGGGGCATTTGCCCTTTGCTAGAGCAGGCAGAGAAGGCTTTACAAATAAGTCTTGGGGAAGAACAGGTCCCACGCCTTGGTCATACACGCCTAGAACTGAGGGTAATACTAATCAACTTTGGTGAGTTTTATATAATTGTTCGGTAATCCCCTTAAACGTTAGGAAGAACGTAGACCGGTTGGTAAACATGGTCCTCTTCTTTATACATGATTTCAGTTAGCTTGAACTTCTTGCTAGGGACATCCACCATGCGAAATGCCACTATAAAATCTAAACTTGGCAAGTATTTCTCAGAGGACAATGCGGAGGACAAGAAAGGGTTTGATATTCTTAAGGGGTGGAAATACAATGCTCCTAGACTGCCAATACTATCTCGCATGGCCGTAATCTCTTAACAATATAATCCATGTCTCATCAGTCGCATCTGAGTCGGCCTTTAGTGCAGGTGGAAGAACACTAGATGACTTTACGAACTCACTAACACAAACAGTGGTTAAACGCGTGATTTGTGCAAATGATTGGATCCGTGGATAGGACAACATTAATGTCGAAGAGAATGAGGAAGGATTGTACAAGCTTGAGGAAGGTAAATCGTTTTTTATGTTAAAATTTCTTTTATTTTTTAATGATTCATGAACTACACTAATTGAGAATTCATCAATTTGCAGAACTTGGTGGCCTCACCGTTTCTGAAGAGACAGCAATTGAGCCTTGATATTGGTATGGAGTATGGACATTTCTCTTTTACATTTTCATAATTAAACCAGTGACAACTTTTCTATTTGATCAATGTGGCTTTGTATTTCAAACACTGAATTATTCATGTGTTTGCTAGCAGCTGCTGTTGCTACTCAGCTGTCGGTTGTTGGCTTGTTGTTGTATGTCTTCCTGGTGAATGGTGATGATGGAGATGCAAAGTGACTGAATTGGTGAGGTGGTCTGGCAGTCCATTCGACTTTTTGTAAGCCATTAGCAACTGTGTTTCATGCTCAAGCATGATGCTGCTCGTTTGTAATGTTTGAGACATTAAATCATGTGCTGAACTTGTTTGTTTTTGTCAAGTAGGTGATGATGAAGATGCAAAGTAACCGAATTGGTGTGGTGGTCTGGTGGTCCGTTCGACTTGTCACTTGTCA
The DNA here is from genome assembly GCA_030272315.1 of Paspalum vaginatum. Taxonomy (NCBI): domain Eukaryota; kingdom Viridiplantae; phylum Streptophyta; class Magnoliopsida; order Poales; family Poaceae; genus Paspalum; species Paspalum vaginatum. The sequence goes on along the minus strand of CM059018.1, from coordinate 1,885,269 downwards.
GCTATTAGCAACTGTGCTTCATGCTCAAGCATGATGCGTGTTTGTAATGTTTAAGACATTAAATTATGTGCTTAACTTGTTTGTTATTGTTGCTACTTAAAACTTCATATGTTCTATAATGTATGACAGATTGACAGTAGTGGTGCAATTTTATGACAATTTACTGTTTGCATGTGGGATTATGTGTTATGTACACTCTTATCTACATCTGTACTTCTGTTTACTGGATACCTATGAGCTGACATTTTATTTCTAATTTTCTATTCTATGGTGTGCCTGCATCCTTAAATAAAAGATCGGCTTATAATTTATTCGGTGGAATCGAAAACCAAACCGAAACTAAACTGATCAGTTTCCCATTTTTCTAGGACCGATCGGTTCTGTAGAACTGTAAACCGAAGTTTTTTCAAACCAAGAAAACCGAACCAACTAAACCAAAAAAAACTGATTGCCCACCCCTCAATATAGCAGCCATGGGTAAATGAAAATAACAATGTAGCAGCCATGGGTAAATAAGCTCTCCATGATTGATGCTTGGCAGCAAACAGCAAGTTGATATTTGGCCATAATGAGCATAAGGCCAATGCATCGGGCTCCCTCCTTTTTTGTTACTAATCGAACACAGCTACAAGTTTGTTGCAGCATCCACAGTCCATACAGTCGACTAGTTGTTTGCTTGCTTGCTTATTTTCAGCACTTCGAATAAACTGCCTTCGTCCAGTGATATCACAACCAAAGAGCTTGTAGTCCAATGAAAGACAAGTCTAGGTTGAGGTTGTTAGTTCGATTCCCTATTGGGATGAATTTTCAGTCATTGATAATAAAAATCTCTCCCGCTGACAAAGCTAGGTTCGGTTTTTTTTTCTGAGATGGGGTCAAATCCTCTTAATAAAAAACCTTGAGATGCCTTGATCAAACAACATTTAGTGCCCGTGCGAGAGGCATCAGGGGTGGCGGCGTGGCTGGGTTGAGTGGCGTGGTTTTTACCATTGGAGCCTACATGTCTAAGTCCACACATCTTCTCTTTTCTCATCCTGACACATGGGACCTATTTGTAAATAAAATATTTTTTCTAAAATAATTTTTTTCCTAATGTTTTCTTCACCACTCTCCATTCTCTCCTGTTGTCGGCCCTCCTCTGTCACCAACCACTGCTAGCGCTCCTCCGTTACCGCCCATACCAGCCTCGCAACCACTTTGCCTGTTGTCACCCGCGCTCACCACTGCTTTTCTTGACACTGCTTGCCTACGCCTGCTCTCTGCCCCTTCCTTGGCGCCACTAGCCACTGCTGCTAATGTTGCATTTGCTGTCGCTAGCAACGGAGGGAGATAACAGAGGGAGAGATGAGACTGGTGAAGAAAAATATTAAAAATTAGTTCATTTGCAAATGGGTTCCACGTGTCATAGATGAAGAAGAGAGAATATATATAGACCTGACATGTGGGCTTCACTGGTAAAAAGTAAAAATAATGATCAACATATGGATCGGTGGTTTTAGAACTTGGATGGCATCCCAACCAACTTAAGGACCTAGATTTTTCTGAGTTTATACATAGATGACATACCTTGACAAGTTAAAAAACTGCACATGTGTTTTACTCTAAATCTAAATCTAGACTGAAAATTTAGTCGATTTGTTGGCTTGTTGCTGTCTTCCTTGTGGTGATAGATGATATTGGAGATGCAATGCATGTGGCCGAATTGGTGTGGTGGTCAGATGGACTTGTCACTTGCCAGTCATTAGCCACTATATGTCATGCTTCGATCACGATGCTTGCTTGTAATAATGTTTAAAATATTAAAACACTAGCAAGAAGGCCCGCGCAAATAGCGCGGGTGTCTAGTTTTTCGTTAACTTTTATTTTTGCTTCAAATTCGTATTGTTTGATTATATTTATTTAATTTTTCTTATGTTGCTTTTACTTTATTGGTCCTAAATAATACATTTTGGTTTTTCAAATTTCAATTTATGTTGTTTTTACTTTATTGGTCCTAAATAATACATTTTGGTTTTGTAAATTTAAATGGTACTTGTCCCATCTTCTCTGGTACCACCTGGTATTGTCCCACCAATTTGGTACATTCTAGTACCATCCTCTTGGTATGACCTGGTACTGTCCAATACCGTCAATTTTTAAACTATTAGATTTCGCTCAATGCACGGTTGTCATTTTTCTAAAGCACTATATTACTTGTAATAATATAAATGGTTAGATGTTCATAAAATTTGGTGGTGTAGGGTTTTTATTGATTAATATGGTAATTTCTAGGCCGTGACGACTTCTTTAATACCTTCTTATTAAGATGACAGATAGATGGTGAAGAGCTCGCCAATTGTTTTTCGGACCAAACTAAATTTTTCATAGAAGCAAAACATACAGATGCTTGCCTATTTTTCCTTAAATTTAATTGAAATTAGAGAAATCTTAATTACCAAGACTAATGCTAGCTGGATTTTGAAACGAATAGCAGTTACCCATCACCAATTATCCAACCTCAAATAGAATGGGTAACATTTAACATGGATGTATAATTCAATAGGTAATTTTAATTATGTGTTGGGGAGCTAGGAGCCTGGGACAATCAAAGTATCTGAACGACAATGAGCAATGAGACCATATTACTTGCATGATCCATGAGATAATCATATATCATATATATATATATATATATACATGTACATGTATATGTATATACATGTACATGTATATGTATATACATGTACATGTATATGTATATACATGTATATATATACATGTATATATACATGTACATATATATATATATACATGTCTATATACATATATATGTATATATACATCTATATATATATATATATATACATGTATATATACATATATATGTATATATACATGTATATATACATGTATATATATATATAGATGTATATATACATGCATATATATATATATGTACACATGCATATATATATATATATGTACACATGCATATATATATATATGTACACATGCATATATATATATACATACACATGCATATATATATATACATACACATGCATATATATATATACATACACATGCATACATATATATACATACATACACATACATATATATATATACATACATACATATATATATACATATACATTTACATATATATATATACCTACATACATAGGAAGAGTTTTATCTACATGCGCATGTAGCTACACTCACCTTCAATAAATCAACAAGGGTATGTCAGAATACTCATTTATCAGTTTGAGTATGTTTACATACTTATTTTAAAATATTTCAAATGTCACCACACGAAAAAATTACAAATCAACCTCTGATTTTAATTTATTATGATAATACATTTATATTAATACATATAATGTGGTATGTCCACATACCTCAGGTATACTCGCATAATTCATGCACATACCACCACAGATAGCCCAGTATCATTGCATACTCCGTGTACATACCTTTCGTTTGACCAGATACCCTCAGAATGTTGAGATACACATGTGAGTGTAGCTACATGCGTACGTAGAAAAGAATTTTCCTACATATATATATATATACACACACGTGGAAATTTAAAACATACCAACAGAGGATCGCACTACCCACGGCATAAGGAGATGGTGTGCGCAAAGTGGTCGTCGAGAAGGATGGAGCACCTGAACCTGCTAGTGCCGTGCTTGGGTTCAGCCGTGGCCGTGCCGCAAAAGCCCCAAAGGACACCGTGAAAAGAGCGCTAGCTGTGGTGACATTGAATGGTCGACTTGGTGTCTAGGCCGAGCAGCTATCTAACGACACCCATGCGGAACACCGTTGTCTACACCCATGCGAACACCGTTGTCCTATCGCTCTATTGGGTGCCGAAGTTAGCGGCACGCTGGCGGGCTTGGTAAAGGGATAACACAGGACATTCAATTATTTACTACTTTTATGGATGACACATCTCCATTTGCTAGTTTTGGAATAAACTTTACATATTTACCATCGGAGAAAGAATTGCTCTACATATTTATTCTCTTCGCCGACATGGCTTCACACAGACATGCCAGCTTGGAGGGAGCATCTAAAATGATCATGGGTGCCCTGCACCTCTCGCAGCAGCCATCCGTTTAACTCTCCTAGCAACTAACATATGGACCCAATCCACAGGCCACAGGGTCATCTTCAGCCTCTTGCTCACAAGCTCCTATCTTCTCCCGCACCACATCACCACTCATGGCCAGCTCCCACACCACAATGGTCTCCCACACCACAATGGCGTCTCCCAGCACCCCCAGCAACGACTGCTCATGCATGTTGAGTGCCGCGGGGAGGAGTCCACCGTCCAGACTGGAAACCAGCGTGCCCACACCTGCTTGTGCTTGCTTATAATTGCAGTGCATAGCATTGGCAATCCCGAACGAAAAAAGAAGAAGAACACGATCGAGCAGGAGGATAGGAGGCCAAAAAACAATCGCATTAGAGAATCACAGTGCAACAGGTGCAGATTTCTACAGCCTACAAAACTAAAACCAAAGGAAAGAACAGAGCACTGCGAGGACAGTCAGGCAGAGAGGGTAGCGACCTTGCCCCTCTGTCCGTCCCCACACCCGTTGGGAATAGTCCACATGGTGATTCGTGGATGGAATCATGGTTTTATACGAGTGAGGATGCAATTTTTTAATGGACTAGCTTTTTTGGAGAGTGTTAGTCCAACAGACCTAAAACCCGCTGCTGTGCGTTCGGGCGTGCGTGTGGTGGCCTGGGGCGTGTGTGGCTGTGCGCTGTGTGGTGCGGCGACCCGGCGGGCGGCGCCGTGTGCGCGTCGGCGGCCCGGTTCCAACAACACCGAATTAAGCTCCTGCTCACGGAGAACACGACGTCGAAGGGTGCTCGAAGAGGTCGCATGGCCGGTCCTTGTCGATTCGCACTATGGCGATGCTCTGGTTTCGGGGCACGGCGGCCGAGTTCCTGCTAGCTCGCGGCCTCGGCCTCGGCCGCTCGTCGCTGCCATGCGGCGGGGATGAGCTCATGTGGTGAATTGGTGATGCAGCTTGCCGGTTCCCCCTTGGAGTGGGCCATGGCGTGACCTTGGGCATTGACTATGGTGTGATCGCCGGCGCATGGAGGAGATGAGGGGGGTGAGGGTGGGGCCAGGGAGGCGGAGGGGGGAAGACAAGGTCGTAGGGAAGGACAGATTGTTGGCCATGGAGAGGATGAGGCTGGTGCAACCGGGGGGTCTCCAGGCTGCAGGGCCCTGTTGTCTCCATTTTGAGCTGACACTTTATTTTTAATTTTCTATTATATGCTATTCGTGTCTGCATGCCTAAATAAAAGATTGGTTTATTCTACGGTACTAAAAATCAAACTGAAAACCCCCGAAACCAAGCTGGCCGGTTTCTCATTTTTCCTAGGACCGATCAGTTCTGTATAACTGTAAACTGAAGTTTTTTTTAAAAACCGAGAAAACCGAACCGTTTAAAAAAACAATTCACCACCCCTAAATGTAGCGGCCATGGGTAAATAAGCTCTCCATGATTGATGCCATTGAGTTGGCAGCAACCAGCTAATACCAGCCCCTGCAAGCAGCAGATATAAATGAACCCCTCGTTCAACTTCCTTCCTCACTGCCCTTGTGATATCACTGAAGCAAACAACAATCAGTGGCAACAATGGACGCAGCAGCCACCAAAGGCGAAGCTCTTCTGCTGCTCGTCGTTGGGGTGGTCACCTTTTTCGCTCTCGTCGTGCTTGGCGCCGTCCGATCCAGACGTGGTCGTGGCGGTGCGCCAAGCCCGCCTGCGATCCCACTGCTCGGCCACCTCCACCTGCTCCGGAAGCCACTGCACCGATCGCTGGCTGCGCTCGCCGCCGCGCACGGCGGCGGGGGCAGCATGGCGCCGCTCCTGTCGCTGCGCCTAGGCGCGCGGTGCGCGCTGCTGGTGTCCGCGCACGACGAGGCCGTGGAGTGTTTCACCGCGCGCGACGCCGCTCTGGCGGGCCGGCCGCGGCTCCTCGCCGGCGACGTCCTCAGTTACGGGTACACGGACATCCTGTGGTCGTCCTACGGCGACCACTATCGAGCCCTCCGCAAGTTCTTCAACGCTGAGCTCCTCTCCACGTCCTGCGTCGCTGCGCACGCCGCGAACCGCCGCGCCGAGGTCGCCGCGCTGGTCGAGGACCTGCGCCATGATGCCGCCGCCGATGGATCCCCGGCTGTTACGGTGACCCTGCGCCCCAGGCTCTTCAAGTTCGTGATCAACGTGATGCTGCGCGCGCTGAACGGTGAGTGCGTGAACACCAGCGACGCGCGCACGCTCCAAGAGCTCATCGAGGAGACCTTCAAGGTCCTCGGCTCGCCGTGCGTCGGCGACCTGTACCCCGCGCTGAGGTGGGTCGACCGGCTACGCGGCGTAGATGCGGCGCTTGCGAGGAAGCGTTCAAGGCACGATGCGTTGCTCGTCGGCATCATCAACGAACATCGTCGAAAGCGCGGTGCCGGCGTCGTCCGAGACGCCGAGAACAAAGCAGGCCTCGTCATTGACGAGCTCCTGTCTCTGCAAGAGACGAACCCCGAGGAGTACACGGATGCTATCGTCAAAGGCATCGTCATGGTGAGTAGTCTCTTACGATTACGCTAAATAAACAATCATGCATGCACTATGCATCACCAACCAACTGACCATGATTCATGCATGCATGGTGATCGAGTAGTCAGTACTCCAGGGAGGGACCGACACATCAGTACTGACCACCGAATGGGCCATGGCGCTGCTGCTGCAGCATCCGGAGGCGATGCAGAAGGCGAGGGCCGAGATAGACGCCCACGTCGGAACAGCTCGGCTAGTTGAGGAGTCGGACATCACCAACCTCCCGTATCTGCAGTGCGTGGTGAAGGAGACCTTCCGTCTCTGTCCCGTGGGCCCAATCCTCCCAGCACATCAGGCCATGGAGGACTGCACTGTCGGCGGCTTCCATGTCCCTCGTGGCACCATGATCCTTGTGAACAATTGGGCGATCCAGCGGGACCCAAAGGTCTGGGATGCACCCGATGAGTTTAGGCCAGAGCGGTTCTTGGTTGGCAGCGCGGTGACCGTGGTCACCGCGCCCATGCTGCCGTTCGGGATGGGCCGGAGGCGGTGCCCGGGTGAGAACCTAGGCATACGCCTTGTTAACGTGGCGTTGGCGGCGCTCGTGCAGTGCTTCGAGTGGGATGTCTGTGAAGGGTGTGCCATTGACATGAGTGAAGGTGGCGGGCTGTCCATGCCGATGGCGACGCCGTTGGCTGCTGTCTGCAGGCCACGAGAGTTTGCCCAGAACATGCTCTCTGCTTCAACTTGAGGTGTTGAAGACAGGTTTCTCAAGGGAAAATGGATGTAGTAATAAGTGTGCTTATTCGTGGAGCCGCGCTTTGTTGCTCCGGAACGTCGTTTGCGCTCTGCAGTTGTAATTTGCTACCTTATTAATACAAAGATGTGGTTTCCGCCTTCGAGAAAAGAAAAAAGAATCAAGTTAATAATTTAAGAATGCAAATATACAGTAGTAGAAATCTAGGATGCATACCTCCTGAATAGAAACATCCCTGAAATGAGAGCATCTGCTTGCTGACGATGTTCAGTATGAAAACTCTTTCTTCAATCCCTGTCTGCTTCCTTCTCTTTCCCTTTTTTGCTAGTGGCTCCTGCACTCCCTGTTTGCGTTGGCAATGGAATATTCTTGGGTTGACGACCATTAACAAGTGCATCGGCTTCAGCTACCTTTCTGTGAAGTTGCTCAACTGTTCAAGTATGGTTACTGTCACTTTTTTTTTTTTTGCGAATACTAACACATTGATTTGGTATCTTCAGCAAATGTGCCCTCACTATACTGTGGCTGCCATTTATTATTTTCTCACAAAACAAGCACTCTGATTTTGCATTTCCTCCAATGGGACCATTGCTCTGAATTATTTTAACATGCCTCCAAATTGGATACCTGGGCGATCGGATCCCCAGGAGCACAACCAACGTTGACATGAGAACTTCCACCGGCACTTTGCCATCTCTAAAAAGCAAACTGCCCTAGAGCAGATTGGAAAAAAAAAAGGATTTCTGTTCAGGTCGAAGCGCTGATGTTCAGCGCGAGGTCGCCGGCAAGACGCGTGCGGTTGTCGTAGTATCCCTGGTGAGCCACAGTCGTAGACGATCGTAGGATGATGGAACTGCCGGGTCTCCGACTCTCCGAGACTCCGACTGTTCAGTTCCATCTACGCCGTATGAACCGGTTAAGGGGAGGTTAACGCGCGACACCTCCCCCGACGGCGCCGACCTCCTCGCCTCCGCCGCCTCCCGTCAGGGCAAAATCCGTCAGTCGTGCTGGTCTTTAGACTAGTGTAGTGTTGTGTGGCACACCCTACCTAGATTAAACTAGGGGTCTAGTGTGGTGTTGTGTTGCACTCCCTGCCTAGATTAAATGTGGCTGCTGGGTGTACGTGTGTTTCGCGTGCAAGGGCTACGGATTTGGTGGACTTTGTGCATGTACTGCGTACTCATTGAGGATCGTCTCGCACTCGCCGCATCATACGGTCCATTGGCCTTGGTACACTATCAGCACGACTACATGGGTGTAAAAAACGCCCTGTTGGGCAGCAGACTTTCAGAGCCAAAACATCGTCCCATCTCAAGAACAGTTCGAAATTGAAGAGACCTTGTACAACTTGCTGAGAAATCTTGATGATTCCAGTTTTTCCGATCTACCCAATGCGGCCATGCATCATCTACTTCAAGCGAAACATATCGACTACCCAATGCGACTTAGCATCAGCCTCTTGTAAAACCAAGGCCAACCAGCGCCCCAATTGGATGCCAAGGGAATACATATACTTCATCAGTTTATCCCAACAGGTTCACGAAGGCAGCAAAACATGCATCCTAAGCCAACAAAGCTCCGAGCGGTAGTCCACAGAAACTTTGTTCATCAGTTCACTGCTACAGGTGCCAGGTGGTGGCAATCAAAATACAAAGCGAGCAGAGTTCCAAGTCGCATGCGCACTGCATGAATAAAATAAGTTACCGAAACAAAAAAACAAATAGTACAAGCCTCATGCTATTGCAGGCATTATACTGGAACAAGAAGGCAGGCTCCTATCTCATCACATAAGTTAACTGAATGCATCACGCTGCGTGATGGAGTTGAGGGCACAAGGGAAAAGCTAGTAAGGGCGATATCTCCGGCTGTGGCTCCCTTCACCACCTCTGCCACTGTCCCTTCGATCGCCACCCCTCCGAGGCGGGGGTGGGGGCGGCGGCATTCCACCAGGCTGTTGGCTGTCAACAGAAGAACACGCTGTGAGAAACTGCAGATATGTGCTCAGACATACATCGAGCTTCGACGAGGTTGCGGAATCCAGAGAAATTGTCTTACAGGACATAGCCAAGGCGACCATCAGGAAGCACCATTGGCACCATCCTCATTCCTGCTGGTGCTGGTCCTCTACCATATATCATTGGCTGCCAAAAAAAGATTAACGTTAATAAAGTAAAATAACACATTGCAGTATTGCAGCTGTGTAATCTGCGGTTGTCTGAATGACTAATTGTTATAGAATGGGCCACCTGGTTGTATGCAGGACCACCCCCACCATAAGCACCATAGGGATCTCCCATGTAGGCACCACCATAGGGAGGAAGAGGATAACTAGGGCCTCCTCCGGGCCTGTGTGAATGATCAGGCTTCTTATCTGCCAAAGGTTTGGCCATGGATACTTCCAGTACTTGACCTGCGTTTAGTAATCCCATAAAGTTATAAACTCATGTCATAAGATAGTAGTACATGCACCCTTTTGCAAATAATTAATTGCTCTTCAGGATCTAAAATCAATAAACTCATGTCAAAAGATAGTAGTACATGCAGAGGGGTGCCAGGTAATCGTTGCAATAGAAACTGACATGATTTTCAAGTGATTCAACTATAGACATTTTTTTATTGTCCATTTAGAACACCAAATTTCACAGGATAGTAGATGCTAACAGGGAGGGAAGTTTACCATCAATTTCATAATTTTCACTTCCTTTCACTGCCTTCAGTGCGCTTGATCTTTCAGCGAAATGAACAAATCCAAAATCCCTCTTATGCCCAGCCTTGGCAGGTGGCAGTACGATTTTTGTGACCTCCCCATGTTTATCAAACAGTTCCTTAATCTTCTCTTTAGAAACATTCTCAGGTAGGTTCTTCACATATATAGTCTTCACCTGTGTAATTATAGAAAAATCAAGGTGTCAGACAAAAGAAAAAGATTTTGAATGTAACTCCTGCATATGATAGTTTACAAACCAAAGATTGCTTGAATGCATCCATAAAAGTTACAGCCAGCACATGCTAAGCCCATGGTAAGTAAATTAGTAGATTAACTTGCAAGCAAGCCTACACAATCAATAACAATTTTGCATAGTCATTGACTCATTTCCTAACATTCCACATTGAACTCGACCCATAATGCATTCATGTCCAATTTTGTGCTGTTGGTGTACATTATGAAAAGAACGGCCAAAATTGTTGAATGGCCATTCTAGCAATGCCACGGTACCTGACTTTACAGTTTACATCCACCAGATGAGTTTTTTTAGGGTAACTGAAACATCTATTGTTCAATATATGTCTAACCAAATGTAAACTGTAAGATACTAAGAATCCAAGTCCCACACAATACAGTCATGTATTAGTATTACCACTAAACACGCTACTTTAAAAAGTCCAGGCAGAGGCTAGGCACTAGAAATCATGCCCACAGAGCACCTAGCTCTTCGTAAAACACTGCCAACTCATACCTGATTTTCTTTTAAAAAAGGTACTGAACCTTTTATCTAAATATCCAAGTGAAAAAACGACAAATCAGCAAACACTATCTTTAGCCCCCAAATACTCCGTACTCCTTTGCTTTTGTTTTCCAGTAGCTACTGCTTGTTTCTAACAGATTACAACAGCAGACAGAACAAGAGGGATATTTCATTAACACTTAAATTGCGCAATTCATCTAAGGATGATAGGCAATAAAAAAGCCTAAACATTTCTAGTTTACAAGCCAAGATTGCTCGAACAGATAGAACATGTATGATGTATCCATAAAAGTTACAGCCAGCACATGTTAAGAAGTCTATGGCAAGTCAGTTAGTAGGTTAACTTGCAAGCAAGTCTACACAATCAACAAATATTTTGCATAGTCGTTTCCTAACGCTCCACATTGAACTCAACCCATAATGCATTCATGTCTAATTTTGTGCTGTTGGAGTACATTATGAAAAGAATGATCAAAACTGTTGAGTGGCCATTCTAGTAATGCCATGGTACCTGACTTTACATGCACCAGATGAGTTTTTTTGGGTAACTGAAACATCTAATTCTTGTCTAACTTAATGTAAACTGTACGATACTAAGATTTAAAGTCTCAGACAATACAGTCATGCATTACCACTGAACACACTACTTAAAAAGATCAGAAGCCTTGTTCACCACGACCACACATCATCACCTAGGAGCTATTGAGGCAGTTCAGGCAGAGGCTAGCCAGTCACTAGATATCATGCCCGCAGAGCACCTAGTTCTTCGTAAAACACTACCAACTCATACCTGATTTTCTTTTTAAGAACGGTACTGAACCTTTAAAAAACAACAAATCAGCAAACACTATCTTTAGCCCCCAAATATTCCGTACTCCTTTGCTTTTGTTTTACATTAGATAATGCTTGTTTCTAACAGATTACAACAGCAGACAGAAGAAGCGGGATATTTCATTAACACTTAAATTGCGCAATTCATCTAGGATGATAGGCAATAAAAAAGCCTAAACATTGAAGTATGTCAATACAACCTGCAGGGAGGGTGCCAAGTACAATGCCTACCTGAGAAGCTGCAGATGAAGCATCAGTTGAGCCCTTGGGTTCAGCCCAGCTGACAGTCAACTGGCTCCCATCAACCTTGAAGTCTGGTGATGATAAATTTGTCTTGGCATAGTCTGCGCAGGCATTGTTATAATACTCGACAAAGAGGAACCCACGGTTCCGATTCGGGTCATGCTGATCCTGTGAGACCGCACCTCACCATTAGAGAGTTCGGAACTTGTACGGTTCAAAAACGAAGACAGCCACGAAATCACAAAGCACACCTTGAACATCTCGATGTTGACAACACCTGGGCCCTTCCCCTTGATTATGTTTCTCAGCTCCTCCTCGCTCAGCCCCTTGGGCACATTCCCAACAAACAGCCTGTGCTTTGTCTGCGACAGCGAGCAACGCAATGTCCTCCCCTGCACCAAAACAACCAGCATATGAGAGCGCGCATAATAATAAGACTGATTGCACTGAATCCATGCTATGCAGAGTGGAAGGCTGATCAGCTGCCTGGCCAAGCCACTCTACCTTGTACTCCCTGTCTTGCACGTCCTCGACAGCGCGACGCGCGGCGTCCTTGTCGGTGAAGACGACGAAGGCGAACCCCTTGTTCTCCTTGCTGTCTTTGTCCTTGGTGAACCTCACCTGCAAGTAATCGTAATCACGCAGAGGGGGAGACACATTACAGATTCGCTCGCTCCCAATGTCGCAGGCCGATAAGCGATAAGAGACTGTCTATCTAGGTTTCCGGCGCGCGGCCCGGCCACTGACCTCGTAGACCTCCCCCAGTGGCTCGCACAGCTCGCGGACATCCTCCTCGGTGACGTCCCTGGGCAGGCCGCCGATGAAGACCTCGGTGCCGTTGGGCGGCAGCGCGAGCAGCTCCTCCCACTTGCGCTTCTCGTCGTCATCGTCGGGCCCGTCGCCGTCGCCGCCCTTGTCCACGCCGCCGGCGGCAGGCTCCGCCGCCATCCCGGCGTCGGCGTCGGCGTCGGGCTGGCGCTCGTCATTGTCGTCCTCCTCCTCGGGCTCCTCCGAGTCGTCCCGGCTGCCGCGGCGGTGGTACCCGTCGTCGTCGTCCATGCCGTCGTCGTCCCCCTCCAGGTCCACCTGCTCCTCCGGCTCCTCCGACGGCTGCCGATCCGACATCCCCACCACCAAACCCTAACCCTAGAAGAGAGAGAGAGAGAGAGAGAGAAAAGGGGAACAACAAACCACATGAGGGCCACCGACAGAATCCACAGAAGAGAGAAAAAAAACCACGAGAACTCGCATCGGAGAGGCGGGATCGCACGGCCGCGCCACGGATCTAGCGCGCGCGGGCGCGGGGAGGTCGAAGAACCGAGGTGGGTTTACCTTTGCGCCGGGGAGGAAAAACCTAGGCGCGGCATGAGCACGCACGGCGCGAGAGAAACAGGAGCAAGCAGCAGTAGTAGTATAGAGATTGTTAGTAGCAGCAGAGCAGTGGAGCGATCCGATTTGAGATTTCGCAGCAGCAGCAGAGGGAAAAGGAATTGGAGGAGGAAGATCGAGGGGGGAAAGCTTACTGGAGTGTGGATGTGTGGGGGTGGGGAATTTTGTTGGCTGCGCTGCGGGGCGGCTCGTTTCGTTTGGGATGCTCTGCTCTGCTCCGCCACCGGGACCGAGTGAGGAGCGCCAGCCGCCTTCGTGGCAGCAATTTATAGCCAAGCGCCGGGGTCGCTGTCCAGATGCTCTGCAGCCGTTCGATTATACTACTGACTACTCGCTTCGTTTTTTTCATTTATTACTGTACATTTTACTTCAAACTATATATTCTAGAACGAGGATAGTGGATACTATATCGCATAAGAAAATAAAATTGAAAAAAGGCTCACAAAACATAACAGAAAAAATACAAAAAACCGAATGAAAAAAATACAAAAGAAGGAAAAGAAAGGAAAACGCAGCAGAAGAAGAAAATTGACAAGTGGGCTGTACATGGGCCTTATCTGGGCTAAGAAGGCCAGCATCAGATTCGGATCAGGTGGGATCGGGCTAGAGGTGGGCATCCGGGCTATCCGAAAAATCAGGTGGGGTATTTCGGGCTCATAATATCGCTATCCGAAAAATTTTCCAAAATAATACTACCCGGAATTTCGAGTACCTGGTATTTCGGGTTCGGGTTTTCCAAAGTACCCGACGAATCAAGAACAAACGACATGTCAAAAAGATTGGGAAGAAATCCAATCTATGTTCCCATTCCATCGGATCTAATAAAGAACTAAAGAAAGTAACTGATTCTAAGAAACTACGGGCGGATCGGAAGAAGAACCAAATCCAAAAATTAAATAGAACAAATCGATCTAGCAATTTGTCACAACAGTTCGCAGCTTGCAGGCCTCCAAGAATCCAAGTTGACAAGTTGCTGCCATTCCATGCATCTGGGCTGCAGTGGCGTCTGGCGTCGATGGAGCGTAGCGGGAGGCCGGGACCTGCGCAGGACTAAGCGGGAGCACAATCCGTCGATGGCCGGGGCTGGGAGCGTCACGTCGTCGCCTAGTCTGGATGGTGGCGGCTAGGATTTGGATTTAGGGCTCTCCGGCCGCACAGGGGTGGCACACAGCTGGGACTGGGATAGCCGCATGTTTGTTGGGCCGCTGGTGGGTTGACACACTATTCGTAGAATATCGGGTTGTACGGGAAAATCGGGTACTGAAGGGTGAAACCCGAACTAATTTTGGGCTTCAGAATTCTTTATCCGATCAAAACTCCGAGTCCGGATAGTACGGGTCTAGGTTCGGGAATTTCGGATCTGAGAATCGGGCCGGGTACGGGAATTTGCGACCACATGAGATGCATCGATTGAAAACGCTTACCATGCCGTCCTAGATTATCTCCACAAAGAAAAGATCATAGCGGTTGATCTAGAGAAACGATACTTCTGTTCCTTCTCATGAGCCATGTTGTTTGAGGACCAAACAGATTCGCTTGGAGCTGCCGCTTAGAGAAAAAAGCAGGTCACATCGACTTGCAGGACGATCATTGGGTTGTGTTTCCTCCGTTGGTTGCTGTATATAGGGGAGATTCATCAATGATTGACTCAGCGTATGGTCGGGCGTTGAAGCACACTGTTGCATGGTCTCTTGTTGAACTTCACGATCGTTTGGTGAGGCCGTGGCAGCAGAGAGCTGGCCTCTGCCTTTGGCAATGTCACCGAGTGCTGAGCAGACTCCTAGAGCTGAGCGCGATGCGGTGGTCTACCGCTTCTTCAAACCGGCCTAGTGGTGGAATCAGGATTTACCGGAGCCCCAGACTGAATTGTGACAAAAACTCCTCGGAAAAAAACATAGTTAAAAAAATACAAGTAAAGGTAGAACACATACAGAAAGCACCATTGTGAGACGGCAATTTTATTTTTTTTCAATAACTATTCCAAATCCAAGGGTAAAACCTACTGCAAGAATGAAAAAAAAACATATGTTAAATACTTAAAACGGACCACATAGGTAATATAAATCGAAATTTAGAACAAGGATTTTGTAGATACCACTAGAAGATTAATCCTACGATTTTCATATCTTGATAGCACCATCTATCTTTTCATTTTCAATTGTGGTAAATATGCTTCTCTTAATGTCCTAGGCCTTTTCATTGTCTACCTCCAATGTTCATAAATGAATTTCGATGTTAAGGATTCATCGTAGAATACACAATATAGGCAACAATTCGCTTCGCTGGACTTTTTAATTTTTCTCATCCAAACAGTCAAATACTCAAACTGGAGTAAAAGAGGCAAACAGGGAGCCGGGATTGCCAAATGGTGGACCATGGATGGAGATGGAGTAGGGGACTGGGCCACTGGGGAGCACCGGAGCAGGAAGCTCATAGCCGGGCAGCCAGCAACCGGTGGCCGGTCAGCGTGGTGGCGCCGGCCGCCGAGCGTCACCGCGTCGAGTAGCCAGCCCAAGGCTGGCAGGCCGCGTCGCACGCGGTGCATCCGCTGTTGGGGCGCAGGCCGGCGGCCGGCCGGGCGGCAGGCACTGGCAGGGAGCCGCCGAGCCGGGACGGAGAGGAGTCCGGCGTGGTGTCGCGGAGGCCGGAGAGGACAGAAGAAGAGTCGCGGAGTGCCGGAGTCATGGGCTTGGCAGCAGGGAGCTGGTGACTGGGAGGAGCTGTGGCGGCGCACAGATGAGTGAACGGGGGTGACGCTTAGGGCAGGCGCAGCCGCGCAGGCCACAGGGAGTCGCCGCGGGGATGGCTGAACTGCCGAAGGGGCTTTGCCTGGTCATGGGCCATTGAAAGTTTAGTGGGCCAAAATTCTACGGGGGTCAAAGAAAATTTAGGCTGCACCCCGTGGCCATGAGTCTGTTTCCGCCCATACGGCCCAATATGCTTCTTTCCATTGTTGTAATTGCGTTTAGATGCTGCTACCACCGTGTCTATGAGCTTGGCGCTTTTATGTAGATAATGTATTGTTTGTGTCAGAAGACTATCGTGTACTCGTATGTTATTTTCTAAAAAGAACGCTGCTATGTTGACTGATGTTAGTACTATCGATATTGTAAGTGTACCAACATAACTACAGTAATTGTACGAAGATACCATGAGGCTTTACTCGTGCAAGGGCATGTGTTCAATCAGTATGTTTGTAGCAGAAAGGAAGATATGCAACTTCCAGTGGCTGGTGCCGCGGTGCGTCTGTAGAAAATTAAAGGCAAAATTTGCTGCAGGATACTCAATTTGCGTGGAATATGTCAGCGCACACCGCCAACTCTTGAGTTTGCCCAGTACCATTATGATTCACTGGTTCTTTGCTGAAACACACCGCACCCTTTATTTTAATCATTTTGCCCATTGAGGTGGGGGAATGGACTTATTTGCCCCTGGCCAAGAGAGGTGGTGCGGTTGGACCATGTTGAACAGTAACCCGGTGCGCTTTTATTCTTCTCCCACCTGCCATCATCTTCAACCGAGCTCACATTTCTACCTCCTCTTCCTCTCCGCCATTCTTGCCCCCTTCTAAGCTTGGTCCAGACCCAATGGCTTGCTCCCATTTGTCTTCAGCCACTAGCAGCACTGCGGAGTAGAGAAAGTGTCCGCCTTGGGTCTTTGTGCCGCCAGCGTCCCTGCGTGCTCCCGCGCTGGTTCGCCACGCCGCCGGCAGACTCCGTGCACACCTGTGCAGCCACCGGCCTCCGCGCGCCCGCCTGGCTTGCCGCCTAGCCGTCGGGAGAGGACGAGAGGCCCCGCCCCGCTGGCTCTGCTTCTCTCGAGCGCACTGCGCACGGAGGGGCGTCTGCTCGGCCGCCGCCGGCTTCCTGGCCCTGGTCCGTTTGGGGACCCCTTCTGCGCCGACGCGCCACCCCTCATCCTACGGCGGCAAGCGTCAGTTAGAGACGTGGAATCCGCACACGTCAACCAAGAATCTAAGACCAAATCGAATGAATTCGACGGGGGATTAGAATGGAAAACACTTGCCTGACGGTCTCCTGCCTGCATCTGAGGCTGGTACGGAGGTACCTTGGCGCCGCCGAACACCGTGTACTGCAGTTCCTGAGGCGGCGCATGGCCGGAAGGAGAAGGAGCGACGCGGCCACCACAGCATGGATGCGAAGCGGTGCGGCGGCGACAGCACACGCGAGGAGGCGAGAGGAATGGCCAGAGGATGAAGACAAGGGCGCAATTGACATTTCCCTCTCCTTCCCTTTCACAAAATGGCCGAAATGATTAAAATAATCGTCGCGGTGTGTTTTGACAAATAGGCGCATAACATAATGGTATTCGATAAATTAAGCTGTTGGCGATGTGAGTTGGCAAATACCACGGAAGTTGGATGTCCTATAGCAAATTTTGCCAAAACTAAAGGTGAGCTGCACTGCACTACTGCAGCCTGCACAAGACCGTGGATTGTGGAAGCTCTTTTAGACGAGCGACGGTTGTCTGTGCTGGTGGGTGCGCAGGCTATATCCTGATGTCCGACGACTGCAGGCATGAAGAAGTTGTGCTCTGCTGCCTAATGCTAGCTGTAGCGTCGGACGTGACGCGGACTGGTGGTAGATGGGAATGGCTCGTGGGTGATGAGCCGAGCCTGCTACTCCTAGCGAGAAGCATGGGCATGGCATCGCTCGCATGACCGCCGATGGGCGATGGCGCAGGTTTGGAAGATCTCCATCGGAACTGCAGATTTTTCACCTCGTGGCCAACGGCAGCAGTGTTAGAGTTAGCAGGTGGAAGAGGAATACACATGCAAAAGGGCAAGACGGAACGTAGGAGAGGCAAATAAACCTCCATTGTTGAGGAGCGAGGAAGGTGAGATGCATGACGACGTGACCTCCATTGCTGCGTGCAGATCTAGGATGGGGACCGCAGTAACCTAAATCAACTTGTTTGATGCAATGTACTATGTTCTAGCATACCAGTACGTTGTGTCAACAGACAACAGCTAACCTGCCGCGCGCATACACCTCCCCTCATTGTTTGATGCAATGTACTATGTTCAAGCATACCAATACGTTGTGTCAACAGACAACAGCTAACCTGCCGCGCGCATACACCTCCCCTCAAAAGGAAGGGAAAGGTAAACTACTTAACCAAGTTCGAGATTAGCTTTGTGCTCCAAAGGAGCTGGGAAACAAATTAGTGTAGCTGGCACAGAACTGGGCCTTGGACACTGACTGCATGAGCCCCACCCATTTTCCTTCCAAGATTGATATTACTACACAAACTAGTTCTGGTGCATTTATTTATTGAAAAAAAAATGCAACACATGTTTCTTGTGGAACACGGGTAAACATTCAAACGTCGAGCCAAATCCACACATATATAATGCTAGCTTATATCTCCGAAACAAAATCCAGTATGCGATAGGTACCAAAGAGAACCAGTATTCAACAAAGCATGATTGTCCATTGACCTCTTTCTCCATATATTATTACACACCTGTATTCCAAACAATATTATTACACACCTAGTGTGATAAACATTGAGCAGACCATGCGACCTAAGAAACAAAGCAGGGTTCATTATTTAAAGTTAAGTAGTAAGAATTATTACACATGCATTACACCGTTTCAGACAACATCAGCATGGCACTGCCTGCAGGGCTCCACAACAGTCAACTTAACTGCAGGCGGAACTTTATCCTCGATGTATGTTCTAATGGCCGTGGCTCCTCTACGAGCTTTCATGAGATAAGCCTTGATCAAGGGAGCGGTTAAGCCAGAGGACATATTGCAATCACACTTCAGAAAACCATTCGTGGTGTCCAGTGTAAGGCAATCAAGTGACTGCGCGTTTTTTAGAACATAACGTGTTAGCTCAACCAAGCCCCTTGAGGAGTTGAAACCTTGGATCTTGAAGCTCTTGAGGCGGGTATGGTGTTGTTCAGGCATCTGCCTCAGCTGCGATGAGCCTTTGAAAATCGACGCATGCTCCCCAGGTACCTGAGGATGGGAAAAAACATCATAAAACGTAATTAAAATATGGATCCAACAGAGTAACAAGATAATTTGCAGGAAGGTGCGAACAGTGTCTTACATTCAACAGCCAGGTCTCCAAGGAAGGAGAAGCATCAAGGAAATAAGCCAGAGAAAAATGATCGTAGGATGAAGATGTCGATGGCAGAGAAATAAAGAGCCATTTGAGGAACATGAATTTTGTAGGCAACATTGGTGTATTGACCCTCTGCAAGATAAAGATGCGTCAGATAAACTATACAAAAGGAATGACTACCAACAACAACTAAAGTTCAGAAGTATACCTCATGATAAGAACAAATGGAGAGGCTCTCAAGGTTCGGCATACTGGATGGCAATTCGCATCGGGCATAACAGATGAGGTTTGAATTTGAACGCTGCATGACGAGCTTCTTCATTTGCAGTGTTTCTCCAAGCGAGACCTTTACCCCCTTTCCACATGAAAGATAAAAACTGGAGAGATAACGAGCTTTGCTCTCTATCGCTCGCACATTCAAGCAATAGTCTACCTTCAAGCAGCGCAGCTGCAGCATCATGCAAGGTATCTTCAGGCAAACTATGTCCTGGCAGCCACAGAGGTGTAGCTGCTTCAGAGCAGGAGAGTTGGAAAGGAAGCACTCCAACTCATCCCCCGAAATACTTACATGAGACAGGGCCAGACTCGCTAGGTTTCTCAAGGGCCCAAGTTCTGCAGCTGTGGGATGGAAGGCACAGTATGAAAGTTGGAGATCCCTGATAGAGTTTCGAACTCCGAAGGATAAAAGTGTGCATGGGACGTTGTACTTTACCTTGTCTCTATAGCACAGCCTAAGGGTGAGTCCTTCAATCCCCGGCCGAAGAGCAATCTGAAGCCAACTGTCCAGATGATCGCGGGTATAAAAAGTACCAGGCATTTGGAACTCGAGTATCTTAATGCCAATGCCAGAGTGCTTCCTCAGGATGTTGTCAATTATGTGGGTGAAATTCTCTGGAGGTACACACATATTTTTTCGTAATCCAAGTCCAAGGTGATACCCCGTCAAGGTAAGGACGGGATGGCATCTCCAGGAACGAAGGAAGGCGCGAGACGAGCAAGCAGCACGGGCAGCATCACGCAGCGGCAATAGGGAGTGTATATGGTGCAATATGTCGTCGGGAAGGGCCGGGATTGAGCATCTCATTCTTTTGGCAGCAACTTGAGAATCGCCATCACCACGGCCATCCTGGTGTTGACAGGGCGAGCCCTTCCTTTTATCCGCTGATGAAGGTGAAGCGGTCCGTCCATCTGCGACCCTTTTGGGTTGCATGGTTATATATGTGTTTCTGGTGGAAGGACAGTCGCCTATAGCAGGAAGAAACAAGGCTTCGGACGAACGAGCTGACGACGACGATGCCTCGCCCTCCCTCCCTCCCCAAGGGGCCTTAAATCAGGTCATTGGTTTAGGCTGGAATCGGACAAGGACGGAGCCGGATCCTCCCTGGGTTTCGGTTGGAATCGGACAAGGACAGAAACAAGATCGGAGAGCTGGGCGATTCGGTTTAATGAACCAACCAACAAAGCGGGAAAAACTTTGGTTTGTTTTGTATGTATATATATGCAGCTAATAACGCAAGAAACGGGGAATTTTAGCATCTATTTTTGCCTACCCGCCCCGCCGGCGGCGGTCTGAACCACACCGCGTTGCGAGGCCTCCCGCCGCCAACGCCCAGCCGGCCTCTTCCGCACCCCGCGTCCGTCTCCACCGCCGGACACCAGCCAGCCTCCCCCGGAGCTCCTCTAGAGTCGGAGGACACACCACCACCTCGAAACCCTAATCCCAACCCAAACACTAACCAACCTGGAAATTTTGCCTGGGGACGCCGGATCTCAGTCATCCCGTCGCCATGGGCTCGAATCGAAGGAGAGGGAGCTGAGCCGGCGCCGCCACCGCCATGGATTTGAGAGCGAGTGAAGGGTGGGGGAAGAAGACGAGACGAGGACAGGGACAGAGGACTAGAGGAGCTGCTTGCTTCAATCCCGGAGGGGAGGGAGAGGAGGAGCCGAAGCTGAGGGAGGAGCTCTGCTCGTGGTGGGCCGTGCAATATCGGTGGCGGCACATCATGGCCCATTCTTGATAAGAAATGCACAGCGTCAGGCCCATCATCAATTAATTTCCTTCCTTCCCATTATCCTTTATTATTATTATTATTATTATTCCTAGCTGGGCCTTCAGGTAATAGAATCCTAATCAGCAACTAACACATGTAACATGATCGAGCTGCATGCTTCGTATATTACATGTCGTCGAAGCCCTCGATCCGATCCACCCAATGTTGGAAAACGTACGTTAAGTTGCAAGCCCAAGCACTGCACGCCGGCCGGAACGATCGAGCCAGATGATCTGAGAGGGAGAGCACTAGTGTTGTGATGGATTCAGTTTTAACTTATGTGATGAGATAGGAGTCTGTGTTCTTGTTCCAGCAGTCGCACGTCGTCGGCAGCCAGGTCCGCCAAATCAGCTTGTTCTAAACATGCAGATAATTATTTTGGGAATCGGCTGCGGTCCCATGCAGATAATTCTAAACATCCGATCCATCCAATGCTGAAACGGGGCTACCAGCGCCCGGACGTCCGACGTCCGGCGAGCGATCGGACGCAGCATCCATCGTCAATTCAATTCGTTCCTAATCATCTACCGTACGCGTTAATTAATACTACCACGAGTCGGCCTCACTCCCACTCCCCACCACGCGTCGGCCTCGCTTCCTTCCCCTGCCACGATGGACCCTCTCTTGCCTACATCCCCACCACGCGTCAGCCTTTCACTCCTTTTTCCTGCCACGATAGATCCTCTTCAACCTGTATCGCAAGTATGGAACACCTCACACTTGATGTCGCTATGCGTTGTACGCTGCTAACGCATCACGCCGCTTGAGAAAAAAAAATCAGAAAATAACAAGAAGTTGCAACAACGAGTCTCGTGAAACATAAAAACCAATCCATGTGCTGGCAAATAAAAATTAGGAATCGCTGAAATATCTAGATGGGAGCCAATTCCATCGGACATTTATGTAAAACATTTTCAATACGATTTTTAATACGGAGAAAACAGTATGCGCAACATTTAAAATCAACTTATGCAATATCAATGTTTAGATTAAAAAAATCACCGCATCCCTCCCATTCAACAGAGAAAATCCCACTACAATATCGGTTCATATTTCAGACAATATAAAAAAACAATGACAGGATCTGTGCAACATTAGAAATGCATATCTTCATCGTTGAAAAACAATATATGCAACACTCGAATTCGACTATTGCAACATCAATATCTTAGTAAATGTTTTACACAACGTAAAAAAACAACGGAGCTATTGCCGCCCGGACGTCCGACGGGGTGGGCTCCCCGTCGGACGCATCCATCACCGTACGATAAAAACAGAAAAACTGGGCCACCGACTAATCTAACGAGTATAGAGTTCCACCGTAACATGAAAACGTTAGAAAAAACTTCCACCACAACATTCATCCTGACAGAAAAATATGGACAGTGTTTGCAACACCAAAAACAAGTATCTCAACATCGAAGAATAATGCTCACAACATTGAAAAACACCTTTTGCAACATCGAATACGTGGTTTAAAAAATCACCACGTCCATCCGATTCAAAGGAAAAATCTCACCACAACATGTTCTTATGTTTCACACAACTAGAAAAACAACGGCAAGATCTGTGGAACATTGAAAATGCATATCTTCAACATCAAAAAAATATGTACGCAACACTCGAATTAAACTATTGCAACACTAAAACTCATCCGATGAAAACGTATAATCTCATGCAACATCTCAAATTACAAATCACGACATCTAAAATCACAAGGCGCAACAAGATTCATGATGGCAGTGACTACCTATGTAGTCGGTGTAGGGGGAGGAGACGCGAGGCGCCAGCGATGGCGATGGTGCCACGAGGGAGGAGCCGGTGGCGGCTGGGGCACCTGCTGGGCTGGGCGACACCGGCACGGCGGATTCGGCGCGCTGAGAGGAGGTGGAGGCCGTGCAACATTGAAAATGCATATCTTCAACATAAAAAATAGTACATGCAACACTTGAATTTAACTATTACAACATTAATATTTGAATTAAAAATCCATTGCGTTCATCCGGCTTGAGACAAAAAAAATTCCCATCACAACAACGCGGTGTGTTTTACGAAACATCCATTTAACTACCACAACATGTCATAATATAAACCATGTGGCAAAAAAAATCACTTAATAAAACATTTTGGATTACCTCATGCAACGTATAAAAAATTAATTTGCAACATTGTCGAGAGGATCAACGCAGGAAAAAAAATCAACGCAGGCAGCTGCCTTAGCACGTGGGATGGATGGGAATCGTAGTAGATGGGCCTAGCTGCGACGGCCTGCGCGGTTAGTCAGCCCAAGACTCGATGATGGATGCTACGACGCTCGAGCCACAGCCTTCCCGATGCTGAAAAGCGTACGATAAGTTGCAAGCCCAAGCACTGCACAGTGCGGTGGCGGCCGCTCGGCTGCGGTCGTGCATCGTGTTTTTTTTAAAAAAATTTGGTCTTTTTGCAAACCTTTTTTACAAATAGACTTCTAGAGAAACTTTGTCTAAAAATGGACCCAAAGCTCGCCGCTTTAGGACACAGCGCCACGGTTAGACTGGTCGACGCTGGGTGATTCCACGCTGAGGTATGCCACGTCAGTCTGCCGCTTGTCAACAGGTTTGGTGCTTGTTGACCCAGTGCCAAGGCATTTTACCTCGACGCTTGGTTGGGTAGCGCCGAGGTACCGCATAGGGTTGGGGCGATAAGCCGTGGGACTCGACTCGGCGCGGTATGCATTAGTGCCAACATCCATTAGATTGGCGCTAGGCCGTGGAGCGCCGAGCTTAGGAGAATAAAAGGAATCCCCACCGGTCCAAAACCCTAAATCATTGCACTTCACTCACCACTTTGCCTCCTCTCACTCCTCTCCAAGGCGGCCTGAACCCTAGTTTGCAAATCCTGTTGCTTTAGAGGCAGATCAAGCATTTGAGGTCGTCCACGAGGTATGGACCCCCCACTTTTGTCTTGTAAGCTGTGATTCTGCTCCTTTCGTTTCAAACCCTAGGGTTTGGAGGGAAAACGTACAAATATAAATGTTTGTGTACAATTTAACCAAGCGCCGAGGTAAAACGACTCGGCACTGGGTCAACAAACACCGAGCCCGCAGCCAAGCATGAGGCTACCATGGGCAGGTGGGATGGAGGAGATGAAAATAAATAATAAAATAAGTGGTGGCTAGTATAGACTTAGAGATATAGAGTTACACGAGCATAGAAGATTGACAACTGTATTTTAAAATCACGAACAGAATATTCATTTTAGAGATATAAAATCGTATGAGTACATATAGCCTTAGGGCCTATTTGGATCCTTATACTAAAATTTAGCATCCGTCACATCGGGAGGTTTGGATACTAATTATAAATATTAAATATAGTCTAGTTATAAAACTCAGCGCCAGCGTCGACGCCCCGATCTCGCCCGCCACCCAGCTCACCGCTCTGAACCGGAGGGCATCGAGGATGGCGAAGTTGGAGCCGTGGAGCGCGATCCCGAAGCAGGGACACGTCTTGCAGGAGGTGCCACGCCGCGCGCTGCTCCGCGCCGCATAGGTCGGCCAGGTGTTGGGACGAGGGCGGGACGACAGCGCGGCCGCCATCATGGCCACCAGCCTATGCTCCGCGCGGGTTCGCGGGAATCTCGGCCGCCGCCGCCGCTGCGTGGTTCCGCCTCGGACAGCTGCTGACGCGACGAGGCCGTCGAGGTCGGTGGCGAGCTGGACGCTGCCGACGAGGCCGTGGACGACGACGAGGAGTTCGATGGTGACCTCGGCGTGGCCGGTACGGTGTTGTTGTTGTGCGTCGCGCTCGTCGTCTTCGCCCAGCAGCCGCTTCTCCAGCTCCTGCAGCAACACCATCACCCTCGCCGTCGCGCGTCCTGGCCTGAGCAGCCTGCGGGGCGCGGCCACCACCGTACCTGCCGCTGCAACAGTTGCTGCACCTGCACCGGCGGCGGCGGCGGTGTCTGCACGCGCGAGGAGGTGGTGACCGACGAGAGCGTCGACGACCGCTGCGGCGAGAGCCCGGCCGCAAAGCCAGCCCCGAGAAACGGATGGTGCGCGATCTGCGTCTGCGCGGCTCCCACCGCGCCCAGGCTCCTCTTTAAGCGGAACCGGATCCTCTGTGTGTGGTCACTGACACAGGGGTCCGGACCCACGTGTCGGTGACTCAACTGCCAAGCGCCACTCCATGGTTTGACTCGCGATGTTTGACTGCGCACGACTCCTAAAGCAGTGATGAGCGGCCACAGATACCCGGTGCGCTGCTGATTTTCTTTTTCGCCGCTGTACAAATACCGCCGTGACAGCAGCGTGACGCGCACACAAATTCAAATCGAAACGGGAATTCGGAGAGGTGGTGAGAGGGAGGGAAAGCCAGTGACCTACCGCGAGAAGGGGAGCCGGCAGGAGATGCCGTCGAGGTGTGGTCGCTCCGCGCCGCTCACGCGTTCTCCGCCACCGTCGGCGCAGGGGTCGTCTTCCGCATCCGCGCGCTGGAGGTGCGCCACGCCGCCTCGCTGCACGCCCTGCTCGTGGACCAGGTCCGCGCTCAGGGATGGAACGTCGACGACCTGCAGCGAGTCGCCGCCCTCGCCCACGTCGACCGCCTCCTCGTCCTCGCCGTCGACGCCCACATCCAGTTCTGTTGGACAACCTCCACTCCAGCAACTGCGACGCGTACCTCAAATCCTTCAAGGCATGGGCGTGGGGGCTGCTCAACGTCGGAGTCAAGGTGCAGGGAGGCTTCCCTGCGGCGGCGGGCGCCAACGGCATCTTCGGCCTGCTGAAGAGGCTGTCCAAGACCGGCCGCAGGATCGTGGAACGAAGCGGTCTTCACCGGGGGCCGCAGCGGGCAGCGGGTGGTCGCGAAGCTCCTCGAGATGCAGTTGGAGATGGATGGCGGGTGTCCGACACAGAGCCCGGTCTTCCTGGACCACGGCGCTGACGAGTGATCGACATGACGCCGAGCTTCTCTCTCGTACATGGCCGCCACAATCCCACCCCTGTAAGTACCATCGCGGATCTGAGTATAGGCTAGGCAAGTGATGGGCTCGTCTCATAGTACTCCTGGTTTAGTTCCTGGCGACCGGCCGGCGCATGATGGTCGCGTTCTGCACTGCATATATTGCTGTAGTAGTTGTACCACGAACATGAGGGTCGCAAATCCAATAAATGAACAGAGAATCGACGATGACCGCATGCATCTCGTTGCCATCGAGAGATCATATTGTTTTCAGTGGTTTTCATTATGTGATTCCCATAGCTGGACGAGGTTATTGACAGTGAGACGCCAGGTTCCTATCTGATTGTCTACCTTTGTGTTGCTGTGGCATGTACAAGTTCAAAAACATCTGGATTGTTTTGTGTGCTTGTCAAGGCTGACACATCGTTAAGAACAACAGATGTTTGACACAATATATGTTGTATAGAAGGTTCCACTAAAATTCGTTTTGCTCATCATCACCTGCATGCAGCATGCTTGCTTGAATGCACTGCGCCTGCTGCCCCTGCCTGTGCTCTCTGCGTTTTGTTTATTGTTAATTTTGGACTGTGAATGCACCCGGTGGTGTTTGTTTCAGAGATTATTTAAGTTAAGCGTAGATTATTTAAGGAGTTGTTGATTTGGACTGTGAAGGACCGAGGAAGATTTTGGTTGGTATACCAACCCATCTCAGTCCCTGGCTCCGTTGCGTTGCCCTCTGCCTCTGGTGGTCCAGGCTCCAGTCCAAGCATTCGTGTGCTACGCTTGCTGTTTTCTGTTTTCCTGTTCAACCGATACGCTGCGGACGGAGTCAGTTGTCAGTGTGGCTTTGGTGCGTCCAGCTGATGAATTCTCTGAACCCATTCTAACAACACAGGAAATTGCTTGGAGAATACTATATATTCCTGGCCTGACGATTTGTGATTTGTGCTGGTGTTGACACCGCTGTCCATAACGGTTGGTTAACATGATACGTATATTCCTGGCTCTTGTGTTGAAGAAGAATATACTTCAGGACTGAAGAAAGGTCACCTATAGATGCAGGCTTATTTGTGGACACTGGGCAGTCCACATTTGGGCGGTTTGATGACTGTTTGCAAGTATTGCTTCCTTCTGTAGGGAGAGTATTTCATTTGTTTAAAACAGAGATGTCTGCTATCTAGTTCAGAGTTGCTATATATACAACGATGCAAGGTGAAGACCACTTCACTCCTTTTTAAGGTGTTGTGGAGCTAAGACAATGCTAATGTGCTGATCTAACTTGCTTGACATTTAGTGATAGGCTGATGTAAGTTGAATGGAGATTGGGGAGAGAATTTTTTTTTTAATCTTATGTAAGTGTGTAGAAACATCAGAATCCTGTAGAATCCATATCATTGTGAACCATGCTACTGTAAATATTGATTTTTAGACAAGGAACATGACACTGGATGAGTTGGTTTTTGCCATCCAGCTAAGGTTATGCCGTTATGCCTTACCTCTAGTTAACTGGGTAGGCCTTTTTGTAGCATCTCTAAAAAAATGATGAAAGCTGTAGTAAATGCACGTACATAGTTGATGTTAGTAGTAAAGATGATGCCCTCTGTAGTTAAAACACAGTATATCCTGCACCTCCCTTGCTAACTTCAGTGCCTATCCTATTTTGGTTGTCTGGCCATAAACTCTCTGCCCAAACGTTGCAGTATATTGTACCAACCCAGCACTTTGCTATAAGAGCGGAAGTATGCAGAATTGCTTGTCCCTTTATGCTGTTTTTTATATTATTAATCAGCTTGGTGCATAATTCGGGTGTTTGTATCGTTCTGCATTCCTACCTTACTGGGCAGTGAGTGGGCTAAAGTTGAAGAAGATTGTACAACAGCTATCCAGCTTGACAGCCAATCTGAACGTGAGTGAGTGCCTTGTCTTTGATTCCATTATATGCATTTGTGTTCCAAGTTGACTATGCGTGCATACCAAATTACCGAGAAATGAACTGTGCATTTTAGGTACATTGTTTTCTCGTCTAGAAAGTAATTTAATCTCCCATCAACATCTGTTGACCCAAACATATAATAGAGTTGGTATGTTTCATTTTAGTATCACACCTGCTTCTCACAGGGACATGCTAATTGAGGCCAGGCTACTTCATTCGTTATTTCAGAGATCAGTTTTTTTTCAGAAAGGAGGATGTAGTGACGACATGTAGACATATGATGCATGGAATTTTCATTTGCATTGCACCATTTATGATCCGTTCACATCCGCTCATTGGCATACTTCGCTGCAAAGGATAACTAAAAGACTCTGTTATGGGGCCAAAACAAAATTATGTTAATAGCATTGGTAAGATTCTGATTGCTAACTGGACTATGTAGCCTCACAAAGTGTAGTTAACCTTAATCTCACCTGAACAAGCTAAGGCACCTTCCGTTGTTGCTTCCTCATGGAAGGTGCACTTGAGAACAGGATGTGATATATTAACTCAGTCATTGTCAAACTGTTTTGTTTGCCTCGTGCTGCCTGAATTGAGCTTTCCATAAGTCTGATTTGCCAATAGGAAGAAGGACATTTGCCTTTGTTATTGGTTTTACCTTAGGTGGTCGCGAATATGGGAGCAAGAACTCTGGCTTTAGCAGAATGATTGAGAGTTCGAGACTGCCTTATGGGTACTTAACACAACATTTGGTCATGAACTAATGACATGTTAAGTAAGATATGCTTCAAACATGTTCATGGTTTTGACTTATTCTAGGGAGCATATACAGATATGTTTATAATTATGTCTTGGGATGCAGGTACTCTTGAGTAAAGGAAAGGAACATAACTTACAGAATCTATTTGTTACTTGTTTACAAACTTCAGTCGATCTGAAAATGAGTAACTGGCTATGACCATTATAGAACTGGACTTGATTCACTGTTGAAATTGAGTTGGCTGCATTCCTGCAAAACACCATATTTATCCTATCCTACAATGTTAATGCTTCTAATCTTATGTCTTTAGATGAGATGATAACTTAGTTACTTTGTTGGCAGGCACATTACATGCTTGGTCTAGCTGTTGTCAACAACCAAAGAGTGTCAGAAGGAGCAAAAGCACTGGAAAAGGTATCTCCCTCACTAGCGTGTATCTGTGGGCAGGCACATGTGTGCTTGTATTACTTTGCTATTTTTCTGTTGTAATGAATCCTTAACACTTCTTTTACCAACCATCAATAGTTGCCCACTTCTAAACCTCTATTAACTTGAGCTTGGGCAGTTACTTGTGGCGGAACCGCCGATTTAATCCGAACTAAGCATACCTGCCACCTCTGGCTTGCAATGTGATTAGGCCGAACTAAACCCGGTCGTCCGTCGAGCTACCCAAAAGGGCACTCGATGCAACCATCACCCAGGGATGCCGACATCACACACGTTAAGCCCTCGAAAGAGCCACAACAATTACAACAACCCATCATTTCATACAAACATAGATTGATTTGTTTGAAAATATTTACTCAAAATGGGGTACAATCATACTGAAATAGAGTTCCAAAATAACCTCGCAGCGGAAACCGTAACGTAATACCGTTATACTCTTACAGCGGAAAATAAAACATCGAGCCATGACATTGAGCCCACCATTGTCATTCTCGATCAAGAAGTTCCTGAAATAAAAATATCAACAACGTAGGGGTGAGTACGTGAGGTACTCGTAGGACTTACCCGTGGGCGGTTTCAACCCGACACATTTGAGAGTATGTAAGGCTTTTTGTGGACTTAACTCTAACTCGCGCAAACTTACTAGAAGTGAGTCCTTACTTTCAAGTATCATTTATTTTTAAAGTAAAAGCCTCATTTGATTCATTATAGTTATTATCATCATCCATAACTCATATATATCATCATCCCAACACATATGTCATCATAAAGGAGCTTGCGAAAATGTAAACATACAAGTACAAACATGTAATATAAAAAGCATGATTAAACGAACAAGATATTAAAGTTATTACTACGTTGCCCGTGTGCGATACTGGCATTCTCACACCTGGTGAGCATCAGCGATTCGAATCGATTTTAATTCCCGGGAATAACCATCATGCCAGGGGTATATGCTTACTAGCCATCGCGTTCCCACATATAGCCCCCATCTCCACTCGTCACATCCTAAGTTCGATTCAATCCCGCCATTCTCCCGGGTTTTGCCCCCCTCAGGAGCGATACCACGGCCGCACCGGGTCAGCCCTCCCTCGAGTACAAGCTCCTCCAGGCCTAACTCCCTCCAACAAGAATGGTAGGAACCTGTCTCTGTTCTTCGGATGGCACGGGTAAGACTTTCACCGGTCCATTATCCCGGATAAGCACTCTAGCAATGTTATGCCGATCAGCAGGCGAACAACGAATCAGGCCTTAAACGACTCGGGCGGAGTCCACCAAACCATCCACATCATTTTTCATCATAATATACCCATATCTCCGCCCGGTCTCATCTTTTCATCACATCGTATCATATTTCTCTCGTATTAAATTTTTGTAAAACATTTTGAGTCCTATTATCTCGCGAGTGAATATCTTCACTCGACTTCTACCGTCTAAGCATGGCTAAGCATAGACTTCGACCTATCCATTCTACATAGGATATTAGGTATTTATGCAGGTGGGGTTTCAAACAACTCCTGAACGTAAATGCACAATCAAATAAGGGGTGGTGAGATTCTCTAGGTAGATGTATATGTCTAAAGGGCCTACCTTTGTTGTTGATAACTTGAACAAACTAAACTAAAGTTAGTTTGCCGGGTTGTGGGGCTTTGCCCCAGGCAACCCCTTGATCACTTGGACAGCTCCTCCTTCCAAATACCACTTCAGGGTCTCCAGGTGGTATTTGGGTCTTAGTTGGTCTTCTGGACAACCGTGGCTTGACGTAGCTCAACGCACTTGCTCCATGATCACATACCTGCATTAAGCGCCACTATATGGATGATATGCATGATGCAGCGAATGAGATGCCTGAATGTCAATCACACGTATGAATAACCATATTTCACATAGCTAACTTAGAATTCCTAGCGTGCATTTCTCAACAGTAGTGAAGACCTATATTACATTCCAGAAACAGTGGCTAAGACTTACACATTCTTATGTTTCAAATATGGTCCATTGTGGCATTTATTTGACATACTAGCCTCACATTTTCTATTATTTACGTAACTATGCACTATATCTACCATTTTCAAATCAGAGTCAAAACCTTTCATGCACCACCTCCTACTCTAGCAATGAGTCATGTTCATAACCTAAAGCTCATATCAAGCCCCTAAAGTCACCTGGAGCATTTTTCACCATAGCAACCTTTTCTTAAATTAAATATATGCTTAAATACAAGACAAGGGCAAAATAGTAATTAAACAGCCAATGCTAGGGCTACCAAAATTTATACAAAGCCTACACATGTTAACATGGCCTCTGCCCAATTTTTATAGTTTTTGAAGCTCATTTTACCCACATTTTCCATTTATGTTGGTTTAATATGCATATACAAAATCAGGGGCAAAAATGTCTTTTCCTACTCAACCATCATACCCAGCAGATAAATCTTTTAACAAGGATAAAAATGCAACCTAGTTTGGATTTTTCTGATTTTTATTTGATTTATTACGAATTTCCAAATTCTCAGCTTAAAAAAAATGCATTAAATCAAAAATCCTAATGACCAGGGACCTTAACACGATTAATCATGGACTTCAGGGACCTGCATGGAAGATATTCAAGACTCAGTGAATAGTACACAAACAGAGAGCGCAAAAATAAGAAAACTCAGGGGGTTTTCGGCAAAACCGGCCTCCTTCTACTACCTCTGGCCGTGTGCAGGGAGGGAAACGGCGGCGCGGCGTTCTCGCGGCGGTGCCGGGGCGTGGAGGCGCCGACTTGGAGCCGACGTGCTCTGGGAAGGCGTTCCCGGCGACGGGGCTTCTTTCCCCCAAGACGGCGTCGCGTGGGAAGGCATGGACGAGCGGGGAACGGCCGTGAATTGGCTCGGGCTGGGCGCCGGGCTTGGTGGCGGTGCCGGCTCGGTTTGGCGGCTGCGGCGGAGGGGAGGGGCCACGGGCGGGCCCGTGAGCTGCGCGAGGATGAGGGCATCACGGCGGTAGGGAAATGGAGGCACAGGGACGGCCCGAAGGGGATCCGGTGGCACGGAACTTGCCATGGTGGCTCCCGCAGTGGGCGGCGTCGGGCTCGGAGGAGGGCAGAGAGGCGCTGAGACCGGGTGGAATCGGCGGAGTGGAGGGAGGTGGAGCCGTTTCTCACGTTTGTGGAGCGAGTGGGGGTTGGAGGGGGTCAGGATGCGAGCTCGAGGAGCTCGCCATGGACTCCTATGGCGGCGGCGCTCTGTGCGCTTGAACGGGAGGCAGAGAAAGCGAGCGAGAGCTGGGGACAAAGGAGTGCGGTGCGTGAGCGGGAGCTGAGTGCTGGGCGCTGGTCCCTTAAGGCCGAAGGGATGGCCGGGCACGGGCAGCAGCGCGCTGGCGCCATGGCACGGGAAGAGAAGGAAGAGCGGGCAGCGTGGACCGGGTCCGATGAACCGGAGTCAATGACCGGTGGGGGCAAGGCTGGGAAGGGAGACAAAGGTGCGTGGACCAGGTCTGCGGAGGCGTGGGATGGTGGGGCCCGCAGCGAGTCCGTCCTCAGCAGGAATCCGAGGACCTTCCAAGTGGGTCCCACGCGTCAGGGAGACAAAAGAGAAAAAGAAATTCGAAAATGGAAAAAGGGTGGTTTGACTGCTGGAACACCTATTCTAATTCCTCGTTTTTGAGAAAACAAATGGCCGAATTAAAGGGAACTCAAAATACAAGAAATGTTCAGAATTTGGTACTCTACAATTTTTCTATAAACATGAATACCAAGTTATGTGGAAGATATTAGGTTAAATTTGAATTGAACTAACTGATCCCAGTGTTGTGTAGTTTTTAATTATCTACAACTTTCATATATGATGTTTTGCATGATAGAAACTTTTGTTCTATTGAAATTTGAATTTGCCTTACCGATCAAGTTTAGACAGATTTCTGCTTTTTCATTAATCGACTCAAAACTCCACCTAAACCTTTGTGCATGTTACCACACTCAATACCAAAGTTGATCCACATAAAATTGTCTACAAGTTTGTTATAGAGAGTTTGGTCCAAAACACATTATATTTTGAACTATAGTCACAAGTGTATTCAGGAGTTTTGCAAAACTGCAACTTCAATTTATGTATGGTCTTTCTTGTTTCAAACTTTTGAAGTATCAAACGGAGTCCAATAACTTTGATGTTAGGTTCATTTGAAAGGTGATAAGTTTAATTTCATTTCCTAGTCAGGTAGATTTTGAAGTTCTATAGCGAAAACAAAAGTAATTTCAGAACGAAGTTTGGGAAAAGGCTGAAAATGCAGATTTGGGAGTTTAAGTGTGGACTAAGTTTGACTTGATTTGACTTGGCCTTTTGAAGCTTCCAATTCAACATTTCTAACTTGTACCAGAAGGAAATTTGATCTATAATCAAGAACTAAAACTTTTGTACTTGGGGTTTCTCATGAAAAACCTTTGGTTTTTGGATTAAACACCCAAACAACGTGAGGTTTTGTACTTTTGAGTAGACAAATTTCGACTTGTGGTTTCTCCACCTTAGTTCTTTCCATCTTTAATCATGATTTAGTTATAAGTCATCATTATCTTAAGTCAAAATATGAGTTAGGGCCTCTGAGATGCCGGAGGCATCACATTACTTCAATTGTAAAGGGTAGCCCGGTGCATGAGCTCTAGCTTGCGCGGGTCCGGGGAGGGGTCGGACCCACTTAGGGTTTATTGAATGCAGCATTTTCCTGCATTTCTACGAGATGTTGTTTTCACGACTTGAACCCGTGACCTCCTAGTCACCAGGCAATAGCTTTACCACTGCGCCAAGGCAGTTACTTCAACTATTGTATAAATAAAATACTGTTCTCAAAGCTGACCTTTGCATCTGCACCATCTTGTCACATGCAATATTACTTGTGCTGACACAGGATTGGTAAATGGTATAGAATACCTTTTTTTTAACAAAATACTAACATCCAGATACACTGTCCTTTTTCTCTCAATCCAGTAAAGCACAAACTCTGACCTATGTCAGAATTAAGAATAGTTGAATTGAGAATTAAGCAACACATTAAAAACAGGAAACCATAATTTCTAGTGCCGCCTTTAGCACAGTTGTCTTTTTAGACGGTTATGTTATTTAATTTAGAAATCTATAATTCATTTATCATTTATTCCATTTTTACTGATGGGTCAAACTTTTGAAAACTTGTGCCTGGAGTTCAGAAGGGCCGAAGGGGTGCACATCATGTAAGCTACATGGTCGAAGAGATCTGGCAAGAGCTTTGTAAAGCAAAATACATCGAATGGGAGAGCTTATCACGATAGCGAGCCTCCTAATGTATTGTGCTTCACAGGTGTGTATAGGTGTACTGTAAGCACCCTAATGTATTTGTTCAGTGTTTTTCAGTGTAGCATGTAAAGAAGCTAAGGAATTACAACGGCCTTTAGTAAGACAGGCGCAGATGTCTCTGTAGAACAGCTAAATGTGCTGGAGGAAGTTTTCAGGAAAGCTGCAGAGACTGAGATTCCAGCAGCACTGCACTGGCTTAGCTAGACAACATTTCAGTTGGTTGTTGTGTCTACTCTACTATTCAGTTTATTTTATTTGCATGTTCATGACCATATGTGTAACAAATCACACCTGATATCGTCAGACCCAGTGATCACTAGTAGTTTAGTCACTTCTGATAGGGCTATACTTTAACCACCTTTGAACAATAATTGACGCAAACATCAATAATGTATCTCAAAGCACTTGTGTTTTACTTCTTGAATTTATGAACTTTGTAATGTATGCCTATCGAATTTATGAACAATGTATTTCTTGGGTGCAGCACATGTACGTCGTGTCTCATCCCCTCCCTAGCTCTCCCTGCGCAACCCATTTGGACATGCGTTTGTTCTCAAGACCAGGTTGGATGCAGATGCTCTGGCTGGTATCAACAGCACTGCACTAACCACTTTGTACTCTAGGTTCAACTATATGCATGGAGTCCGCAAGGATGCCAGAGAAGACCAGCTAATGCAGGAGCTCAATGTGTGGAGCGGTGGAGCCGAGGAATCACATCACCATTGTGCACCACTCTCTGTACTATGCACAGTTTGGAGTTTCGTCTGTTAAAGTTGGTTCACAAGATCATCGCCAAGGAGAACCTGGAAGTATTATCGCTGGGCAACAAGAAGCATGTGGTCTTCTGGAATTAATGCGCATGGACTTGGGGTTATGGCCTCCATGGCCAAGTTTCAAAGCTCTAAAGGTTGACCAACGGGCTCTGTGCGACATTACCTTTGGTCCATCACCATGATTTAAGATAGTGTGATGCAGATCCGAACCAAGACCAGTACACGATCAATGTTGCCCTCAACTGACTCCAGTAGCCCATATAAATAAATGATATACATAATATTGCACACCTAGTGCGATAGGTGCCGCAACCTTACAGACAAATCATGGTTCATCGTCTTATAAAGCAAGCTACAATCCATGCAAAAAAAGGTAAGCTACAGTTATTACACGTGCATACATTGCACCTATTCTGTATACTCCTATAAGGCATCAGCATGGCACTGCCCGCAGTGCTCAACAACAGTCAGCTTAACTCGAGGTGGAACTTTATCCTCGATGTATGTTCTAACAGCCGCGACCCCTCTACAGGCTTTCATGAGGAAATGCTTGTTCATTTTAGCGCACCTGCCACCGGACATTTTGTTATCGCACTTAGGCTCGCCATACAGTGGTGTCCAGTGTAAGGCAATCAAGTGACTCTGCGTTCTTGAGAACATAACATGTTAGCTCAACCAAGCCCTTGGCGGAGTTGAAGCCTTTGATCTTCAAGCTCTTGAGGCAGGCATGGTGTTGTTCGGGCATCTGCCTCAACTCTGACGAGGCTCCAAAAATTGATTCATGCTCCGTGCTTTCCTCAGCCACCTAAGGATGGAAAACATTATAAAATTAAAATATGGTTCCAACAGAGTGTCCAGATAATTTGCAAGATGGAATGAACAGTGTCTTACATCCAACAACCAGGTCTCCAAGTTAGGAGAAGCGTCAAGGAAAGAAACAAGAGAAAAAAAAAATCATATGATGGGCAGGAGGCCGACCGCAGAGAAATAGCCAGCCACTTGAGGAATAAAAATTTGCTAGGCAGCATTGGTGCATCAACTCTCTGCAAGATGAAGATGTCTCAGATTATTATACAAAATGATATGACTACCATGATATGCAAACATCCCTAGTCTACAACAACTAAAGTTTAGGGGAAAAATACCTCATAATGTGAACGGATGTGGAGAGTCTCAAGGTTTGGCATATTGGATGGTAGTTCTGAGCGGGCATAACAGATGAGGTTTAAAAGGTGCATGGACAGGTTCTTCATTTGCAATGTTTCTCCTAGTGAGACTTCTACCCCCTCTCTTAATGAAAGGGCGACACTGGAGAGATTTCGAGCTTTGTTCTCTATCACTTGTAGATTCCAGCAACAGGAAATCTTCACCCAATGGAGCTGCTGCAGCACGCAAGGTATCTTCAGAGACATTATCTCCTGGCAGTCACGAACATATAACTGCTTCAAAGCAGGAGAGTTAGAAAGAAAGCACTCTAACTCATCCCCCAAAATATGTACTGACGACAGGAGCAGACTTGTTAGGTTTCTCATGGGGCCAAGTTCAACTGTGGGATGGAAGGCACAAGATGAAAGTTCAAGATGTCGAATAGAGTTTCGGACACCAAGGGATAAAAGCATGCATGGGACGTTGTGCTTCATCTCATCTCCAGTACACAGACTAAGGGTGAGTTCTTCAATTCCTGGTGTCACAGCAATCTGAAGCCAACTGGCAAGATAATGGCAGGCGTCAAAAATACCGTGTAATTCAAGCTAGAATATCTTAATGCCAACACCCGAGTGTCTCCTCAGTATGTTGTCAATTATGCAGCTGAAATTATTTTGAGGCGCATTTTTGTTTGAGCCAAGAGTATCCTTATTCAATTCAAGAATGGGATGGCATCACCATGAATGTAGAAAGGTGCAAGACAAGCAAGCAGCACGGGCAGCATCACGCAGTGGCAATAGGGACTGTATATGGTGCAAGATGTCCTGCATGCACAGACAACATAGGATAATAATTAATGAGTTCAACATTGGGATAGTAAACCCAAATGGTTACTTGTGAGAGAAAGAAAAACAGCAGAACAATGTAACTGGCTAATGTTCTGATTAAAGCCCATGGACGATGCAGCGGTTCTTTTCAGATGAAAGCTAAGCCAAGCCAGGCCAATAATTTAGTAGTCGAAAAGAGTTGTGTGGCTAGAGCTATCATGGTGATACTATGCTTGCAGTATCAACCTCCCATTAGTGTATGTAAGAGTACCTCCGGAAGGGTTGGGACTGAACACATCATGTTATTGGTAGCCTGAGGATCCCCATGACCATCTTGTCGACAGGGTAAACTCTCTCTCTTATCCACTGATGAAGCAGTCGATCCATCTGCAAACCAATAAGAATGGTTACGATATCTTGAAATTAAATTTGTATGAATTGTAAAAAATTCTGATTGCTTGTAAAAGTTTTTTTTTTTTGTTGCCGCAAGGACAGGTGCCTAAGGAGATAAGCAGTAGCAAATTATCTCCCCAATCTAACTGTGAATAGACGCATATTAATATCAGACTAGTGCCAGACTTTGGTAGCCGGCTCACGTGTATTTTACAATGAATGAATGAATCAGTTAAAGAGGATACAAGAGGTAAAAAAAATTAAAAATATGATTTTTTTTCATGAATCGAAGAAAACAGCCACAAGCTAGAGATGAGACATGCCGGCGAGACGGCGAGTGAAAAGGGGCTTACTGAGGGCTCGGGTTCGCCGTTGACGCCGCTGCCGGTCGCTCTGCTGGGACCTGCGCCCCATGGTGTTCGACCAGATGACGACGCTCCCGAGGGATCTCGCCTTGCCGTTAGATTTGGGATTCCTCTTATGTCTTTAATTTCTACCAACCCTATTGCGTATGATGTATGCTCTTGGTATGGTTTCGAACTGCGCCGCCGCCGTGGAAGAAGCCCGGGGCAGCGGCGGCGGAAGACGGCGGCAGGCGCGGCACGGAGGGCGCTCGGCGGCGGGTAGGCCGGGTAGGGACGCACCGTGTGGCTGCGGAGAGGGGAGGGGGGCGCCATGTTGCGTATGCTATT
This sequence comes from Paspalum vaginatum, assembly GCA_030272315.1. Lineage (NCBI taxonomy): Eukaryota > Viridiplantae > Streptophyta > Magnoliopsida > Poales > Poaceae > Paspalum > Paspalum vaginatum. Next base: position 1,846,644 of record CM059018.1, on the reverse strand, counting down.
ATGCGGATTCGAATACGGCAGGATATCCTAATCGGATAGTACAATCTAACTAAATTTCTACAGTATATCATTGGCTTCCTCCGTCCTGAAAAGAAGTTATTCCTTGCATTTAAACGTGTATTTTTTTTAATAAAAAAACATTCAAAATTTGTCAAACAAAGTATACCATTAGGCACTTATGCAGACGAGAGATCTTTGCGTGATTCCTCAAGTGGCCAGCTCTACGATCCAACCCTTGCCCATCGTATAATTAACTTTTTTTTTCTTTTGACCGTTCTTCCATTACTTCTCTCTTCTTTCCTGTGCTTCTCCTTGCTAAAGAATTAGTCGTGGGATGTAAAGCACTGTTAGGCTGACTCTAACAATGATAGCCATTTGGAGTAGGCAAACACAGCATTTAGCTACCGGTTCGCATATGGCTACGATAACCATTTGGCTGCGTCTCCAACAGCATAGCTAAACCGCCATTGGCATCCCATGGGCAGTTGATTCGCGCCGCTAGTGGGAAGTCATTCGCACTGGGCGCCAACGGCGCCGACCACGTCCTCTATGTCCCGACCCCACAAGTTGGCCCGGTTGAGCTGCTCGAATTGATCCGTGTAGGTGTCGAGCAGGAGGAGCTGGGCGATGGTGGCTTGGAGAAGGGAAGCTGCTGGGCGGTGGTGGTCTGGAGAAGGCATGCTGTTGGGCGGTGGTGGCCTGGCGAAAGGAGTTGCTGGGCGGTGGTGGCCTGGGAAATAGGAGTATTGGAGTAGCAGGCGGCGCACAAAGGTGCCTAGCGCTTGCAGGCGAGGTCGCACCGCCGGCCCACCGCCTACTGGCCAGGTCGCGCCATGGCCACTCGCTCGCATGACCTGCGCTTGCCCGTGCTCCGGCGAGCTACGCTGCCACCAGCCCACCCTGTGCTCGCTCGACCACTCGGAACAGGCCGGCGGGGAAGGAGAAGAGGCGGAGAGGAGGGGAGCTGGCCGATGGGGAAGGAGAAGAGGCAGGGAGGAGGGAAGTCGGCCGACGGGGAAGGAGAAGCTAGGAGGAAGGGAGCAGGTAGGCGGTGGCTGGGGATGTTGCACGGCACCGCCGCCATGGAGGGGCAGGATCCACTGCTTCGGGGGCGGTAGCGCCAGCAGGTCGTCGGTGGGCGCAGACGCTAGGAGAGCCACATAATCTTCTCTCTCCTCCGACAGTTGGCTCGCCCGGAAGGAGCACCCATTTTAGCTATCCTCTGTCCTACTATCCGAACTGCCTCTCCCTTTTGCCTATGCTGTTGGAGTATGTTCCTGGCTGCTACAATGTCGTGCCAGCAGCCAAATTGCCTTTGCCTATGCAGATGGCTCTGCTGTTGGAGTCAGCCTTAGACAGTGTTCCTTTTGGCAGAAAAGCGGCAGAATCTTTTTGCTTCGAGTGCCATGGAACAACGAGAATAGTTGAATTTTAAAAGGAACGGAGATCGAGAAGGCAGTGTACTATGAGGCAGGAACTTTCTGCTCCTGCTACACCTGAAGGAACAGAGCCTTCATGCCTCAAATTACTTCCTCTGGTTTGAAACATATGTTGTCAATTTAAATATATGTTGTATTTCAGTTCAAAAAACAAACTAAAATATAGCACATATTTAAAACCGGAGAGAGTATATGGTAACTTTATTATAATCATATTTTAATTTTGTTTTACGACGTTTTTCATTCTCAGACGGTTGAGGAAACTATGAAACTATGAAGCATGAATCAATTTTGGAGGCTTGTCATAGTTGAAGCAAGACGTCTGAACAACACCATGCTTTGTATCAACGGCTTGAAGATCAAAGGTTTCAGCTCCGCAAAAGGGCTTGGCTGAGCTTTTGATTTTGAGTTCAACCTGGATGTTTTTCTTTCATTTTTGTTTTTTATTATGCATGGGAGCTCGCCGCACAAGGAAACTCCACCGCAATCTTCACAATCGAGGTGGGCCATTGATGGGCCGTTTTTGTCTAATGGCCTAACTTAGATAGACAAGTTTGAACCTCGACTCTAATTATCTGTGGGCGTGGCCCCAACCGCCTGCCCACCACCACCGATCCCCCCTCGCCCTCCCAGGGTTCGGCTGTGTCCTTGTTGGACTTTCCAATTGGAACCTAGGTGGTTTATCTAGAAAAGGAAAAGCAAACCGAATGGGCCGGATGGAAAAGCCTAATTATGTGCACAATCTTGAGGCAATCACAGCCGTGAATAAAAAGACAATTGAAAATCATCCGATGGATAAATACAAATCCCCTTAGTTTTTGTAATAATGACACGCGGAAGAGACAATATGCAAGAGTGGATATACAGTTGGGTGGATGAGCTTTGGGTGTAAAATATTTTTCTAAAACTCGCTTTTTTATAGGGTAGATAGATTTACCAATGATAAATATCCTCAAATTAAGTAATTAACACTATCTCTCAGAGGGTTCAATAGCCATTTTTTCGACGAGCAAAGGGGGAGGGAGGAGAGGATCCCTACCTATAAATGGCCAAACGAGCTATGCCTAATGGGACGGTCCGAAGCATGTCACGGCCCATAGTGCCTCGGCCCGACCTGGACCTATTCGTGCCAGTGCCTGGCCGGCCCATCTTTAGTGCCGTTCTTGGGTTGAGGCCAAGGCACGTCGTGCCGGTCGCGCCCGGCATGATTATATTTTTAGAATTTTTATTAATGTAAATGTATGAGAATACATTACCATATGATAATCACAAAAGAAGCAAATCTTGATTGGTTAAAATGAGTTAGGTAGATCTCCTTGGGAGGTTGTGGGTTAAAACCCCACCCTTAATAGAATTTTTGTTGGATTTATTGCTATTTGGCCCATCTGCCAGTTCGACCCATCATGCTAGCGGGCTGGCTGGCCCAGGCCCTGCCACGTCGCTTATGCCATTGTAACTACTTTTCCTACCGTCCAGATCAGATCGGCGTTACTCTTCCTAGTTCCTACCGTCTAAGATCCCAAGTGTACGTTCACCGTAATATGAGCCATAGGGCTTCTGATGAGCTTCCTTTTTGCTTAAGTAGTCAGGTGTCCTGTTATCCAGAATTTGCATATTAATTCGATTATCTTTGAAATTTGGACCATTTTTTTCACTGGTTCCCGTACGAGCTAGCCTATCTTAAACTGTACAGGTAGCAAGATCGTTTGATTTTAATTTTACGAGCTTCCTTTTGGCTTAAGTATTCAGGTTTACTGTTGTTATCCACAAGCTGCATACCAATTCGATTATCTTTGAAATTTGGGCCAATTTTTAACATGCTCTTTGACGATAAAAGCATCGCCTTGTTCACTTCAGTTGACACCAATGCATGGAAACCGACATCGTTGACTACTATGTGCTCTAATGCAGGCCCCTGCTGGATCTTTACATATGTTCATGCCCACCACATATATAAACAATAAAAGTGCTCTGTACTGGTTGGGAACATAATCTGTAACTGTAATTACAAGCTACGTCCTGTACATTCTTTCTGTATACAAAAATTAACCTTGTTGCTGCACCAATCCAATGCTCCCGTGCAAATTCTCGATCTCAAGCAAAAGATTTCCCAGCAACGGTCTGCATGTAAGGATAAGAAAGATTAGAGTGAAGCGCAGCATGGACAAGGCGCAATCTAGACGCAGATCCTTACCTAGGACTATTGTACTGACGAAACTGAATGCGCACTGGACCTGAACCCAAGACGGCAACGAGCTCCTCCCTCGCCTATGTCTGAAGTTTGGGACAGACCGGGGCAGAGGGCGTCGAAATGGAACCTGAAGAAACAAATGGGGCAGCGTGTGTCAGGGCTTCAGTCTGCATAAAGCCTCAACTTGACTGAAGAAGTTTATTTGCTGGCGCAGTGTGATTCAGTTTCAGATGTGATTGATTTCGGCGAGTTCAATTCGGGAGAGCACAGCAGCCACTCACAGAGGTTGGGATAGCAAGGCTGCTTCGACGCTGGGTCCTCTTCCAAGGGGGGTGGCACCTGACCGTATATCATCTCGCAGCTCATGTCTTCAAAATCTGCAGATACATACGGATGGAGGCCAATCAGCCAAATGTGCATCCATCATGTATATATATATATACACTGTAAGCGGGTAGTGCATATCATGAGCAGACGTATGGAGGTTAGGGATAGATAGGTTGGGAAGCTTTGTTTAGTTTACTTGGATTCATGGTGAGGGGGAGTCCAAACTCGTTGGTGAAGAAGTCCTGCGTCGGGATCTTGCACATGTTGACGCACATCCCCACGCAGCCGCTGTTCTCCAGGTACCTGCACTTCTTGATGAGCACGCCGCTCCTCTGCCTGACGCCGTCCACCTCCACCTCGATGACCTCGGAGGGGCCGACGAGCCAGTGGAAGAAGGGCACGGTGAGCGCGGCGTTGAACTCGCACGCCCAGCGCGTGGGCGGGAAGAGCTTCCGGAACTGCGCCGGCGCGCCGGGGGGCAGCATGGAGAGCAGCACCTCGCGCACCGCCTCCTGCTGCTGCGCGCGCGTCCGCCCCACCATCACGCGCCGCGACACGTCCACGAAGCTCTCGTAGTCCCACTCCCACACCGCCTTCTCCTCCTTCTCCGCCTGCTGCTGCTTCTTCTTCTTGGACGGCGACGCGTACTTCTCCATCTTGCGCGCGAACAGCCCCATGAACGCACGCTCCAGCGGCCCGTCCCGGTACTCCGTCTTCTCCCCCATCGGCGCCGGCGCCGTCGCCGCGCACCGCACCGTGGTGCAGCCGCGCCGCAGCTTCGGCCTTGCTCCTGTTGGCGCCCTCCCGGCGCGCGCCGCGAAACAGAGCTCCATGGGCAGCGCCGCCGCTGCCATCAAGCTGCTGGGGGGCGGGTTGTCGCTGCACCGCGTGCTGGTGCTCCTGGGTAGTGCCGGCTGCACGGGCTCTGTGCTCTCGATCTCGCCTTGTTCGTCGGCGCTGGCGAGACGGAGATGCCCCGCGCTGTGAGGCTGCGAACGCGACACGGCGGTTCTGGTTGTGGCCCCGATCGACGAGACCCTCCCCTCCGCTCCCCCAGGTGGCGTGGCACGACGGCCACAACAATCAAGCGCGCGGTTTGGATGGATAGAGATATCGTGCCAGCTTCCCCAGCGATCGGCAGAGAGAGGCGAGCGGGACTGTGCGTGTGGTGTCCACGGCCACGGGTGCCTCTGCCTGCCTGCGCGCGCAAAAGTGACGCCAGGCCCGTGGGCTGGAAACGCCGGGCCCAAGAGAAGCGATTGGGGCATACCGTATATCATCTCGGACCAAATCCCACATGATTTTGTGCTTGCTACGAGCTGCTCGCTCCACGTCGGTGTCGTTTTGGACACGGTCTAATCAAAAATTTTAAACTTTGACTATGAATAATTTTAGTTTTGAAACTGAAAAGTTACATGTTTAAATTTGTTTTAAAGAATATTTTTATAAAAATACAAATTTGTTATGATGTTTATTTATGTTTTAATAAAAAATATTAGTCAAAGATACATCTTAGACACCGTGTCGTTGCTCAAAACGATACTTGTTCTGGACCCGGAGATAGTAGGCAGCAGCACCCGGCTTCATGTAACCAGTCCGTGGTGGACTACTTCACCGGCTACATACCGCCGCTTTTTCTCCCCGGCCGGGGCTGGACGTCCGCCTACTACTGGCCGTTCCACGACGAGGCCGCCGGCGTTCCTCGGGATGCTCAACGCCGTCACGGGCCAGCTCTTCGGCTGCATCAGCGCTGGACTTGGACCTCACGGCCAAGGCGGACGACGGCACGCTGTACCATACCAGGAGAGCATCTTCGACGTACTTCACCGGATGCTCCACGCCCGCTAGCTGCTGCTCCCTACCACCAACGCCGCTGCTCGGAGTCGGAGGGACATGGAGGACGCTGCTGCTGAGGTCGCCGGGATCCGGAGTATTCCCGCAGCTGGTCCTGCTCGTTCCTCCCTCCGTCACGATCCTGCAAGGGTTCCGCCACGCATCACGTACGGCACCGCGCGGCGTGAGTTGCCCAGCACGAGGAATGTCATGTTAGGATGAGTGAGCTTACATAAATTCAAACTAGCATGTCATGTTATATTGGTATATGCTACTTGTAACTAAAGAAAAAACTTCTATTTATATATGCCAAAGAGTACAATGTCTTAAATGCAGATCTTGTTTTGACATATCTGCTACGACACAAGACTTCTCTTAATTATAGATGATGCATGGAATGTACCACCGCGGGCACGGCCACATCCAGAGCCACAATAGGGGGGAGGTGGCTGCATCAACAGCGTGGCATGCGGAGAGGAAAGGACCACATCGTTTGTAGCCGTTGCAACGCACGGGCTCTATACCAGTAGAGAATGAAGTGCCGATGTTCATTGATCGATCAAAGGATTAACCGTGAAGTGATTCTCGACAAATTTAAAGGCACAACAACTATTGGCCACATAGGGCACCGGGCACGCGGTGCATGTGCCCTCTCGAACAAGCATTTCAACGTTAAACTTTCTTTCTTTGAACACACTCTTCTCGCCTCTTTACATACGAACCAGGCAACCACAAACTTTATCCTTTCAAAAGAAAAAACCTACAAATTTTAGCTCAGGAAGGACGATGGGAGATCTACCCGACTATCCCTATCACCCTATTTTCCAAATCTAAATATAATTTGTGCCTCAAGGAAAAAGAAGCCATATCTCAGGAGTCAGGATGAGAGATCCTAATTATTTGAACCCTGTTATCCAAATATTAATATAATAATGGCCTTACATATGGATTAAAAACAGGTGCGCCTAAGAGACCGCAATTTGCGGATGTACTGTTCTCAATGTTAATATAACGCATTCATGTCTAAAATGAGAGAAGAACTGCAAATTTTACCATTGCTCGTATGGTCGGTTTAGTCGCTCATCGTATCGCTGGCCCTACTTGCAGAGCTTTATAGGAAAAATAGAGATCGCCAATTTTCTCACCAATTCAGTAATCGCGTAGGACTCTGACCAAATCGCAGCACTAAGCAATCTTTTTCTAGCCTACCATAATCCCAATAAGTAATTAGACGGGCAGGAACACTTGGTACCTGCGGAAACAGGAAGGTCTGGGATTGTAGTTCTCGTTTATTTTGCCAGCATTGACAGGGCGACCCTTCATCGACGCTGAGCCACATATTCGGTCCAGCAGCAGCCCCACGTATACATCTAACTGGCCCAGAACGGCCCACCACGATGTCCACCAGCCATTTGCTTAGAAAGCATGAGATGAATGGACAGTGCCACCAACGCCTTATTTACATCTACGATCAACTCAGCAAGTTAATTCGTCATATCAGTATACATATCATGAATGACACTGGACTTGTTCTTGAACTCACGAAATCCACACAGCAAAACGAACTGATAAACAAATGAACAAGGACAAGCAGGTCAAGGGGTAAAAAGAAATAAAAATTTCGATTAGGTACTCCTATGTCCAAAAATATGGGAGTGGATTCTTTTAGGTTTCTCCAATAATCCTAAGCTTTACCAAAATTTATATGCAATCGCATCAAGAGCCGTGGTGCCAAATTAGTATCATCAGATCAGTTATGAATTTTATTTTCATAGCGTGATTATTTTTGGTGTCGTAGATGTGACTTTTTTTTTTCTATAAATCTAGCTAGTCAAGCGTGGGATAGTTTGCTTACAACAAACTTAGAAATAACTATAATATTTTAGGGAGGGAGGATCACCCATGACGCAGTATATTTTGATAATGTAAGTTATGATGCCGGTTATCACCTCGTATAAGATTTAAACCTAATGACTCGACTTCTACTTGGAGAAAAAATGGAGGCAAATTTTATTAAGTGCTAGAGTGGACAAACCAAAATATTTCGAGGGGTAAATCAAATACAAAATTAGTTTAGGAGCTTATTCAGACATCCGTACATGGGGAGTAATTTGAAACTTTTTCCCAAAAAAAAAAAGAAAGAGAAAAGACACCAAATGTGTGGGTGAAGCTCTCTCGAGGTACACTTTTATTTTTATTTGATCCTTAAGTCCAAGGACAAACCCACTCAAGGCAAGAACAGGATGGCATATCCAGGAACGAAGAAAGGGGCGAGACAAGCACGGGCGCGGCATCACGCGTCGGCAATAGCGAGTGTGTGTGGTACAAGAAAATATGTCCTGCATGCACACACTGGCACACATGGGCGCAACCGCGCAAGGGTTAAACATCGGGATTATAAAAAACAAATACGTAAACAAAGCCTACTGGGCGGAAAAGCTTGTCGGTGAAAAACTCACGACCGGGTGGGGCCGAAAATCGACTTTTCAGCTCATGAGCATCCAACGTCATGTTTGCAGCCGTCCGATTTGGTCTTTTTCCCCATATTCAAGAGCAGTTCCGTGGTACCCTCCGCTCACTTCTAGCGGTGTTCCCATAGCTGTGTTTGGCTTTACAACTTAACAAGGATAATTCGCTTTACAAGGCGTTTTCTTTCAAAAAAAAAAAAGGCCTTTCAGAACGCCTCCAAGATGTCAAGGAAACGCCTTCAAAGATCTTTTGAGGCGATTTAAAAATCACTTCTGATAATCACGCCGTAAAGGGTCTTTGTAGGGATTTTAGATAAACGCCTCTGGATACTGCGGCATGGCGTTTTAAATATGCCTGCAAATATTATTGAGGCATTCGCTGAAAATTGCCTCAAAAGGCATAGGAAGGTAATTATAAAATGCCTGCAAGCAGTACTTGATCAGGCGTCTTACAATAACCATATACTCCTATCTATTACAGTTGCATGGTCACTAATATTTACACAATGAAACATTTCCACAGTTATCCACATGCTAATCTGTGCCAAACCATATTAAACAATAACTACCAACAAAAGCTATATGATTCGCAAACAATTTACATGGAATGCCTATACAAAATCACTAGATCTGCATCCCAAATTCCCAATCCCCAACGACCAGGCTGAATCATCTAATGTCATTCTTGTCAGATCTGCGGGGAAAACAAGTTAGCAGTATACACCGGCAACTCTATCTAGTTTCAGTTACCCAAATAAGAATAGAAAGGAATTCATAGTATGTATTACAGAATGTTTACAAATACTGATTCGATAACTGTAGCACAAGTACAATATAAATGGAAACTAGAGCTCCTACACCCTAAACTTATTAACAAAGAAGTGCATACAAATAATTGATTATAGAAGAGATGTCAGTACTGACTACTACTATTTGGGTACTTTATAAATCTCAAAAATCATTAGCCCCATAGTAGGTATGGTTAAACAGAGTTTTTATATTGTCCAAATTACTGAGCCTAGATAGTTAACAGAGTGGTTAGATAAGCATGCTCTCCAAGCTAAGAAAGCGCCTAGATAAGAATACTCTCCTAGGAAACACCTAAATATTGGGAAATCACTGGAATTAAGCCATAGGGAGAGGGCTGAAAAAAGAATCAACTCACTGCCTCAAACTAGTCCGAGGAATGATCCTAGATGTGATGATGTAAGACAATCTGATGAATATCTAACAGGACGCTAAGGTTACAACCCAATATGGATTCCACTAACCAAATTGCCACTAGCAACATTCTTGTTGATAGAAAATCTGCGCATCTGTGACGGACTTTGTTGTAAAAATCTGTAAGATTTCTCACTGTTAGATGGAGCAACAACTGTTTAGATGTGTCCATCAAAGCTAACTTCATCCTCTTCCAACCAAGCCTTGTTCAGAGTTCAGACCCAACTGATAAAAGGAATTTCGTGTTATCTGCATCCCTATAACAGATGATGCTGTTTTCTCAAGGAGTTCCTTAACAAGAATAATCAAAATCACGTTGAAACACATGCTGAAGACCTTGACCGCCTAGCCCTATGACAAATGATGCCGTTGTCTCAAGAAAGTTCCTTGCAGTATAGCCCACGAGCTTGGACCTGGGTAACACAATCAAGCACAAGACTTATATATATATGAGTCAATATTGTTGCTGCTAGCATAGCTGGATGGAAAGCCCCATATAAGTGTTAACTGAAATTGGTTTGATTAGGAATGCATATACCAGTACACCACCAAAAGAATAGCCTCAAGTTACATGGATCAGAACAGAACAAACTGGAATAGAGGGTCAATTTGACATAAAACACTCATAAGAGGTCTGCATAATAATGGCAAGGACCCACATAATTCATGCAATGAGCCATGGAATCATGGATCAGTGATGGAAAACGTGGAATATCCCCTGAATAACTACACCTACATCATTCCAATTTCCAACTTCTTCTCAGAAGTAATGGTACTGCTACTACAATATGATATTATGGGTTTGATGAATATCAGATTCCAAAACCAACATCCCATGAGTAAATGTTATAGAAATCAAAAGCCTCATCACATGAAACAAATTCTAGCCTTGTTCGTGGAAGAAGAAGTGCTATGCTTCCCTTGTGATTTTACCATGACCACAAAGCATTGATGCAAAGTATATAAATCTTGCCAAAAAATGAGGTGCAGTATTCTTTTATGTAAAACATTAGGTTTATCAAGTTGCTGAGAACAGCTACAACTACCAAGCATTTGATCTGTTGTACAGATTCTGAACTAGGGTACTAGGGAAGAAAGCAAATGGCCATAACCCTGATGAGCTCATTCAGAGCTATCTTCCTGCACTGTGCAAACAGCACAACACCCATGATTCAAGGTCACGGCAAAATCAACCACACCAAATGCTCTGAATACTTGAACGAAACTAAATAGGATTCGCTTCCCTCAACTATGTTTGTACTTGTACCCACATCTCTCTCTGCCTCGATTTGCATAGAGCTAGCTAACATGTGGATAGCTGCAAGCGCTAAATCACTTGTGAAGTTGTGATCAAACATTCAAACTGTGAGAAGTGAAGTGGGAGGGCTCGATAAGCACCACTGCAGGTCTAGGAACGTACCGAGTCTCACAGGTCGCGACCTCCATCAGCGCGTTGGGACGATGCCGCGGGCCCGCAGCTCAGCTCAGGCGAAGCAGTCGCAGGAACACGGCATGGCCTGTCTCGCTCCGCATCAACATGTGCACGCCTGTCCACGTCTGCCCAAGGCCCAACTAAACAACCTTCTAGTTGTCTTGATCGATCATGGAGACTGCTGCCTCCGAGGTCTCCCGACACATCAGAACCTATGGGAGCTTATTGGTGGTGCTGAAGCTCGGCGTCGACGAAGGCTGTGGCACCGAGGGGCCGCGTCGAGGGCCCAGGTGCTGGCTTCGTCTGGACCGCCGGCACATTCACCAGCGCAACGGCCTTCGCAGAGTAGACCGAAGCTACGCTGCCCAGCACAGCGGCACCACGTCGATGCTAGAGACCCGCAGCACCAACGACTGCGGCAGCCATCCCCGACAGCGCCGGTGGGGTGTCGGCGGAGGTGGATGCAGGGGATTGGGGAGGGATGCGTGCGCGTGGGCCAAAGGGAAGCGCAGCAATGAGATCCTGTGCGGTTGGTGATATGCCGCTGAGTCACTGACGTGTGGGCCCACGTTCAACGGGTCCACACATCTGTGGCCAAACTGCAGCCTGGGGACTTCCGGTTAAAAAAAACGTGATGTGACCGTCCCTGTGTGGTCGTACGTGCCAGCCAGCCACCTGCATGCCCTACTATAGTCGCATCGGTTACATGATCGTGCGGGATGGAACGCTGACACACACCTTCTCCTATAAAAATTGGTCACCGGTGCGTCACATCGCATCGCAATCCCATCCCATTCCGGTTCCACACTCCCTCGATCCTCTGCATCCTACACTAACCTAGCCACATGCGCAAACGCGAGAGAGGAGCCATAGGCCGCGAGAGTGATGACGAAGGACTCCGTCGCCATCATCATCGATGGCAAGTCTTTCGTGCTCAGGAAGATGGAGTTGCAACACGCTTCTGCCATGCTTGAGATGTTCGCCAATGCCTCACCCACCAACACTCCCTGCTGGTCGGTGTCCGCCAAGTGGAAGCTAAGCCAGGAGAACAAGCTCATGCTACGCCTCATGTCGCGCCTCCGCAGCGACATCGACGTGGTCCTCGGCACGCTCACACCGATCCTGATCGAGAACACCTTCCACGCCAACGCCGTCGTGCTCCTTCGACGCTACAGGACTGGCCTCCTCGACGTCTCCCATGAGATCGATGGCAGCATCCACTCTCCCCTACACCAGGCAGTCAGCGCTGCCTGCAAGCCGATGTTCATCTACGCCGACCACCTCGACAAGGCCACCCGCATCGCGGACTCCCTGCTCAAGGATGTCATACATATACGGCACAAGATGGTGGGCCTTCTCGGCACGGTCGTCGTCTTCTACTCCGACGGCAACGGCGCCAGATGGTGGGCCTTCTCGGCACGGTCGTCGTCTTCTACTCCGACGGCAACGGCGCCAGATGGTGGGCCTTCTCGGCACGGTCGTCGTCTTCTACTCCGACGGCAATGGCGCCACCAACCATGCGAGGAAGGAGGCAGACACGAAGGATGTGGATGCGGCCATGGCGGAGGCGACCACCATCGACAGCCTGCGCCACGCCCTTCTTCTCACTGCCACCCCCGCTCCCGGCTGCTACATTGTGAACAACGTGTAGGGCAGAGATGCGCCTGCCATGTTCCACCTCCTTGGCGAGGCGCAGCACGAGCAAGGGTGGGTCATTCCCTAGGTGACGAAGCTTGGTCAATTGAGTCGCATCTGCAACAAAAGCGGCATCCTCCTCAACGGCGTGCTCCCTGCCTTCCTAGATGACCCCACCAACCCCTCTGCCCATCGCTTGCTCAAAAGCTACGCCTGGTCCCTCGCCCATGTCGCGTGCAAGGTGAACAGGCCCGAAGACAGAGTCAACAGGCCTGAAGGCTCCTTCTCCGTCGCCGTGGGCACCGTGAGAGCATCAAGCATTTGAAATGGCTGCAGAACAATATTGATCAAATGAGGGAGAAGATCACGAAGCTCAAGGCGCTCGCCATGGTCCGATAAGAAGAAGGTCATTCCACGTGAGGAGGATGCCATCGAGTCAGGCGAGGAGGGCGCTGCCGACTCCAGTGGCGATGAGACGGACGAACACGGGCCTTGATGTACATCGTAGGTTATCTGGATTTGACGTGACCTTTTACATTGTTATCGGTTCGGTTCTAGATTTGCAGTGAGTTTTTACATTGTTATCGGTTCGGTTGAGGATAGGTTGGAATTGCAATGAGTTTCTACATTGTTATCGATTCGGTTGAGGATTGGTTATCTGAATTTGCAGTTAGTTTTTATATTATTATCGATTGAGGATTTGCAATGAGTTTTTACATAACGTTATAGCTTCAGAAACAAATCACAAGTCCAGAACACATCTTGCAGTTTACAATGCCAAAAGTCAAATAAAACCCACATGATTTGTCAGCTTGTCTCTGAAAGAAACCAGCATGACATACTAGAAAAAACCAAACGATCGACGGACGATAATTTAGGAACCAAGGCATGGTTAATCTAAAATTAAATTAAATAGAAGTAATGTTGTCCAGCCGCGATAGGATCTGACATATTCCTATAGTAAGGCACCGGCTGCAAGGCTCTAGGACATCTAATTTGACTATGGATGGAATTTTGTTCTCTGGTGGGTTCGCCTTGGGCGAAGCCCAGCATATTTGGTGGTGAAGTTCGCTAGGGAGAAATAAATGACGAAGGTTAGAAGCGTAATCACCATATATTGAGTTGGTACAGCTTACCCCAAACCCTAGCTCTAAGGGTCATACTTATAGGGGTTGGTTATTTACATCTTTTTCCCTTAAGAACTCTAGAATTACAAATAAGTCCCTGCCACACATGAACCGACCGTATCTTGGGCCGGGCTTCAAGGGGCTAAGCCTGATTCCCCCACCAGTTGCCCCTCAGCTACGCGAAGATGGAAAAGGCCTAGCCTATACTTCGAACTGGGTCAAGAGGGAGCCTATACTTCGAACTGGGTCAAGAGGGACGTCCTTCGACCTCACCCGTGTGTACGCCTCCCGAGTATAAGCATACATATAGATCACGTCTGACAAGGGGAAATTGCCTTCGCACGAAGAGTTGAAATGGAGCCTTCACGAAAACGAGGGGTCACGCTTTGCTGCATCGCCTTGCTCATCTTCTCTTGATCTTCTGCTTTCTCCTTTGCTCTAATGGCCCGAGCTCTTGCTCGAGCATTCACGTCAAATCATAGCTGAAGTAGTCAATATAGAGGAAGTAGTCGTCGATGAAAGTCTTGGCGATCCCTTCAGATCAAAGCATGGTTCCGGCAAAGCCCTTGAGTCGAAATTGTAGATGTCGGCGAAACCCCTCAGCGTAGTTGTACGGACGGAGCCATAGAAGGTGATGAAGCCCCTAAGGGTAGTCATGCGGGCGGAGTTGTACAGGTCGATGAAGCCTCTAAGCCGTAGTTGTTCAGCGGAGACAAAGACGTCAGCGGAGCCCCTAAGCCGTAGATGTTCAGCGGAGACGAAGACGTCGGCAGAGCCCCTAAGCCGTAGTTGTTCAGCAGAGACGGAGAAGTTGATGAAGGCGTCGGTGAGGCTAGGTGAAGCCGATGCAGTTGTCATCGAAGCTTGCTCTTTTGCCTTTGTGCCCACCAGACAACAATGTTCCTTGGGACGGATTGGTTCACCAATATGTCCCTCCCTAGCCTCTTTTGGCTGGTGCTCGTAGGTGAGCATTGTATGTGGAAGAAGTCGATGTTGTTGTTGTTGAGCTCGTGGCTATCGATGCGTGGCTTGAGCCGTGAACGGATGACGAAATTGGTGAAACCGTCGGTTGATCGGTGAAGCCCCCTTGCTGTAGTTGCACGGTGGTGATGAGGAACACGGCGAAGCCCTTTGCCGCGATTCCACGGCAGTCGACAGTGATGAAGAAATCGACGAAGCACTTGAGACGATGTCGATGCAGTCGTCGAATTTCCTAGCAAAGCCCCTTTGCCGTGGTTGTGCGGCGGAGCCAATAAAGTTGACGGAGTCCTTTGATGGCAAGTTGATGTAGCCACGTAGGAGGACAATGCAAAGTCGATAGATGCACAAGCCGTCAATCTTTGCAATGTCGAGTACTTTATCAAATATCCGCGAGCTGCACATGCGAAGCGATTTTGAAAGAGATAGACTTTAGACAAAGTATATCATGCACACTTGATCCAATTTGAGAGTGCTTTTTTCGCTCGCAGCCTTAGCCAATTTCTTCGAGAGCTTTCGCTCATTGCAGCCGTAGCCGACTTCTTTGGGAACTTTCGCTTATTGCAGCCATAGCTGACTTCTTAAAATGTAAAATGCAGAAAGCGTCTTATGACCATTCGACAAATGCAGAATTTAGATGCATATAATAAGATAAGCACTTGCATGGCGAGAGCAAGAAGGATATTAGATGTATATCACAAGTGAGAAGGGTCAGGTATATTGAATAACCCTGCATGAAGTGTTGGATAAACACGAACTAGACGAGCACACATAAATAAATGTTTTGGCGAAGGCTGCCAAGTTTCATAAACACAAGCGCATATAGTGTATGTTCTAATACCCTGTGAGTGCTTTACAGGCGTCCATAAGAACACCATCCTCCATGGGAAGACAGGCCACCTATATCTATTACCAGTGTATAGCGTGTCCAGTGTGAGACATTCAAGTGACACTGCATTCTCAAGAATATAACATGTTCAACTAAGCTCTTCGCAGAGTTGAAACCACCGATCTTCACACTCGAGGTAGCCATGGCGGCGTTCAGGCATGTGCCTCAATTGTGGATGCACAGAAATTGATTGGTGCATCCTATGTAGCTGACAAACCTGACGATGAAAAGGATAATATGATTGAAATAAATGGACCCAAACTGATTACATAAATTTGCAGTATGAAATGAATTGATAGTACCAAGGCCTTACATCTAATATAAAAGTCTCCAAGGAAGGAGACGCATTAAGGAAAGGAACCAAAGAGAAATAGTCAAATGGTTGGGAAATTGGTGGCAAATAGTGTGTGCGCACGCATGCATGCAGACACACACGCGCACACGCCCCCCCCCCCCCCTAGCGCGCACGCACACACAGAGAGAAGCTATGTATCCATCGTAATACACATATATCAATAGCCTACAACACTCTGTTTTCAAGAGTATACACATACCTGACCCAATGAATGTATGGCAAGAGTTTCAAGATTTGGCATAGTAGATGGCAGCTTGACAAGAGCATCACAGACAATATGTTCCACAACTAGTTTCTTCATTTGCAACGTTTCCACAAGTGACAAATCTAGCTTGTTTATTCTAAGTAGAAGGCTAGAGAGATTTGGAGCTTTGCTCTCTATCACTTTTAGGGTAAAGCAGTAAAAAATACTAAGGCTCTTGAGCCACTGCAGGGCACAAGGCATCTTGAGACAAATAATCTCCGGGCACTGAAATAGCTCTAATTGCTCCAGAGCAAGAGAGTTGGAAAGGAGGCACTCTAACTCATCCCATGTAATTCTCGCGGAGAACAGATGCAAACTTGCTAGGCTTCTCAAGGGGCCAATTTCAACTGTGGGACGGAGAGCACAAAAACAAATTTTAAGGTACTGAAGGGAACTTCGAACCCCATCAGATAAAAGTGAGCATGGGAAGTTATATGTTCTCCTCGACAAACAGAGGATGAGTTCTTCAATCCCTGGTTTAAGAGCAATCTGAAGCCAACTGTCAAAATAACAACTGCCATCAACCCCACATATGCCACTGTAGTCAAGCACAAATGTTTTCAAACTAATGCCTGAATGGTTCCTGAGAATGCGGTTAATTTTGTGATGGAAATTCTCTCCCTTTCCATTTTTTTTGACGCCAATCGAACCCTTTTTAAATATGAGATTAGGATGACATCTCCAGGAATGTAAAAAGGCACGAGACAGGCAAGCAGCACGGGCAGCTTCACGCATTGGCATTAGGGAATGTATATGAGACAAAATGTCCTGCACACACAAGCAGTAGATAAAGATCAACATCGAGATTGTAAAGCCATTGGTTCAGTTGGAAAAATAAAAACAGTGGACACAGTCACACAAGATGCGCCGCATTACATAGGTAGAACATAACCATGCTACACAAACCCAGGAATGCATAGAGGATTTTTCCTAACAGGGTGATTGGTGGTTTTCTGAGGTGCGCTATTCTTAACAGGGTGAACAATGTAGCACGCATATATATATCTTTCTTGAGTTTTTGTACCTCCCATCTTTTCTCCCCTTCCCCCACCAACCCCAACCACATGGCTTAATCAGTACTAGTGTTTAGTACACAAAACAGCACAAAACCACGAATCACATAGCCACTGAATAGAGCAGAGCCAAGCACAAGCAATCAACCAGGGCCAAGCACAGCAGCATGAGTCAAGTGAAGAGGCGTGAAGTTGTGTCTGTCACGCACATGGTTGCGATTCAAGAATTAGCTGACCACCGGTGACGCACGGGGTCGCGGTCGTGGACTGGATGACCGGTGGAGACGTGTGGGGCTGCCGCCACCAATCTGCCGTGACCAGTTCCAGGTTCCACCGTACCACCCTCTCCTCTTTTCCTTTATCTTCTCTATTCCCCTCTCTCGATTGTGCCTCAATTCAGTCGATTAGTCCTATAACATCTAGAGCCCAGTTGTAAAATCTCAATATTTTCAAGGATTTAGGTACCATAGTGGGTAAACCAATGCTTTGGAGAGGATTGTGAGGCAAGAAAAAAGATTAACTATCGTTCCTATTTATTTTGGAATGAATATACCAAAGTACTAAACAATGATCGCATAAGCTTGGCTACTGTACAACATTAGCAACATAGTACTAATCAATATTCCTTCCATTCATTTTGATAAGGCATAGTTTGACTGCACAAAATCAACCTTTGACCATCATATTTTTCTATGGTAGTTTACTAATAGATCCAAAATCATAATGATTAGCAAGTGCTTTTAATGTGAATTGAATAAATCAATTTGGAGGCACAAAACTCACAGATTACTGGACTAGCTGTTGGTCGAAGCGTGAATTTGGACAGCCAAACTGGACCTTACAAAAATGGAAACAGAGGGATTACTAAATCACCCCAGTTATGCTAAGGTATGAACATAGTGCAAAAGGGACCAGTTATGCTAAGCTCAGCCAAACTGGGCTGGCATGTGACCAGCCTTTCCAGGGAGAAGAGCTACGGTTATCGAAATTCTCGCCAACTCACTAGTGGTGTACTGGTGTAGGACTGCGACCAAATCACAGCATGAAACAATATTTTCTATTTACAAATCATAATATTCAGCTAGCCTAGCACAATCCTAATAATTAATTAGACGAGTGCAGTGACAGTGAGTATATGATTGCCATCATCAGGATTTAACGCCTTGGTACCTCAGGAAGGTCTGGAATTGGAGTTGTCATTGTTTTACCAGCTGGGGAATCACCATGTCCATCTTGTTGATGGGGTGACCCCTTCCTTTTACCCATCGGGGCAACAAGCCCACCTGCCAGACAGAAAGGATGGTTATGGTAGCCCAGACAATAATAAAAAAGCGAAGAAATTTCGGTCCCTAGAATCTACAAAACTGAATCAGCGTGGTTTCTCGATTCACAACCAAAGAGAATCGATCAGGCCTCTTTGTCCGTGCGGTCTACACGGTAGATTTGGTCCCAATGGATGCCTTGTCTTCGCGCCATCTCGGCCCGCCGTGGGGCGGAATCGTGGATGCGCGGCGTGGCTCGCCGACGCCGAGTCCGCGAGCGGCGCTCCGCCGCTGCAGCCACGGCCAGGATGCTTTGACCCACCGTGACGCGGCGGAATCGCGGACGCACGGTGTCGCTTGTCCACGCCAAGTCGCCGGGCACCGCGCCGCCGCGAGGAGCCAGGATACGAGTCCCCGAGCGGCGCTCCGCCGCTGCGGCCACGTCGCGCACGCTTCGACCCACCGTGACGCGGAATCGCGGACGCACGGTGCCGCTTGTCGACGCCGCGCCGCGAGGAGCCAGGATACATCGCCGATGTGCCGCGAGACTTTTTTTTTTTTCTTTTCTTTTCGGGATGGGATTGTGCCTGCCGCGAGACTGCGACAGCGAGATCAGATGGCGAGGAAAGCTTGGCAGCGGCGGGCCGGCGGCTCACGGGCGGCCATAAAATGTTGGGCCGATAGTTGGGCCGGGCCGATGATACTTGTTTTGTATGTTTGTGTGTTCTATACATCGAACTACCTCAGGTTTGACCAAACACCGACACTGCTACACGTCATCAAAGTTGATGAGATGATACTAATTAGATGGCATATATATTGATAAATCTGGCATAAATCTAAGACAGTTCGATTTAGAATGTACCGAAAATTCATGCTATGGTTTAGGGAGTGCGTTTTGGAAATGATGAAGTGTATTCTACTAGCTAGGCCAAGAAACAGTCAGCCTAAAACACTACACCGTGTTGTCCACCCCTGTGGATCGATGCTGGCAAGACAAAAGCATACCTCCCTCTCTGATACATGGAGAACGTCGATTCTTTTAACATGATGTTTGACTCTTTTTTTTTGTTTTGAAAACTTTTTTATAAACATATAAAAATATAATTTATGTTTAGAATATTTTGACGGCATATAAGACAGGCCACGATAAAAAAATAAACTTACATAGTAGTACGTATTATATGACATCGATTTCGAGAAAAAAATGGCGAAAGAGAGATGACGGTGTGGCACGGAACGTATTGCTGGTGACGGCGACCGCCAGGCCAGGCACCCTGGTGTGACGAGTCTAGTCTGGTCTCGTCCAGATGCGACCGGCGCAGGGGTTTCCTTGTCCACATGAGCTGAGCCCGGTCGGCGACGGCGTAGCTTAGCCAGGTAGCGATGCATACTTGTACCTAATTGTCAATCGATCGACATCAGATACATGAAAGATGAACAGAATGAAAACAAACCAAAAGATGATTAACGCAAGCACCCAATGATTAATTTGCCCGTTCAGTAACAACTTGAGGAGTAATACACAGACAGGTGATATACGTCGTCTAGTACTGTACGTGTTTAGCTCCATCCTGCAACGTAATCAAAGTTGAGGAGTGTACAACATGGAGATTTGACTTACAATTGTTTCACTAATACATCTTCATTTTTTTTTTTTTGCGGAGAGTACAAAATATATCTCCATGTGTGTCCAAAAGTCGGCTTAAATACATGACTATGGTGCATATGCACAACTTTCTGCTGCCTCAGGAATCAGAGTCTAGTCAAGATCATGCATGCAGTTCGTCCGTTCAAATCTGGCTGCTGGTAATAATAAACTGCTAATTAAGCAACACGCTAGGAACGCATTCAAATTAGGAAGGTTCCATCTATCTCGCTCTTGTTCTTCGATCTACTTTATCTCGTTTCCATCCAAGGTAGTAATTCAATTCGCCGCCGGGGACGATCGAATCGTATGCACCAGTGGCCATGTGTGGATCATCCTTGGAATCTATATAGAGCGCCAAAGCACCATCGGTGGCCACTTCGTCGTCGGAAGATTTCGGTTCCACCATCACCCGCCACTGCCACAGAAAGACACACCATTGCCGTGCTATTGTATATATATCATTGCCGGTTTATAAAAAGAAAATAGAGCATCACTTCTCTGTTTTTAACAGTCTGTAAAAAAATTCAGTTTCATGAATAAAACGGTTTATAAAAAGAAAAAAGAAAATAGAGCATCACTTCTCTGTTTTTAACAGTCTGTAAAAAAAAATTCAGTTTCATGAATAAAACGTTCTAGCAGTCTACCTTCACAAAAAAAAGATGACCTAGCTAGATTCGTGAGAAAATGGTCCACGTTCACGAGAACAATGTCCCGACTTTATACAATGCAATAAAATGTTCCAGCTTCACAAAGAAAAATTTCCAAGTTTACTTAGAATTCATAGGTAAATCAGCAGGTTCATAATAATATTATTAATATCATTTAAAATAAAAATAAAAATAAATACATGTTGACAAAAAGGAAAATATCAAAACACTCAGAATCATAGAAAAAAAACAAAGAGAAACAAGATGGAACATAAAAACAGAAATGGTTATGTCTTGACCTGCTGGGCCGAATCAAGCCTAAAAGCAATTTAAAGCAAAGCCAAGGGATGGATCATGGTTGGAATAAAGTTCTTCTCCACCTAGATGTACGGGATGATTCATGTGAATAATAATCATATGGGAATAATTCCCTAGATTTTGTTCACGTTACCGCTCCCCTCTACCTTTAAAACTTTGACGTCGATAAGGTAATTAGTTTGTTTTTTGTCTAATTAGCTGGTCCCGAGCTCTATATATTTAGAAATAAATGTATTTTAAATGTCATATATTTAAAAATGACCTGAATCTCGGATGTCTCTACGCACGCACAAAAAAACTAGGTCATGCACCTCTCGTACGCCTATTAACCACTAGCTAGTATGTACCGCCTCCCTCTCAGAAAACAAGTTATCCTAGTTTTGTCCTAAATCAATTTTTTAAAGTTTGGTTAAATTTATATGGAAAAGTATAAATATTTATAGTACCATATAGGTATTTTTAGATTCATTGTCATGTATATTTTCATGTTTGGTGCTATAAATTTTGATATTTTTCTCTATAAATTTGGTTAATCTTTATAAAGTTTGACTTAGGACAAAAGTAAATGATTTGTTTTCCGGGACAGAAGAGTAATTACTACAGTACCAGAAAAAAAAACTCAAAAAACTTGTAAATTATCAAACGAAGAGGACTATCCATCTCTGTACATATTCCCAGCTGTAGAAAATCCATCAAGACATATATCATAGACAGCATCACCACATCACCCCTCCCCAAATAATGAAACTACAGCACACATGATGAATGACAGTGCACACGCGCGCACGTCGTGCTAGCTAGCTACTTGTCGACGACCACGACGACCAGCGGCGGCGGCGCGGCGGCGGAGCCTTTGCCCGGCCCCGGCGGCGGCGGCGGCGCACGCGAGTGGTGGTGGTCGGAGAAGCGGAGCGCGAGACAGACGAGGGGCGGGGTGCATCCGAGCACGAGGCCGAGCGGCACCATCCAGAGCTGGGCGTTGGACGGGTGGAACGCGACGGCCCACCACGCCAGCAGCGCCGCGCCGGCCATGGCGGCCGCAGCGAGGCACACGTCGACGGCGGCTTCGGCGACCACCACCTCGCGGCTAGGGCTAGCTGCCGCCGCCGGGTTCGCCGCGCCGCCATCCTTGCTGCTGGTGGTGGTGCTGCTCGGGTGGCGCATCTGCATCGGAAGCATGTCGTCGGTCGATCAGATCACCACCACCGTACCACGTGCTCCCTGGAGCTCTTACTAATAGCTAGCTAGTGGATGGTGAGGCCCCAGCAGGCAGGAAGCTGCGCGCGCGAGCGACGAAGGAGAAGGCGAACCGATCGAGGAAGGTGGTCAACGTACGCTAGGATGGACAGGTCCAGTTCCTGACTGGCCTACTTGTACAGTTGTACGTCAGTCTGTTTGCATCACCTGGGGCGTGCATCATGCAGTGGAGGTGTTTTTATACCGCTTGCTGTGTATGGAGTATAGATGGATCTATCAACAGTTTTACTTTTATTAAGCTTTTTTATAAAAGAATACCTTTAAGTAAGCAAGTTAACATATAGATATACTCCACATGTCCCAAAATACATCTACGTTAGAGTTTTCACTTATAATTCAAATTATATTTGGTTTGACAGGATTTATGTTAAAAAATATATTTCCATCGGTGGCACTAAATATCAATATGGAACAATAAAATATATTTTTATACTGTGCCTGTTTTGTGCCAACGATGTGATGACCATTTTTATAAACTTTGTCAAATTTGATAATAGTTCGTATTATAACAGATCACGTTGAAATCATGATACTGAATCGCCCTCCTACTAGAATTCATATAGCTATATATTATTTAGTTCTCATAGGCGCTACAGAAACCAAACAGTTAACTGTCTAGAATATCCATGGACAAACAAATCTGACGGAGTGACGGCAGTGGGACGCGTACGTCGGGAGTTTTTTCAATGGTGGCATGCAAACAAATATGTCAGTCGGCCGTTACCCACAAGAAACGCAGGCTCGCATGAACTTGTCTTATGTATGTATCAGGACCTGGTTAGATGAGACAAAATTAGGCTTCAATCTTTCTAATTGTTCTCATTAATTTTTCTGGTGAAGTCGTTCAAAGCCAGCTATACTCTCTCTCTCTCTCTCTCTCATATTTTACACTGTTAACTTTGGCTATGATATTTGATGGTTTGTCTTATTAAAAAAATTTGTGTAAATATACAAAAATGTAAATCAAGCTTACAATGTCATTAATGATAAAAGAGTCACAACAAAAAAACACACCCACATACTCCTTCTATCCTAAAAATAAGGCATATAGATTTTTTGCATGGTTTTCAAAGCAAAAGTTTGACCATCAATTTCTTTAAAAAACATTTTATCAAAAAAGACAAATTATCAATATTAAAATACTTCTGAATATGAACCCAGGTATATAACATGCATACACTACAAGTTTGAGGATTTCACTCAATTGTTAGTCAAAGATTTAAAATATTAACATTTAAAAAAACATATGTCATATTTTTTGGATGGAGGGAGTACTTTTTTTTTTCAATATGGCGTATGGCTAAACTGTATGTGAAAATTAAATGTGTCCACTTTTTTAGAAAAAGATGCAATGTTGTATTTTGGACTGAGAGAGAGTGTAATGGCTCGAAAATCTGTAGAAAATGGCAATCACGTGTAATGGCTCGAAAATCATCCGTGGAAAATGACAATCACATCACGAAGCACTACTGTGCTCCTAAGTTGCATCGGCCGCCGGCCGGAGTCCCAATGTCGTAGCCAAGTTGTATGCCACGTTCGTCTTGGATCTGTGTATATTAATTTCGATGGCCACTCCGTTGCGTTTAATTTCTTCCTGATAGCAACTTTTGCACTTTATTCCGTGACTACGACCAATGATAGAAAAATTTCTAATTATATGGTCCGTAACAGTTCTTGGATGGATAGATAGAACAGCTACCGAAAAGGTCCATATCTATCGTCCTGACAGGTGGGCCCCACCTGCCAGCGACCCCCTCCGTGTGACAGTATTGTCTGTCCGTGAGTCCGTCCTCTGCCCGGACACTCGCGTGTCCCTTTCGCCTGGACAAGTCCGCAGCCGCCTCTCCGCCGTGGCAGCCGCCGTAACGGTGCCCGAGGGGTGGACCTCGCTAGCCGTGCTGGGCGTTGCTGCGCTGGGGCCGCTCCGGGCTGCCGCGAGCGCCGGCGCGGCCCCTCCTCCGCTCGGCGGCCAGAACTCCACGTCCTCCCCATCCCCATCCCCCATCGGCGGCCAGAACTCCACATCCTCCCTGAAAGGACCATGGACAGAGGATTGCTGGGCTAGGGTTGGCCCAGCCAAGCTTTGATTCAACTAATATAAACTATAATAAGTTTCAGGAAACAGTACCACATCGAGGATGGAACTATGCTTATGCCTGTTTATATCCGGGAAGCATGCCAATCGGAACAGAGAGTTGTAAGAGAAAAGAAAACAAACTCCTGAGATTGGGTCTTCGGTGCCACACAACTTAGGAGGAGGTTGCAAGACCCAGGTTGCCTGCCAGGCAGTACCCCCGCATCCATGTCTGGCAGATGAGGCGGCCGGCAACGAGAGGAAGGAGGTGCATCCATGTCGGCTGTCGACGGGTGTATCCTTGGTGGATGAGAGGCCCAGCGTGGAGGGGGCCACGACGAGTCGGAAGCGGAAGACGACGCTCCAGGCACTCGGGCAGCGGAAGAGGAAGCGGTGTCTGGGCGGCTCCCCGTCGTCGGCACTCCAGGCACACTCGAGCAGCGGAAGAGGAAGTTGGCGTCTGGGCGGCTCCCCGTCGTCGGCTCACGGGCGAGTGGAAAAAGACGTGATGCAGCCGGAGACAGCGGAGACCGCGAGGAGCTGAACGGACGTCGGCTCAGGCACCGTTCCTTTCCGGGGATTAAAAAAGCGCGGAGAAGTTCAGCTGCGCGAGTGCCGTCCAGTGTGCCAATCCAACAGCTACGGAAACATCTGGAACCCTGTTTCGCGGATGTCACACGCGCCTCCCGCGGATTGGAACGGAGCCTCACGGGCGAAAAAGACGCGATGCAGCCGCCCCCAGTTCTTCTCTCCTCTCCAGTCTATGACGTGTGGGTCCCACATGTCATCCCTCACCTCCATTTCTTCCTTCTTGCATCTCGCGTGCTGCTGCCCGCCACCGATTACCGTCCTCGCATGCGGGGCGAGGCTGTGCAGGCCCTCGCGGGGGGAGGCGTCGCAGCGGCTGCCGGCGCCGCTCCGGCGGCTCCCTCCCTCCTCTTCACCCGTGTGGAGTCCTCTCCTCTCCTCCTGGCCGCAACTCGCAGTGGCCGACGGGGAAGAAAGGTATGACATGTGGGGCCCACGCGTCATAGACGGGAGAGGAGAGAAGAACCCAGGGCATTTTTGTCCATACGAAAATACACTAGTCTATAGGTGGGTCCAAAAGCATCTAATACGTATAAAATGGCATATCTCAGACACATGAAGAATTGTAATGGCATGAATCCAAATAGATGAATAGTAATGGTATATTTCCAACCTTGATATTTGTAATTGCACCAATCTAAATAACCCTTTTTTCAACTATTAAATTTCTATGGTGTTAGTTTTTTCTAATAAAATAACGTTACAACAATATTTTCCCAACCAAACTTAGGGAAATTAATTACTGGGACAACAACATGATATTTGGAGATGGTTAAATAAAACATTGAGTAGTAAGATACTTCGGTATATAGGACAAACATAGGGGAATTTAAATGCGGATTATTCTGGTACAGAAAAAAAGAGAATCTTGCCGATCAATACAGAGAAACAAGAGTGCAGATAGTCTTATCCCCACGTGCCGCAGGATACGTTGGAGGAACCTCGGAGGACCCTTATCGTACGGCTACATATGGTTTTTAAAATGAATATAGATCATAGACGACAGGAATGACGAAAATTAAAGAAAGCAAAGTCCAAATTAAATTATACACAAAACACGTGCTCCGTCAGTCTCACAAAAAGTACATTGTCTTAATCAAATCATCAACACTGACCAGCTGACAAAGTTATAAATGTGCTCTTTGTTAATGTTTACCTTCACCCATTCTTTGCAAAGATTTGCACACTAACGAACAACTTGCACATCAAAGTGATACGGTGGAGCTTATCATCTTTATTCCTGAAAAATTGATTGTCTAGCATAGGGGAACTAAAAAGCAACATTATTTTAACTGCCGGATTGCTTGACAAACGATTAAGAATTACCGTGACAGTAAAAACTAACAGGCAAATTAACAGGCAGCGGAAGAGGAAGCGGATTTGGGGATAGTAGAGAGAACTAGCCAACAAGAGAATGGTGTCTGTGCGGATTGTTTTTTCAATTATTAAATTTCTACCGTGTTAGTTTTCCTAATAAAAAAACGTTACAACAATATTTTCCCAACCAAACTTAGGGAAATTAATTACTGAGACAACAATTGAATAGTAACATACTTCGATATATAGGACAAACATAGGGAAATGGATTATTCTGGTACAGAAAAAAAGAGAATCTCGACAATCAATATAGAGAAACAAGAGCACGGATAGTCTTATCCCCACGTGCAGCAGGATACGTTGGAGGAACCTTATCGTACGGCTACAATGGTTTTTAAAATGATTCTACTTCGTCAAATCGTCTCTGTACCTAATAAGAAATAGGAGAGCAATAGCACTTGCGACACTTAAGGGGGGTGAGAGGAGGGACGCTATGTCTAGGCTAACCAATTATAATTATTTTATGCTTACATCTATAATCTATATTTATGATATGTAGTAATATTATAGCATAAAAAGGTAATGGATGTTTTCGCTCTCCGTGTGTAGGCGAATAAGTTTGATAGAAATTCTATTAGGATACAAGTCCTGCGGTCCTTGACCATGTTAGGACACAAGTCCTTAATTTAAAATCAATCCAACATTAGTTATTAAATTAAATCAATCCAAAATTAGTTATTAAATTAAATCAATCCAAAATGGTTCTTTTATCATATTTATTGACACATAAATATATCTAATATAAAGATAAAGTTTTCTCTCGTTGCAACGCACGGGCCTTTTTATAGTATAATACACCGTACCTAAAAATACATAAAACAATGCATGCTTATGCTAATGTATAGAAGAATCTTAATACACAACTTACTGTTACAGGTATATTGCCTGGTTTAGAACCTAAACTGACATCATCACAATATTCACACAAAGCGGCTCCTATTATAACCAACGAGCCACAGGCGGCCACAGGAATGACGAAAATTAAAGGAAGCAAAGTCCAAATTAAATTATAGGTTCTTCGACCACAAAACACGTGCTCCGTCAGTCTCACAAAAAGTACATTGTCTTAATCAAATCATCAACACTGACCAGCTGACAAAGTTATAAATGTGCTCTTTGTTAATGTTTACCTTCACCCATTCTTTGCAAAGATTTGCACACTAACGAACAACTTGCACATCAAAGTGATACGGTGGAGCTTATCATCTTTATTCCTGAAAAATTGATTGTCTAGCATAGGGGAACTAAAAAACAACATTATTTTAACTAAGCCGGATTGCTTGACAAACGATTAAGAATTACCGTGACAGTAAAAACTAACAGGCAAATTAAAAGTTTATTTCCATAACGGTGAAGCGATAAGCAAACGCCAACAGGAAGCTACAACTTGCTTGTTGATGCACCGTCAAAAAAAATAATTTCCCTAGTGGGGGGGGGGGCGTAATTGACATTCGACACGGTCTTTTTTTTCCTCAGAAAATAGCTTCCTCTCTTTGAGGCTATATATGCTCACCGATTTTCTTCAAGTTTTATTTTCATTTCATTAAAATGCTATAGCAGTATGTTGACGATACAGGAAAGAGAATTTCATATGGGATGATAATACTGTGTACCACTTGAAATGGCTTTAGCTAGCCACCTATTAGCTTGGTGGTGATACAGATTGATAAATGTCTTCAATGCCCTCCACATTCTCTTAGCTGATAAGATTAAGGATATAAGATTCTTTTTAGTGATGTTAGTTCTCACTAGCCAGGCTGAGTTGGGTAATAACATAACTATTATCTAAGATTTAGTTAACTATTATCTAATTTGTTAGTCGATCATATGCGTATTTAGCTGATGTTTTCTTAACATTAATTATTACAAGGAACCAAACACGGTGTGAGTTAGCTCAAAATCCGGAGAAATAAAGCAGTCTCGCCAGAACATACACAGTTTGTAGTTGTAGGGGTTTGAGACACCTTTGGCCATACACTACACATATAGAACATTATAGTGATTTTGTAGCATGTCAGTAATATATCACATTCTCTTTAATGACTCTCATATCTGTAAACGTAAAAGCTCATGGTAACACTATTATTTTCCGATCACTTATGCAGAATATTTGTCACGAGGTAGCCAGGTAGGTGTAGGAAGGTTTTTCTGTACTATCTCTGTCCCACTCCAAAGTCAGTAAAAGGTTTTGACCTTAGAGTTCAGTTTTTTTTTTTTTTTGCTACAACTCAGATCATTTACAGGTTAAGATTGCTGTTTGAATTTTTGGATGGACGTGACTTTTTTTTTTATATATATACGGTCGCTCGTGTCTCTTTGGTCTTTGCTGGAGCCATGTATCACGTACTGTTGTTGGTTACAGCTAGTTGTTCTACGGCAGGGTGAGAAGCACGCGTTGCCACAATTAAATCCATATGATTTGTTAGCTTCTCTAAAATCGTCATTGTTTCGCTGGTTTTTTTGGTTTTTTTAAAAAACCGTTGGGTCGACGAAGAACGGACATACGCTTTGTCGAGGAGAATGAAGCCTCTGGCCCCGTCCGGCGTTCTCCTGATCTCTAGATGATGAGGGAGGGTTACGTTGTACAAGCTTGGCTGCAGCAGCAAATCAAATGCTTTGGTTGGTCTTTGCATTGCTCCGCCTAGCGCCGCACTCCCCGCGTCATTGCCCGGCCGGCACAAAGGAAAGGGTCGGACTCGATCGGACCACGGCGCTGCGCCACCGTACCGGCGCCGTGCCCACCAACCCGGCCTTGTTGTGGGATGAGGATTCAAGGCCTCGTCGCGATGAGCAGATGCGGCAGGCAGGGATGCTCCTCAAGTCAAGGGGGATCTGCATGCGGTACGAGGAGAGCTGAGGAACGCCGCAGCCGCGCGCGGCAGCCACACGTCACTGATGGAGCTCATCATCTGGTGCCCGCCGATGTGCCGACCGGATGTAGTGGGAGGTCGGTATCCTGTGTCAGTCCACCGGCGTTGATGGGTAGCTCAGGTTCCCCACAGGAAAAATTGCTGCCGCAGCGTGAGACCTGGCCAGCGGCCATGCATGGAGTCGCTGTGTTCAACCTTGCTCTCTGCCTCTGCCCAGGCTCTGGTAGTGGAGAAAGACACAGTGAAATAAACGACCTTGGCGCCTGAGTGCAGAGGAGCGAGCTAGAGGGACCCTGAACCACAGAGAGGTCAATTTTTACGCCAGCGTCGTGAAGCTCTCGCCTGCTCACGCTCGCATCTTGCATGCGATCAGTGGGAGAGAGAGAGAGAGAGAGAGAGAGAGAGAGAGAGAGAGAGAGAGAGAGAGAGGAGAATGTGTCAAACAGGGGAAAAAACAGCAAAGGATAGAAGCAATAAACCACACAGAGAGTCTAGGCCTGCAAAAAAAAAAAAGGGTCACTCCAACAAAAAGGTGCGGTACCATGGATTCTTCTAGTGGTAATTAAAAGAAATGAGGTTTTCTAAAGAGTAACCAAACCAAACACCATCCTGTACATGGTGTTGCGGTAGAACCATAAAAATATGTCTTTAAACAGGCAAATCATGTCTAATCCAGGAAACAAATCATGTCTAATCCAAAAAAAATTGATTCAGTTCCGTTGGCACCGACGACTACGATGGTATCACATTCCTCCTAGCGTGGCACCGATCGCAAGGCTCCACAGCAGTTAATTTAGCTGTAGATGGAACTTTGTTCTCAATGTATGTTTTGATAGCCAAGAGCGCTCTGGGGCGTCCATCAGAGCACCCTGGTACCCAAGAAAACAACGTGGATACCGACCCTGACCACACCGATGTCCATACACAGTGTCCAATGTAAGACATTCAAGTGCCACCGCATTCTCGAGAATATAACATGTCAGTTCAGCTAAGCTCTTTGCAGAGCTGAAACCAATGATCTCCACACTCTTGAGGTAGCCATGGCGGCGTTCAGGCATGTCCCTCAATTGCGAATCCGCAGAAATTGACTCATGGATCATATCCTGCTGTCTCACCTGCCGATGTAAAGGATAATATGACTCAATGAAATGGACCTAGACTGATCAGATAAATCTGCAGGATGAAATGAATGGACAGTGCCACCGCCTTACATCTAGTCTGAAAATCTCCAAGGAAGGAGACGCATCAAGGAAAGAAACCAAAGAAAGATAGTCAAATGGCTGGGAAATTGTTAATCCTGATTGCAAACGAATGGTTAGGTTCTTAAGGTAGAGGAATTTGCTAGGCAGCATTGGTCCATCAACCACCTGCAAAAAAAATCGCCATGTATCAGATAGATTATGCACCAGACATGACCAACGTAATCCATACATATCAATAGCCCAAAAATCACTCTGTTTTTAAGAGTATATATACCTGATTCCGAGATTCTATGACAAGAGTTTCAAGATTTGGCATAATGGATGGCAGCTGAATATGAGCATCAAGTATAGTACTTTGCATGGATAATTTCTTCAATTGCAATGTTTCCACAAATGAGAAGTCTAGGTTATGTCCTCTAACTAACATACTAGAGAGATTTGGAGCTTTGCTCTCAATCAATTTCAGGGTCGACCCTTCGACCCTAAGGCTGTTGAGCCGCTTCAGAGCACAAGGTATCTTGAGACAAATAATATTTAGACAGTATGCTAGTTCCAAGTGCTCCAGAGCGAGAGAGTTGGAAAGGATGCACTCTAAATCATTCCATTTAATTCTCACTGAGCACAGCTGCAAACTTGTTAGGGTTCTCAAGGGGCCAAGTTCAACTGTGGGACGGAGGTCACAACAATGAAGTTTAAGGTACCGAAGTGAATTTCGAACCCCATCAGACAAAAGTGAGCACGGGAACTTGTAATTTACTCTACGGTTGGACAACGAGAGGGTGAGTTCTTCAATCCCTGGTTTAAGAGGCAGTTTGGAGCCAACCGTCAAGATAACCACTGCCATCGAACCCGACTATGCCCCTGTAGTCAACCTCAAGTGTTTTCAAGCTAATTCCTGAGTGGTTCCTGAGAACACGAGTAATTTTGTGGTGGAAATTTTCCCTGCTTGCGCTTTTCAAGCCAATTGTATCCTTGTTAAAGATTAGTTTAGGATGACATCTCCAGGAACGTAAAAAGGCACGAGATAGGCAAGCAACACGTGCAGCTTCACGCAGTGGCATTAGGGAATGTATATGGGACAAGATGTCCTGCACACACAAGCAATGGATAAAAGATCAGTGTTGAGATTGTAAAGCCCTTTCAATTGAAGAAAGGAAAACAGTAGAACCTACACAGAATAACAATGTACTCCACGTACACGTTGTTCTCCATATGATCGCACAAGGTGCATGCGCTGGATTACAGAGATAGATAGTGTGATGCCCTAGGCATCTCCCAAGCATTATCATGTGCATATTTTGTTTAATTACTTTTCATAAGTATCATCTCATCTCATGCTAATGTGCATTTGAGTTATATGAACAAAACATGGTGAAAATAGCGAAGTGATGCACTCAGTTTTGCAAAAATGACGCTATAAATGTGAGCATAACTTAAAACCTATGGAGATTTAGGTGAAACTTTTTATATCAAACTTGTAGGTCTTAAGGTGGTAAACAACTTTGTCAATTAGAGCTTGGATGGAAAATGGACTTAACTTAGTGTAAAGGGACTTTTGGTGTTACCCAACAAACACACTCCAAATCTGGCTTATTTAGACTTCTTCATTTTTTTATAACCTAGAGTCCTTTTCATGCAAAGGTCCAATTGGGAAAGTTTTAGGCCATGAAATCTTGAACAACTTTGTCAAAAAGACTTTTGGGAGAAAATGGCTAGAAATAGGACATTTGAATTATCTAAGGAAAACAGTTCTCAGTCCAAACTGAGGGCTGACAGTTAAATTCAAATTTAAATCAAATTTAGAGCCAGAATTTGAAATTGGTGCTTTTGACAAAGTTGTAGATATCAAAGGGTACAACATTTCATTCAATTGGATCCTTTTCAAATTCGGCTCTCAAATTAGTCAAATTTGCGAAAATCAGAAACCTGGTCAGGGGTCAAATCTTTTTTTCATTTTTCGGGTTTTTCTTTTCCTCACGAGCCTATGACAGCTGGGTCCCACTTGTCAGAACGGCGGGTTTCCGGCCGACACCTGTCGCGGTGGGCCCCACCGGCTCCCTCGGTCCATGCACCCTGATCTTCATCCCCGTCCTTGGCCCCACCTGTCAGCCCCACCGGTCCATAGACCCAGCTCACCCGCGCGCCTCCCTCTTCCCTCTCCGCCCGGGCGCGCCCACGCGGCGCTGGTCGCTGAGCGCCGTGGCCATGTGCCGG
This sequence comes from Paspalum vaginatum, assembly GCA_030272315.1. NCBI lineage: Eukaryota > Viridiplantae > Streptophyta > Magnoliopsida > Poales > Poaceae > Paspalum > Paspalum vaginatum. The sequence goes on along the minus strand of CM059018.1, from coordinate 1,814,032 downwards.
TCCCCCCGGCCGCCAAGGCCACGAGCCGCTGCCGCGCGCGGACAGCGCGCACGGCGCGCCTTTCAAGGCGAGGGCGAGACCCGGCCTCCTTCCCCGAGCTCACTCACGCGTTCGGCCTTCGTCTCCCTCGCTCCTCACGCCCGGCAGCGCGCGCTCGCCATTGGAGCCGAGCTCGGAGCTCGAGCTCGTGCCCTCCCCTCCGTCGCTCCCCGTGCCTCCACACCTACCCCGCGACCTTCGCCTCGCTCCCGCGCACCTCGCGCCCTAGACCTCGTCGCCGTTCCCCGCCCGGACGCCTGAGATTCGACCACGCCTCGACGTCGCGCCGCGCCGGTTCACCCTCGGTTCATCTTCGCCGCCCGCCTCGCCCACGCCGTCTCCGCCGTCACCGCCACCCCGAGGTAGAAGCCCCGCACGGAGAACACCCTCCCCAACCCGTGTCGCGGCCGCGGCGAGCTCCGGCTCGCCGGCGCGCGCGCGTCTTCCCGCGCGGCCGCGGCCGTCGTGAGGAAGAAGAAGGGGGCCGGGCAAATTTTAGATCCGGCCCCTGCTTTTTCTCATATTTGCGAATCGGTCCACCGCGCTGTACGCTGAGTCTTGTAAATCTTGCGTACTAGCCCCTGGGGTTCCGAAATAATCACAATCTAGCCCCTGGTTCTGTTGATTTTCATTTTAAATTGATTATTTCGACAGAAACCTTTGAAAAATCATAGAAAATTCAATAAAAATCAGAAAAATACCAAATCAGTTGCATTGAAATCCTTTTGAATAGATCTGTCTAGGGAATATGATGGTTGAGTAGGAAAGTACCAAATTACCCCTGATTGTGTGCATGCATGAAAAACCTTGATAAATAGGAAATATGGGTAAAATGAACTTCAAAAATTATGAAATTTGGGCAGAGGCCTTATTATTCTGTGTAGGCTCTGTATAAATTTTGGTAGCTCAAATGTTCACTGTTAAATTACCATTTTGCCCCTACATGTGCTTTTAGCATGGAAATAAATGAGGAAATGTTGTTTATATAAAAATTAGGCTCTATATAGTTTTACATATTTTATTTGTGCTCACTGTAGCATAAAGAGCTCACTGTTGAAATGGGATTCTAGGCATGTCAAGAACAGTTAGTGTTTTGAAACTGATAAGTTCATGCATGTTTAATTTAATAAATAGAAAATATAGGTTAAATAGAAGTCAAAGCTTCTGAGTTTAGGGCAACAACATTGCTAGTATGCCGAGGCTTAGTATAAGAATTTGTTAGCTTAAATGCTTGCTGTATATTTACTATATTACCCTTGTCTAGTAATTGAGCACATTGGTAACAATGGAAGAGAGTTCTAGATAATAGTAAGCACCGGTCTTTTCGCATAACTCGGTGCTATTCAGTCACACACCCCACGTAGTCATATGTGACAAGCTAAACTATCATAGGTGATGGCTTGTACGATTTCTTAAAGTTAAACAAGCTTTATCACGAAAATACATAATATTATTCCATAACCCTTGATTTCTTGCATTGCACTAATACATGCTCCAATTGCATCATGTCATGCATATAGATTCCGCGAACGAAGAACCATCGCCGAACCAACCCGTCGCGGAGGAGCCCGAGGAGTAGCTGCACCCAGAGCCAGAGGACCAACAACAAGAGCCCGACTTCGCTCAGGAGGCAGCTACTGACTCTGAACGAGGAAGGTAGGCAGGATCATGATTTCTCCCAGCTAATATGATGATTGATTGTTTCATTACGCATCCGCATTAGGAGTTGTTTGAAACCAATTGCATTAGATCTCCTGGCCGCCCTGGCCCTAGCACCTATACATAGAGTTCGTAGGACGAGTATGTCCTAGAAATTGCTAGGTACGAGTAGACACGAGTGTGTGGACTCGTCACGTAGGTGTTTTCAAAGTTATAAAAGCTTACAGTCATATCATTTATTATTGTTGCTCATGAATTAAATGGAGACCGGGCGGAGATTTATTCCAGTATATGCTTTTCATAAGGTTGCACTTTGGACTCCGCCCGAGTCGCATAAGGCCCGTCCGCTCTTCGCCTATTGGTCGGCATAACATTGCTAGAGTGCTTAACCGGGAAATGGGACCGGTAAAGTCTTTCCTGGGCTCGTCCGAAGCACAGAGACACGTTCCTACCCGCTGGTTGAGAGGAAGGTGGCCCGGGGGAGCTTGGTACTCATGACGGGGAGACCGAGATGTCGGCAGGCTCGTCATGGGGGCACAACCCGAGGGCTAGGTGGGAGTGAATCGAACTTGGGACGAGGCAGGTTAAGATCGGGGCTATATGTGGGAACGCGATGGCTAGTAAGCATATACCCTGGCATGATAGTTATTCCCGGGAATTAAAATCGATTCGAATCGCTGATGCCCACCAGGTGGGGGAATGCTGATAATGCACACGGGCAACGTAGTAACTACTTAAACTCTCGGTGTTTAATACTCATGGTTTTTGGAATACCACATGATTGAATTGAACTGTTTACCTTACTGCAAGTTACAGTTGTGTTGAAGGTTATACAAATAATGAAAGCCTTGCTATTTATGTTACACATGTTACTGTTTAAAACTAAAGGCTAAGGATCCACTTGCTAGTAAGCCGCTTCGCGTCAGCCGTAAGTCAATTCCATTAAGACCTACTGAGTAATTAGTACTCAGGGTTTGCCCCCATATTTTGAGCGCAGGTATGGAGTTCATGGTGTGCACTTGTGTTGGAGGCGGGGCATGCCCTCATTTAGGATGAGGTGACTGAGTGGCACGAGGGCAACATCGGTGGAGCTCGATGTCGTACCTCTAATGCAAATCTTTTGGTGATAACATGGTGACCTCTAAACTTATATTTCCGCTGCGAGAAACTTTCAAACTTGCTACCGTATAACATTATGTTGGACTTGTATTTTATGTAAAAACTGGTTTGTAACTAAGTCTAATTTTATACTATTCAACTGCCTGTGATGATGTTTCTGTTGTGGCTCCATCGTGAGTCAGATGTGTATGATGTCGGTCCTCTCTGGGAAAAGGTAATATCGGGGGTCGAATGACTCTCGACGGACGACCGGGTTTAGTTCGGTCTAATCGCACTGCAAGCCAGAGGTGGCAGGTGTACTTAGCCCGGATTAAATCGGCGGTTCCGCCACAGATAGTGCAGAGGAACATAGCTGTGCTACATAAGCCCAGTAATGCATAGAAGAACAGTTTTCCTAATAATAGCTAGCACCAACTAACAACTGCTTGATGAAATACACGTTTGCACATTATAGGCAAAAAAAAAAAAAGATGTTCTCTATACAAGGTAAAGAAAAATGTGAATCGGAAAAGAAAACACAGTTCAATTACAACCACTTCGTCGATTCAGGTAGCACAAGTTGCAGAAAAGCAAAACTATAACATCCAGAGCACAACTGTAAAATCTCATTATTTTCAAGGATTTAGGTACCACAGTCGCAGAACCAATACTTTAGAGAGGATTGTGATTTGTGACACAGGAGCAAGATTGACCATGGTTCCTATTTCTTCTGGAATGAACATACCAATCAATTATTGCATGAACTTGGAGGCTACTGTACAACATAGCAACTTGATACAACTCTCCTATCATAACCTCAGATCGACTCATTAATTAATTAGACGAGAGCAGCAACAGTGAATATACGGTTGAAATCATCATCATAAATAAAAAAAATCAACACCCTTGGTACCTCAGGAAGGTAAGGGATGAGTGGAGTTCTCTTTCTTTTACCATTACCAACTACAGCATGTCCATCTTGTTGACAAGGTGACCCCTTTCTTTTACCCGTTAATAAGGCAATAAGCCCACCTGACAGACAGAGAGACAAAAAAAAAAGAAAGAATGGTGGAATTTCGGTGTCTGACATTGGGTTCGGATTATCTTATTTATATGCTAAATAAATAAAAAACTGAAATATTGGGCAAGGTGCCTGCTTAGCAGACCGAGAAGAAGATATGAAACCACATCCAGATAAGTAACAAAGTAAGCGATAAGAAAACGGATGATCAAACCTCTTTGTGCGTACTTGGGGCGCCTCGGCGCACGTTGCCGCGGGACGATCGCGGATGCGCGGTGTGGACGAGCGGCGCGCCGCCGCTGCGGCCACGGCCACGGCCCGCCGCACGTCTTTTCCCACCGTGACGCGGAACCGTGGATGCACCGACGCTGAATCGCCGGCGGAAGCTGGGAACAGGAGACATCCCCGATGCGTGGGTCTCCGTAAAACCGAATGTCCAGACCACGCACGTACGTATTCCGTTTTGAATGTTCTACGTATGGTTGGAAAGATAAGAAGATAAATTTTTCAATTCTAGGTGGTCCCTACATCTGAATTTGATCGGAGTCGATGGGAATCGTCGAAACAAGATGACGGACAGAATCTGTCAGGGTGCTACTGGACCGGTTTTTGGGCCCGCTGGCCTTGTACACCTTAGGGTTGCTCGGCCATCCCTTAGCCGCCCCCTGTACCTTCTCTCTTGTATATATTCTGTAGCCGTCATTAGATTAGATGGGTTTTGCTTAAGAGTATTCTGGCGTGAACAGTTCGTCGTTCGTGTATCGGTTTGTGGAACTCTAACTTGTGCACAAGATTAATCTTGATTGCGTTTATTTCTCGTTCTTGCTTATGTTCTCTCGGTTGCATTGCAGGAACGATAGTCTTCTTGGCGAGGTCGATTGCGCGCGTCACATGGTCGATAGCCAGCGGAGCAGTAGTGTAGTGATTGCAAAGATTCGATCGATTACTCGGAGGCTTCTTCACCAACGTCGAGTTCTCCACCCCTAAACTGATTTATCCATACCTCATAGTACGTGGCAAATATGTACAACACATTATAAAGCTAGCAATTGGAGAATGGACATTTGTAAAACGTAGCAACAAGTTAAATATCTCTCGATTCATTACCTGTTCAAACTTCGCTGGGGCTAATTGAGTTTTCATTCGTACATGTTTAATGTGAATTTCTTTTTTGCAAACACTATTGCTTGGGAAAAAATTATGTGACATTATTTGGTAACTGTGCTGTGAAATTCCTATTGGGAATGACCTTACCTAGCAACCTATTAGCTGGGTGCTGTTTGGTTCTAGCAACTAATATATTACTCCATCAGTTCTAAATTGTAGGAGTTCTAGATCTCTACAATATTCATTTATTACTCCATGCATTCAATATGTATCAAATTCATCGACATTCATATGAATGTGCCGGATAAAAAAAAAAGACTAAAATCCCTTACAATTTAGAACGAATGGAATAGCTAATACTCGTTTAAATTGATAAATGTTCGAACGCCTTTCACATGCACTGCACACGTCAACCTATGTTATTAGCTGATAAAGTTGAGGATATAAAAATCTTTTTTTGCGCTATTAGCTCTTAATGAGGTCACTGTTATCCAAGAGTTAGCTAATTGTTAAATTGATCTGTCTGTCAGCCATGTGTTGGTATTTATCTGCTATTTTTAGCACCTAACTACTATCTATGTTTTTTAATATTTATTTTTTATTTTTTAAACTAATAACATCAAATTAAAAAAAGAACGTAAGGAGTATTCCCTACGATGAACCAAGCAGACCGCCGAAGAAATGTGCATTTTGACTATATATTCACTATTAAGGACTAGTTTTGCAACCTATTTTTCGAAGGGATTGTGGAGAATTAAGTGGAAAATAAACTAATTTCTCATCAATTCTCTCCATTCCTTTGGAGAAATGGGGTTGCCAAATTAGCTCTGAAAATTAAACTAAACTCCAAGAACTTGGACACGTTTTGTTTTTTTTTTCTTCTGAAATTTGTTCAAAGTGTACATACACACTTAGATGGGCTAATACTGGATCAGCCCAAATAAGGCCTTGGCCCAACTTCTCGTAGTTCCCACCTCAATTTCCTCTTTCCATTCCCCGTCGAACTCGCCGGCGTCCCGCCCGGCCCACATCGCCGCCGTCCCCCGCCTCCGGCTCCTGCGACCCAGCCACGGATCCCCGGCGATGGGGGTGGTGGTCGAGCGGGAGGAGTGGGCGCTCACCCCCCTCGCCTACCCGCTCCTCTCCGCCGCCGCCCTCGCCGCGGTGCTCCTCCTCCCTTACTTCCCCGCGAGGACTGCGACGCACGCCACCGGGCCCTCTTCCCCCTTCGACGTGGGCGCCGCCCCGTTCCTCCGGTTCCGCCGCACCTTCCTCATCCTCTTCTCCCTCGCGTCCGGTGAGTAGCTGGCGCCCCTCCGATCTCCTGCCGTTGTCGAGCCGCGGGCTGCATCTGATGGTGTGGTGTCGGTTGTTGGCTTGCTGTTGTGCAGTGATCGAGGGGATCCAGTCCGTGTTCGGGGAGGATGAGTTCGTGCGGTGTGGGCTTGGTAGGGAGAAGATTGCCGCGCGACTTGCCTCTGCCGTTGCAGCTGCGCTAGTCCCCGGTGCCATTTCTGGCGTCATCTCCGATAAAATGTGAGTTCTGGGGATGAACGATTTGGCTCGCTTGTGTGTGTACAATTGTTCATTTGGATTTTACAGTATGAGTTTAGATTTGCTGGTCCAACATTTTGCATAGCCCATCAATTCCCCTAATATTGGTTGGGGTCATATAGCAGTGCATTTCAAAACATTGGTATGCTTTAAGATTATATATAGACTCATGCTGTTTGTGTGTGTAGTTTGGTTCCATCAGCTGCACTTATCCTTCTTTCCAGCAGTTACCTTTTAGGTGATACAGCTCTGATGGTCTATCTATTTATCCCTCCAATAGTAGCTATAACCATTTGTTTCACTGATGTACAGAGGACCACGAAGGGCTTGCATGTTTTACTGGGTACTTCAGCTTGCCGTGGGTGCCATGAAGAGTTTCAGTGCACTTCGCTGTGCATGGATCAGCAATTTCATTCTGTCTTTTGCCTCTTCAGTGTTCTATTTCTGTTTTGAGACGTGGCTCGTGGTGGAACATGAGAAGGTTTGTGATTTTTGAAACACTTAATCTACTATAACGGCGCTCTTTATGTTGTACGGATCATTAATTGCTTTATCCTGACTTTTCAGCAAGACCAGAAGCAAGATTTGTTGTTTGATACCTTCTGGCTGATGACATTTGTTGAATCATTGTCCCTTATTGGAAGTCAAGAAATCACAAATGTGCTGGTTAGTGATGACGACAATAGATTCTTGTTTCCCTATGCATTTGCAGCCACATTATCAGTAGTGGGGATTCTGTATATCAGAAATACGCCAAGTACCACTCAGCATGCATCTGCCATTGGGAGCTACCAAAAATCATTTGTTGCTCATGTCCTCAGAGGTGAGTGGTGAGTCATCTTGCTTGCTTCAGTTCTGTCATTCCTGTTGATGAAGCTCTATTTATATTCCAGAAATAATGTCCAGCTGCTAATTTTGCCACACAAATGATGTGGCTTAGAAATTTAAGGTGGTCAGTGTTGATGGCATTGTGTTTGAAACCTTTGAGCCATCTGTAGTAGTCTTTACGATATCAGTCATATAGCATGTGCAGCCCTGTAACCTCTTAAAGATACTGCCATTGGCTTTAGTGAATAACCGAATATTAATCTTGAAATATTAAAAAAAGATATATTTGTGAATAAATAGTATCCAATACTATGGTGGCGCACTGCCAGATATTGATGGGTTTGTCGAGATAATTTAGCATATAAGGAATTACTTAGAAATTTAAGTTGGTCAGTGTTGATGGCATTGTGTTTCAAACCTTTGAGCCATCTGTAGTAGTCTTTACGAATTACGATATCGTCATACAGCATGTGCAGCCCTGTAACCTCTTAAAGATATTGCCATTGGCTTTAGTGAATAGCCGAATATTAATCTTGAAATATTTTAACAAAATATATTTGTGAATAAACATGATCCGATACTGTGGTGGCGTACTGCCAGATATTGGTGGATTTGTCAAAATAATTTAGTATATAAGGAATTACTTTGGTCAGATTAAGAGCTATTTCTGATGTGTAAAATGCATAAAAGGATGCAGCCTTTCCATGTCTCACAATATGAACCAGTGAATCATGATTGCTACTTCTGTTGGCAGGTCAAGCTTTTTCAGTGCTTACATGTTCCATTTCCATTTCTGACCGCAACTAATGTGTTTCAGACAAAAGAGTACTGATCCTGGTCTTAGCTCAAGCAAGCATCCATTTTGCTGTATCAGCCTTTTGGTTTCTTTGGGCACCAACCATAGTGGTATTAGTCTCAGTTCTTTTCCTGCTAGTCTTCTGCCTGATATTCTGTATGACTAGTGTTTTATGAACTCTAGAGTGAAGTTGTGCTACCATGCTCATAGATATGTTGATTGGCACAGGCTGACGGAAGGTATGCTCAACTGTCAGTAATCTATCCCTGTTTCTTGGCGTCAAGAATGCTTGGAAGCGCTGGGTTTCCATGGTTTTATGGAGCTACAGCTCCCTTTCGTAATGATGACAGCTTGACAATAGCATACATCTGTGCTGGACTCGCTTTGTCTGTTGTGGCTTATGATTACCAGGTACGCAGTGCATATATAATGCAACATGTAGTCGACAATTGGTGTCCTAAAATTCCAACAAGAACTTAAGGAGCGTTCTTTGTCCAATAGGAGATTGCAGCACTGGTGATACTGTTCTGCATCTTCCATGCATGCGTTGGTTTTATTTTGCCTTCACTAGCAAGATTGAGAACAATGTAAGTTACTTGTGCAACTACAACCGAGATTGAGTTACAGCCTGCTACTTTCTGGTTATTGCTACAAACTGGCACCACTGCAGGTACCTGCCAAATGAGCTGCGTGGGGGCATGATGATCTTTTCACTGTCAGTGGCAAACGCTGCTTCCTTAGTTTTCCTATTACAGGTATCCATCTGAAGTCCCCTTGTCAGTGAGCATTTTTGTGTCCACAATCCTGATATTAATATGTTTCCTCCGCAGGGCGCCCAGTATCGAAACGTCACAAATTCAACCATCCTGAGCCTTGCATCTTATGGCCTGTTAGGAGCTGGGGCTTGCATTCATATGCTGAGGCGGTGGAGAAAGCATACTCGCCAGAACACACGTAGTCTGTAGGAGAGATGATGGGTTTGGCATGCCAGCGGCTCTTGGCTGCTTGAGTGTCTGATTTGGGACTGTGATATGTTTCAACAATTTTGTATAATCATCCTCTCTATGTATTGTCTACGGTTTTGTCTTTTTGAATATTTGTCGTTGGCTAGTTTATTTTTGAACTAGAAGGTGTCAAAGAAAAAAAGAAAGGAGGAAATATGCGTGAGCCACACGCCTAAAATTTTGGCCCGGAGTGGAGCAACTGCCAGGAGCCCGATAGCTTGGTTAGCATATGATGGGCCTTGATCTGGCCCATCCGAGCAAGTCAAGTCCATAGGTAGGTTGCCCCCCTTGCCCCTTTGCAGCCTGTTACACAGCCAGGCCCACATTGTGTAGACGTGCAGGGAAGTTAGGACTTTTTCTTTTGTTCCAATATAAGTTAAGAGACATGCTGTGGGTGATTTTTTTTTTTTGTACAATCTATGTCCATTTTTTGTTAGGATAATTACTAATTATTCCTTTTGGTTTGTAAATAACAGAAATTCTGGGCAATTGCATGGTGTAGCTTTGATCTCTTTTGTCTGCTACTCGTTTATATTAGAATATTAATCCATAAATCCTAACAGATTTTGCTCTTTATTAATTTGTGAAAAACAAGCTTTTGATCATAGATCTATGCATCGTCCTCTCAATGTCATATGTAGCCAAACATTCGATCATAAATCTTAGCACAAACCTTGTCCAAATTGTTGAGTGCTTGAAAATCCGAGGAAATAAATAAGGAAGCGCCCATCACTTAATTCGCTCCATCGTCAAGTTGAGCTACTCAAGAGCGAGGCATTCGGTAGGGTCCTGTACTTTAAACTTAGCCTTAAATATAAGAGTACTCTAAATATAAAAAGGCCTCGTTGTGCCACTGAACGAATTAAAAAGGCTCCGCAAATGTCCTCTGCATAGGTCATCAACCCTTAGCCTGATGCTGTCACGCATCTCCCCGGCCGCAGGAGGTAGCTAGCGGTTAGCAACTTAATTTGTCCCGTTAGCCGATGCATACCAATCCATTCCACGTGAGGTGATGCATCGTGGAGTGGTTTTATAAATTTTGGTGAAATGACTCGATCGATCGTCTTAGTACTGATTATGAACTAATGAGGAATGAAAAAATAATGGGTGATGGGTCAACCCATTCTATGCCACACCAAACAAAATTTGGATGAATGAGACGATTGATGAACTAGTCAACTAAACACCCCCTAAGATACGTAGGCGACACACGGGGCCATAGAGGGTCCCGGTGAGCATCATCTTATTAGCAGTAGTCAGTAGAAAGTGAAAGACAATGAAGGAACATGGGAGTGAAACAGTTTCAAGACGACGGGCGAGAGACATTAATACGTACTGTACAATTTAACGACGCACACTACTACTTGGTGCAGATGGACAATCAACGAGGCTACTTTATTATCTCGATCGCCCGCGTTGTACTTTGTGAGTTGCGTGACGTGTGATGTTACATACGAATTTGAAAGCTATAATGCAGCATGTGGTACTGGAATGGTGTACGTGTCATGCCGGGGTTCACTTGTTGGGAGATTATTTTATAGATAGAACCCCGTCGCACGGGAGCACAGGTGCATGCACGGCCCACACGGATCACGATCGAGTATTTATGCGTGGTCATCCGACTCGATCTGCTATCATCGCCAGGCATCGATGAATAGGAAGCTACGTCGAGTACGAGCTGGTAGGCGGATAGACCTGGCCGGGTTTGATCATTCCGAGGCAGGCAGAGGCCAAGGGAGCTGAATCTGAACCACCTCTGCAAAGGGGAAGGGATCGATATGATATTGGTGATACGAGAGGTAGAGGAATGCTAACTGCTGAGTTGCATGCGCCGACCTTAGCTTGAAAAGTGGATCGGTCGCAGAAAACGTTGATCGATCAGCTCACAATTCAAGGGAGATTCAGCTTCCATCGGATCGGATATGATTACATGAAAGCGGCAACCATTTGTCTCAGTGCATGTAGCCAGGGTCCATTATCTGGATTGCAACAATTCCACGCGAAAACAGTTCAATTTAACAGGTAAAGTGAGCTGTAGTGTAAGTTGACGGTGATAGCTTAGACGACGTTCGAAGGATTATTGGGATCGATCGGAACAGGTGACCTCGTCAGCTGGATTTGCAGTCGCCACTTGCATTGTTGTTGTACCGATCGATATGATGGATTTGCAGTTGCCCATGTGATATACTCTGCTTTTGACCCTCTCCAATTAATTGGACTATTCTATCACAGAATATTTCAAACGTTTTTTCTGAACACTACATAGTACCATTTTATACTTCGGTCCATATAGACTCGATCCGGCCGGCAGCCGCAAGCATGGCCAACTTGGCAATCGTTGTTGGGGGTTTTAGTACGTACTTTTGTACACAAGTTTGTAAGTAATTAGGCTAGATCCAGCAGCTCACTATTTCTCTATCTTCTGTCACTATTCTAATTATCTATCTCTTGCGTCTACGACGCAAGCATAGTACTGTAACCGTGCGGTATTTAATTTTGAGGCTTCCATATGGAGTCTCTCTTAGATTCAGCCTTACTACATGCACAATTAAATAACACACCAATGCATATAATTAATTAGAAATAATATCGGATTGAGTGAGGATTGAGGGGATCCGAGAGAAATTTTGATCTATTGAGGATTTAAATATACTCAATCCATATGTATCACTCAATCCAATATTACCCAAATAAGGCTTTAATGTGTTATATATATAGGGTACGGATCAAGAGAGATTCTCGATCACTCCTGGTACTATATATCTATAGCGCTCATTAGTAAACTACTAGTACGTGTTGACCGATCTCCTGTACGTACAATAACTTGTGTATATTAGGGGATTGATACACGTACTTGGATCTCTTAGTTACTGGGAGAAGAGAAAATTAAAGGATCGCAGATGCATGCATGTACGTATATCACTCGCTCTGCGTGTGCTGTTGACGAAGTTAGTCTGAGTGACTCATCGCTCTGCACGGAGGTAGCGTTTGGTTTGCATTCAAGTGGAATTGAATGGCTCCAATCCAGTTTTTTTGAATGAGACCGTTCCATATGTGTATTTGGTTGTGGAGTTAGAGTTATTTTTGTTTTCTGTTTGGTACGTGGGATTATAAATAGGATGTGATGGATCTATTAGTGGGGTCCGCCTTGTCATCATCTCCCTCTACCTCTGGCTGTGGCCGTTGCCCCTTCGGCTCTGGTTGTAGCCGCCCCGCCCGCCTTCGACCTCCGACATGCCCTAACTCCGGTCGCGCCTGCCTCGCTCGCCTTCGTCCTTCACCTCGACCGCCTTCAGCTGCGACCGCCCTGCTCGCCTCTGGCCTTCCACTCCGCCTACCTCCGTCCACGACCGCCCTGCCCACCTCTGGCCGTGCCCGCCCCACTCGCTTGCGCCTCCTTCCGCGCCCGCAGAGCTCGCCATCGGCCAGTGCTCCTCCTCCTACGGCCACACCAGCGACCACTATGCCCACCGTCGGCCGGCGCTCCTCCTCCTCTGGCCGCGCCAGCCGCCGTTTGACGCTCACTTTGCCTCCTGTCGCGCCCGCGCCCGGTCGACGCTCCTCTAGCCGACGCCTCCCGCTCGCTGCGTCCCTCCCCGTCCCTCTTTTTTATGGGGTTAGGGTCGTCCGGCATCTTGAAGGAACATTCTCTAAGAGAGATGACCTCCCATTGTCTCCCAACCACACAAACTTAGAGATGGTATTGCCCGATCCTATTCTATTGCATTCCCGAAAACCAAACGCCATCTAATATAGGACGTAATCGGATAGAGCTAGCAAGGATGACGTATCGCACCTACTTACGATTTCACGAACGATCTTCGCTGCACTGCGCTGCTGCGGGCATCTGACGGGGTTTCTCTCTCTTTTCTCCTACTCTCCCCGCCGATTAATTTAATTAATTATAACAAGTGCGTGTAGCCTCTAACTTTTTCCTGGACTAATCATTTTCAGCCAATTGCTGATGTATTGAGTAGTACGTACAGCGGTAGTACTCGGTCCAGAACTCTAGTCGTTCTGAGACCCGATGCTAATTTAACAGTGGTGTAATAAAAGGACCTGCATGCCTTTCTTGGCGTTGGAAAACACGGTGCCACAGCAGGCAACAGTGTGGACGCAAGCCAAAAAGTGCTTGGCGATGGTGGATCCTCCACGCTCTACGATGTGTCGCTACTGCCCACCGGTACGGTACCTGGCGCGGAGGACAGATAAACAGTGGTTTTGTTCTTCTCTCACACATGTGCAGCGGATGCGCAGACGACTGGAGTTGACGACTAGAGTTCTGAGACGGAAGGATTACGTAAGTGCTGTGGTACACGAACACGACTGCAGTGGCAGCAGCATGGGATGTAGTCCTTCTCTAGCTTATAAGCAATACGTATTAATCTTGTATGTATTCTTTTATTTTATTGTTGGAACCTGCAAGATATACTCTATGTCGGCAGCCTGCAGGCCGTCCGGCGAGGCGATTGTTACGTATACGTACGTACGGTGCTCAACCGCTCAAGTGCTCTACTGTACCTAGCAGGTAGTTTGCCGACGGCTGCACACTGGCGGATCGGATAGAGCTTTGCTTTGATGAGCTCGGACGACGGCCGGACGACTAGTAGTACATACAGCAATGAAAAGCTCCCACCAGATGGAGATTGAAAAGCATTGCCGGTGAAGCTTGCTTGCTCTAGTGGTGGCACAGCAACTGACAAGGATGCTTTTTGCTTAGATTTGGTCTGCCTGCTCCTACCAGGTAGTAGGACTCCGTAAGGTGCATGCATGTACGAACACTGGATACGATACGAGCTCGGTGACGACGACGACGGGGAGGGAGGGAGGGAGCGAGCGCGCGCGTGCATGCACCTGCCCACCGGCGGCCGCCAAACCGAAACCCAAAACCAAAAACCAGGCGAGAGACCGCCCATTGGATTGGGATCCCCGTGGTGTTTGGATTGCTCTCCTCGTCGCTCGCTGCCTTTTCTTGGCACGGCAACGGGTCGGGGCCTCTCGAGGCCGCGCGCGTCGTCTTCCTCCCCAATCCTCCGGCGATCCACGTCCACGTCGGACCAAGTGGCATGGCAGTGGCAGGGCAGTCGCTGTCCCACCGCCGGCCGGGCCCCTCCATCCACTGTTCCACTCCTATAAAACTGTGGTGTCCCCGGCGCCCAGGGAATCATCCCCGCCGCGTCAAGTCGCCTCGCCGAGCCCCCAGCCCGTGCGTAGACGCGGCCCTCCTGCTCGAGTGACCTCCATGGCTCCACCTCAAGCCCAAGGACGACGCCATGTGGGCGCCCGCTCCGCCGGCTCCTCCCCCAAGCCCAAGCCCAAGCCCACGACCACCGGCGGGTCGTACCTGGGCGCGGAGGCCGCGGCGGTGCTGGCGTGCGCGGCGGCCACGCTGCTGCTGCTGCCGCTGCTGCTGCCGCCGCTGCCGCCGCCGCCGCCGCTCGCCATGCTCGTGCCCGTCGCCGTCTTCGCCGCGCTGCTGCTGCTGCTCCTCGTCGCCGTGCCCGCCGACGCGCGCGCCGCCGGCCTCGTCACCTCCGCGCCCTCCTCCTCGCGGGCCTCCTCCTGGGCCTCCTCGCCCTCTCCGCCGCCGGTGTCGGCGTCGTCGTGCCGCCGGTTGTAGCTGCTAGTCGTAGGATGGTAGCTGCCTGCCTGGTTATTCGGCGGCCTCGACCGCGTGCGTCGCCGCCGTGTAATCTGTAGATGCAAACGAACGAGCGATGTGATTGGGATTATTATTGATTGCACGGATGGACGCGGGGTCGATCGATCGGTTCCTCCTTCCTCCAGCACGGCCGGAGATCCATCGATCGACCGACCGACCCACCCACCGACAGATTCAGTTCAGACGCCACGCTCCCCCCTCGTTTCCTTCTCATCAAAAAAATAAAAAAAAAATCCAAGTTGCTGAGACTTCATTTGAGGCGATTGGCGAGCAGAGCATCAGCTTTCTGGCATGTTGCTTCAGCCAGAAGAAAACTAAACCCAGTTGCTGGTTGGTTGGTTGAAGAGATGGGTAGATTGCGGCGCGACTGATCACGAGAGCGTAGAGAAGCGCTGGGGCTTGCTGCTTGTTCATCCAAGAACAGTGGAAGGCCTCGTGCACGTGCAGTGAAAAGCGGTTCCCGTTCACGAGCGGACCAGTTAAAATATATGTGTGGGCCTGGTTACTGGGTGCTCTCTGGCCCAGAAGGGCCCACCACCGTTCAGATGGGCCGCCAATAATAATATTAGCAGAATTTCTATTTATCTACCGCATGATTTTTAGTCTACTTTTCATTCATTTTTGTGTAGTTGTGATTGTTTCAAGATTTGTACACATTATTGGACTTTTCTATTTGGCTCATTCCCATATTTGTTTTTCCATTTTTTCTATTTGTTTCATTTGCCGTCGGCCTCCGTCACCCGCAGCGGCCGCGCCGGAGCTATGCTCGCCAGTCACCGACTTGGCAACGGTGGCGGCGCCTTCCACCCCCTTCCTTCTCCCCTTTCCTGCTCCCACCGGCCACGCCGCCATCGCCGACACCTCCTCGCGCCCATGTTGGACCTCGGGCTGACGTGGTGTCTCCGGCTCCGCCACCCGATCTGCCCCTCGCCCGTGCCGTCGCCGGCTGTGCCCACCGCCTCCTGGGACGAGCGCACAGGGCCCCGCCCCCCGCGGGAGGAGGCCGGCGCGCAGCGGCACCGCCATGCCCGACTTCGCGTCCCGGCGTCCTCTGCCGCCGCTCGAGGGAGGCGCTCCTGGGACGGGCGCGCAGGGTTGTGCCGCCGTGGGAGGAGGCCGGTGCGCACCGGCGCCGCCATGCCCGGCTCCACATCCCGGCGTCCTCCGCCGCCGCTCGAGGGAGGTGCGTCCCGGCCCTCCGCGCGCCGCTGATTTACCGGGCCGTGACGGCCGCGCACGGCTCGGCGCCGCTGCAGCCCGCCTCCGCGCCGAGTCGAAGGAGGCGGTGGTGGATCGGGAGGAGGATGAGAAGCGGTTGCCGGAGTACGAGCTCATGGTGGCCAGTGCCGGAGATCTGCGAGGGGGGTGGGAAGGGAAGAAGGCGACGTGTCGAAATTTGATTGGTCTAAAAAGTGGATGATTTTCATCCTTAAAATCTTTCGAAAGTTGGGTAGTCAGTCCCTAATATTAGTCCATCCACACAATACATAGCCCGCAAGGGATACCTCTCATCAATCAATCAAACAAACAAACAATCAAACGAACAAAACCCTCCCACCCGCCAAGCTAATACATGTTTTCGAAATTTGATGCATAGATGATGAGGTACAGAAGGCGCTATTAGAGGGGGAATGAAATATAAAAGATGCAATCTTTTGGAGAGAAAACTTTAAAAAATTTCGCAGACTAACATTCAATCAACAGATTTGTCAGTAGTGCAAATATTTGATACATATGCTCTCTCTTTAGGCTCCTCTCATGCAGATAAATTGAGAGCAGTTAAAGCAATAGAAAAACTTCCTACTTTTTTCAGAAAAAAGATAAGAAACTTTCTAACATGGATAATACGAAAGATATAGCAGATTCTGCCTTCTAAAAAGATATAGATAGCTTTTATAATCCCAAGTTAAAATATTTTTTGGAGTTTTAGGGGAGGAACCGCCTGTCTTTCAAACTATTAAAAGACACGACAAGGTTTACATCATAAGAAGGTGGCATGACACCTAGAAAACCCCACACTAGACCTACAGGAATTAAAGCCACTACTCTAGCACTTGCAAAAAGGATTGCAAAAAGGATAACCCATGGTTGACTTTTTTGCAAAAATTCAATCGTTCATCTTATTCAAAAAATTTATAAGCTATTATTTATTTTATTATGATTTGTTTTATCACATATAAAGTTTGAGTATGACTTGTTTCTTTATATGTTTTAATTATTATTTTTTTAAAAAAATAGTCACAATTATATATTTAAAAACGAAGGGAGTACGAGAGGAAAGGCGTACGTGCTGACCAACAGGAGCACCGAGTGAGAGCGCACGTTGCATGCCCGGCCCACCATGAGCGCATATTCCGTATAAGTAGTCACGCACGCGGTTTGGTTGGTTGGTCTTGGTCACCGTTGCATGCAATGCGATGCTAGGCCCAAATGCAATGGGTTCCCAGCGTGAGAAGTGAATGCGCGCGGCGGTTGGTAGGTGGGCCTGGGCCTGCGCGCGCGTGTGGCAGTTAACGAACGAACGGTGAGGCAGCAAGCGCGGGCCCCACCCGGAGAAAACCAATGAGTCCATCAACATTTTTGGCGGCCCGGCGGCCAAACTGAAAGCCAGCCCGCAACTAGCTAGGGGTCATTTTTCTTTATTTCGCTTAATTATGATAACCCTAAGCTGTCAAAGATGATCTCTTTTCTAATTTAGCTTATTATTGTATATGGTTTTTGTTTAACAAATTATACATGCTACGTGGAGGGTGTACAGTAGTACAGGGCACCTACTATACTATCACGGGGTATTGTTATCGTTTTCCATCTACAACCAACACTCTCTGCAGATATAAAATAAATTGTGTTGCCAAGCAAACCATTTTAAACCTTATCACAAGCAGTCTCATATGAAGACAGCACCTATAAATCAAACTTATGAGCAGCAAAACAAATTCCATCAAATTTGGATTGCTACGGGAATCACGCTAAAATTCGTCGGCTAGATACCGACGAAATAAGGCCCATACCGATGAAAATAGCCTAATTTTATCGGCAAAAACCGAAAACTTATCCGTCAACACTGTATGGACAAAATTAGTCAGGTAATTTTGTTGGGACCAACAAAAATATGTTAATTTCATCCGTTTACATGTGGCCGATGAAATCATTCGCTCCCTAGACCTAAATTCGTCGGGTAACAGCAACCGATGAATTTATAGAGGTAATTTCATCGGTCCGCAGGCCAACATCGTGTAGTATGTTGGATTACATGCATGCCTATTGCTACTCTCTCCATCCAAAAAACGGACTATAAATTTTTGAAAAAGTCAAACATTTATTTTTTGACTAACAATTCAATCAATCCATATACTTTTAGTGTACACAAACTATATACTTGGATTCATATCAAATGTAGTTCAATGTGATGATAATTTTGTATTTATTGATGACATATTTCTAAAGAAATAGATGGTCAAAATTCCACTTTAAAGACCGTGCCAGAAATCTATTTGCCTTATTTTCTTTGAGTTAGAGGGAGTAATCTCTCTATTTTTTAATATCCGGATATTCACTTCAGAGTATAATATATATTTGACTATTCATATACCCTATAAAAGAGAGAATTGAAAAATAATTATACCTACCCACCCTGTTTATTCACCATTACATCTAAACATCAGCATTACCACATATTCAATGTAGCAGCCCTCTTCCCATGCCTATGCCCACCCTTGCGCACGGCCGGCAGAAACGCCCGTCCCTGCCATGCTAATTAGTTCTAGCCGTAATTCTTTCGTTGTTTTTTCTCACCGAATTTTTCACCCACATTCCTGGATGAGATTTTGTATGATTCAGCCCAATTAGATCCCTCAACAGCCTAACAAAAACTGAATACAGTCCCATACATAGATACACGTACATTGACAAAGGTACAACTTAATTTTGTTCCCAAATTGCAAACCCAGATATGGACCAACATAGTCATAATCACAGCTCGTGTATTCGTACTCGTCAAGGAAGCACAAGAATAGAAAGCAGAAATCGCTCACCTCGCGCTACCGATGTTGGTCGGAGGCAGCGTAGATCCGCCGGGCCGCTATGGCCGGGAGGAGGATGCGCGGATCCGGGGATCCGGCCACGCCTGGCATGGATCCGAGGATCCAGCCGCGGCCAGCGCGACGGGGCGGGGGGAGGAGGCGGTGCGACGGAGCGGAGGCAACGGCGGGCAGCACTGGTGAGGATCTAGGCCAGGCGACAGAGGAGAGCGAGAGGGACTGGGGGAGAGAGAGCGAGAAGGGAGTGAGGGAGGCTACGGTTCGACCGGACACCCCCTTTTTTCCCTGACTGGCGGCGGGGCGAGACGGGCTGGGCATAAATTATTGGAGAGTTTGGGTTAAATTTACACATTGAGTGAGAATTTTACATAAGTTTGATGTGATTTGTTTATTCTAAAAGTATTTGGACTAAGTTTATTTTTTTGAGTCTTTAGTTCTATGAGTATTTTTTTTGTCTAATATTGTTTTTAATGTATGATGCGGTTCACTTTTTTGATAACTCCACACTCGTCTCATTCAAAAAATTTCATAAGTTTGTGAAGTTGTAAGACTAAATATTAAGTTTAAACATTAAAAAAGTGAGAAGGAAAAAATGGAAAACGCGGTGGGCGGTTGTAGTCTGCCTTTTTTTTCTCAGGTAGAAGTCTAGATAGTCTTATTTTCTGGGACAAATTTTGAATGCTAAAAAAATCTTGTTTTCTGGGAGACTGGGACAGATGGAGTAATAATTAGATGATATGGCTAACCTGTTAAACATAAAGTTGAGCTATTCATTGGGCTCAATGCGTTTATCGACCCAAACCATGTTCTATGATGGTGTGCCACTTTTGGAAAACCATAAAATAAAACCCCCCACTAAAAATGGCCTTTGTAGATAATGTAATTAATAAACAAATTTCAGAAATTCAACTATTGTGTGGTCTGTGCTGGTTTTTGATAACTTCTCCATGCAAGAATACCAAGATCTTGCGCAATTATGTTTTATGGTTCCACCTTGAAATCATGTTTATTGGAGAAAAAAAAGACTGATAACTTTTAATATCTATAGATGTTGCTGACTCTCATCAACACAATGTTGCAAAATGGGAGTTGTCTAAACCTTGATTATGATTACTATTATCGGAAGATCATCATGCAAAGAATGGATACTATATACAACGGAGTGTACTGCAATAATTGTTCTTATTGCGGTTAATGCCTTTTGTTTGGTTTTGAACAACATCACATAAATCCACATTCCACAATATTATAGGGGAATGAAATACTGACCTAGCTACTAGCTTTGTCGCGATTCATTTCTAATGTATCAAGGGGGAACAGATGCATGAATCCTTGTCATGATCTACTAGGATTTTGGTTTTTAGGAATATGCTTACGAACCTATCACTACAGGACGACTATTTTTTCGTGTGCCAAAAATCTACGAAAATAACCCAAAACCTTACGAAAATAGTCCTTTTTCTTAGGCGGGCCGACGAATTTTTTTGACGAAACTAATTCGGATGCCACGAATTTACGTTAATTTCGTGGGTTTTGCTGAAAGGCCCACAAATTTAAATGTAATTTCGTCGGTTTCGGTGGCCGACGAAAATAGACCACATAAATTCGTCGGTTGACCCACGAAATTATTTTAGCCCACGAAAAAAATACATTTTTCCTGTAGTGTATATATGTCATCATACATGCAATGTCTTTTACTTTATTACTGGAATTAGGAACCCAAAACACATGACATAATAGAATGATACCATTTCTCAAACTGTGTTCATTTATACATTATACGAATGCCTTTATCATTCCATTAACCATAACTGTTGTATACTAATGATGGAAACAGTAAATGAAGTGGAATGAAATTAAAAGATTGGAACATACATATATGTGCCTAAGGCCACATGATCAAATAATTAATCTTTATTCCGTCCATTTGAGCTATGCTACATGGTGTGCGTTTCAAATAGAAATTAACATATTGTTACATAGCTATTCATGTGATGAACTGCATAATATATATAGTGAAGCATTGCATGGGACTAGAACTACCACCATCCTATATATCCCTGTTACATCTTAACCATGTCCTAGCCCAAACAATTAACGGTCTACACATATACATTCATATTCATCATATAGTACATGCACACGTACAAGCATGCAGAAGCTTTGATCCCTAGAGATCATGCATGCCTGCATGTATATAATATGTGCGTGCATTCTGCAGGGTCACTTGAAGCTTGTGCAAACTTTGGGAGATTCTAGGAGAGGGTTCCAATCCCAAACCAATGGACCTTGTGACGGCAAGGGCACGTTAGGGTTCCCCTGGTTATTGTATGACCCAATTGCTCTACTCAACTCATCTATCGGAATGGTTGCCATGGTAGCGGAGTTTGTGTTAAGCAAGGCATGTGTGGAAGAAGGAAGCATTGGTGGGTTGGCACCCGCCTTCAAGTGGAAGAGCGATGTACCGTCCTCCTCCGTTGATGTGGGGGAGCCTAGCGAGGCGGTTGAGAGGAACATGGACGCTTGTGGTACCATTGTTGCTGCTCGAGCTGCAGTCGTTGACGATGTCATGACGTTATTTGCACCACTACTGTATGCTTTGTTCATGTGAGCTGATGGGTGATGACCGCCATCAAACATTGGTGCCAATCGGGGGGACGCCGACGACGTCCGGTGCTTCTTTTCCATCGTTGTTGCAGCCTTTCCGCCAGATGATCTTGTAGGGGTAGTGAGGTGGAAGTTGTCCTCGATCCCAGGCCGTTTGTATACCCGACAGAGCGAAATTTCCTGTGTAAATAATGTTAAGTTGAATGAAGATAAACATTTGATTAAATCCAACATGTGATGATGAGGATCTTTCCTAAGAGGAAAAAAAATTAACGCAAACAATTATGAGCAGACTGAAAATGTTCTTATTACACAAGCAAGTGATATGATCAAACATAAGTATGTAAGCCCAGATTATAAAAATAAGATCTCAGGAAGTTTGCAGGCAGCAAAAAGAGAGATTATATAGGTTGCAACATAACTTTGCCATGTTATTGCAGGAAATTCCAAATGAAGCTAACACTTTATGCTACTCTATAAGAAAATAAATAAGTTTTAACAGTTGAAATTATTAACTAAATTACTTATATAATAGATCTTATGCTGTCCGTGGCTTCTGGAGTTCAATATATAGAGTTTTGTTTTGGAACTATGAAGCAAGAACTTCCCTTTTGGGTATTTCATTGTCCCAGATATGCACATAATAAAGAGTAAGTTGCAAACTTTTTTACATATGAAAGGATGCTGATGACGATGCATGCTTCCAAAAAGGAGTGAAGCCTTCACGAAAGGAAAAGTTGAAGAAAAGAGCCAGACAACATAAGAAAAGCTGAAGATCTGTTCAGAAAAAAAATTGGGAAAAGTTTTCAATTATGTGTTCCTCCGGTTTCAATAATGAATGATTGAAAAGGTTGAATTAAAGCAAAATTTCGGTGCACTAATTGCAAATGATGTTAATATACACCCTGATTAATTGGAGAATTGAACAAATTAGAGAGGGGGTGCATGTGTGTGTACATATAATATTTTTTTCAATTTAGATTGATTTTTTTATATAAATCAAAGCCGCAAGAAAACCAAGAGAAATTAGCTAGATCTTCCACACGTACATGCAATTTGTGCAGTGCAATTGGTTTAACACTTTAGCGCAACAGTAATTTGCAAGCACATGCATGCATGCCGCGGTCACAAAACAGAAGATAGCAATCATCATCAGATCAACCCAACTGCACTCCCAAAAGTGAGGTAAATTTTAAGTCGGCACATGAGTCATGGAACACTTTATGCTTTTCCAAGATGCCAGAAGAATTAAAAAAACCGATCCAATTAAGGAAAACAAAACAACGAGTGATGAGGGAAAAAAATCTTTGAAGAAGAAGAACCCATCATTACTCCTTCATATTACCGGTAGATGATCATGAAATGAAGTTTTGCTCAATATAATATAACCTTTTGGTACCGGTCGGTCTCGCCATGAGGAAGGCGGTACTCGTTCATGATCCAGCTACTCCTGAGCCCCTTGGGCGCCTTCCCCACGTAGAACACGAGCGTCTTCTTCAGCCCGATCGACCGGTTGCCCTCGACGCGCACCATCCGGTCAGCCCCTGTGGCCTTCCAGTATCCCGACGGCGTGACCCGGTTGGGGCGGTCGCCGTTGCGGTACTTGCGGTCTCTTGGCACGTAGAAGAACCACTCCTTGTCCCCAATTGAGGCCAGAGCTGCAGTCGTTGTTTATGTACTAGAAGTAAGCATACATCGCGAGCATGGAACAGGTAAGCATATGCATGAAAAAGCAAAAGAAGAAGGGTCACGTGAAATCAAGATAAAGGGCGCCGAGGTCACATGCATGAAATCACGCTGGATGGGATCCCCTTGTTGATTTATTTTATCTGGAAGAGATGGATGAGAGAGAGGTAGCTTGCTGTATAGTAGTTCACGTGCGGCGGGCTTATTACGTACCGGGGAGATCCCACGGGTCGTAGCGGTAGAGGTCCACCAGGTTGATGAGCTCGATGTTGAAGCGCTTGCCCTCCACCCTCCGGCGGAGGTAGAAGTCGATGAGCTCCTCCTCCGTGGGGTGGAACCGGAAGCCCGGCATCACCATGTCGTTGCCTTGCTGCTGCCCGTCGTCGCCGCCGCGGGCTGCCATGTCGCCGTGGTGGTGGTGGTGGTCTGCTCCGCCCATGGTCGACGGCGGCCTTGAGTCATTACCTCCCATCCCGGCAGCCAGCGTTGCTTTATAGCAGAACGCAGGAGAAGAGGAGGAGGAGGACTAGTACAACAAGACGACCACCAGCCAGCGCGCAGCCCTAACTACACACCCACACGCCACACGCAGAGACAGACAGATCGAGACCCAACCAATCAACTGGCAGGCAAGGGGGATGGCCGGCCGGCCGGCCTATACAGCTGCGCGGCGTGTGGTGCGGTCTGCTTCGCGGCTCTTGGACTAGTGAGGTTGATTGGTGCAAGTGGTGGTACCACTGGTGGTAGTGAAGGCCTGATGGAAGAGAAGATTTGATACCTAATTAAAACTTAATTAGACCAATGCAATTGATCTGTGCCGGAATTATTGGCTGTTACTTTTAGCTAAGCTAGGTACTACCACTTCTCCCAAGAATAGTAGAGAGAGAAAGAGAGAGCTAGAGAGAGAGAGTTATGCAGTGCCTCTATGCTACTCCTGCACATGTGTATAAGTATGTGTGTGATCTTGTAAGTAGTGGCCTTGGTAAAACTTGAATATGATATTTTTTTTACTGCTTGTGCGTGTAGCTAGTAAGAGAATATATATGATCTTGTAAGATGATATATACTACTGTTCTATAGTAGGCACGCATGGCTGCTGCTGCTACTACTACTATATCTAGGAGGAAGGAACTGGCTAGCTACACAGTTGAAACTTGAAAAAGGCAAGAGAGCTATGAAAATATATATGCATGGAGTTGGAAGGGGCCCTCAACCTCATCAGCCCAGCCCTGAGCGGTGGCCTATAAATTTGAGCAGTGCTGCTGTGTGCAGCCGAGCGTTCGGACGATGACGTGTACAGGCTCCAGCTAGCTATATAAAAATCTTTTTTTACTGTTTGTGCGTGTAGCTAGAGGCCAGCCCCAGCTATAGATGAAGCGAATGCACATCGGTTGAGTGGGACTGTGGCGGTGTTGCATCTGTGACTGCATCCCCTCAACCTTCATGCAAATATACCCAATGTGCAACTCTCCAAACACACAGCGCGTGAGAATTGAGATAGATTCTCATGAGTTATATATATATATATATATGCACCTATTAAGTTAAGATATATATTCATCTTCTGAATCTCCTCTCAAATTTTTTTTTGTCAAATATGCAGGAGAGTTGCGCAAGAAATTTTCATGGAGGCGATAAAGTTCGTGGATGGAACATCTCTCACATGCCCCTGACTACAAGGTTTATCCTAAACCGTTTAGTTTCATTGAGATTCATGCGAAAGAAGTCTGTGGAAAGATAAATGGATAGGTAGAAAAAATCATGCTTAGAAATTCATGCGCCAAGAGGAAGTTGAAGGGTCAAGGATAAACCTTTGCCACAAGGGCATGTGGAATTGCATTATTTCCCATCTTTAGGCTGGTGTTACCAGGACGTGCAAATGGATATGCAAAACACCGTTTGCGGCTTTGCGCAATTTAGACAGAGTGGGGTTTGAAATATAGATGGTTGGATAGACGAGCTGGTGTCATCGTTAGCTCAAACTGTATAACTCAAGTTTTTTCCTCACTTTTGTTATCGGTAAAAATCAACTAATCTCAAATAAATCAAGCCAACAAATACAAATATGATAGATAGTCAAAACAAAAAATAATTAATTAATAGATAAAAACCGAAGTCTTATTTGCATATATACTACTACAAAAAAAATCCTATGCATGTATAAAAGGTACACTCCTATCGTGCAAATTGTGTGTCCGATCCACATCCACTTGTGTTCACGCGTGCATCCATGCATTTGATCTCAAGGTCAGTACGTGTCTAAGCCTCGTGCTCCTCCTATGAACACTACATTCTTCGGCTGGCGCACCGACGACTCAAATCACCTAGCTGGCCCAATTAATCCTTCAATTCCTGTCTACCTCATTATCATTTTATGACACTTGTGGCTAAACCTAGTCTGTAGATATGCACTAAAGCAAATTTTGATTTGACTGATGATCGCCCCTAGCTACCTATATATAATTCTCCATGAACTGCTAATACTCATCCTCGCAGGGGAAAAAACTTTAGTTAACTCTATCCAATATGTTTCTATTATAAAATACTTTACCGAATATAATCGTGCAGGACTAGGCATTCCCTGCGTGCATATAGTGCTGAATGTTTTATAAAAAATTAAGTACATATATATTCGCGAAATTGGTTTGACATGAAAGAAATGCATTAACGAAATAAATTGTATATTTTTAGTGAACAAAGATAGCGAAACGAAAGAAATTGTTTCTTGTAAAGTGTATACTCGGCAGCAGAGCACTACGAACTTCACTACTCCATAATATTGTCCAACTGAAGTTACCCATCATCTAGGAGACTAGGAGGGGAGTACTATATACTCCCCAAACAAATCATATGTATGCGCACGCCGTGTGTGTATTTTTGCTTTTTACCTAATTTATAATATACAGTAGATCTTGGTGACTTAAACACAAATTTGAGGGTATTTGTAAATGATGAAAAATATGAATAATTTTCATGTAAACTTAATTGGTTACATAAATTTGCTAGATATTATATATAATTCATATTTAAACTTAGGGGATTCCATCTTTCATAATAGAACAGTACGCAATTTATATGCACATTTGGGGATTGTTTAAATAATATTTTATAATGACATGGTTGGTAATTTATATGTAAAATTAGGATGTTACTTTAAATTGTACTTTATATTGACAGTGTGTAATTTATATATGCATTTATATGTTTAATTTAATATTTTTTATAATGATATAGTGGATAATTTTAGAAAACAAAATAGATCCAGTGGACTTTTATTGTTCTTGGCTATACTTGATAGATGACAATATATTTTCGTTTTTTTTATAACTTTTAGGGTTTTTATTGCACATTCTCATAAGTAGAGTACGTTTCATACTAATTGATCCATAATAATCAAAATGTGTTGAAACAATATCCAATAGAATTCTTGAGATTAAGCTTAGATGGTACGCACTCCCTAGTACCAACCGAAGAGGCGCGTCCCGACTCCCGAGTTTGAACCTACACCAAGTATTGGACATTCCAAGTCTTAGCTACACATGAAGTATATTTCATTGAGTGGTGGGCTGAAACGCCGCTAGTGGCTGACTAATGTGGGCCTATATATAAGATCCTAAAAAAGAGTTACAGGCCATTTAGTTAATTTTAAAATCCTACATTAACTCGACCATGACGTATCTGCTTTCTAGGAAATTTTGCACGGCGGGGACCATAGAAAAACCTATTAAGTACCGGTTGGAGCCACTAAACTGGTACTAAAGGTAACCCTTCGGAAACGAATCCTACAACCAATAGCCCAATACTAATGAATCGAGAGCATTATGGTTTGTTTGAAAACAAAGTATTTTAATACCATAGTTTTAGAATACCATGATTTATATTGGTCATCGCCCTTTTATACACGTTCTGTGATAGCTAGCTAATAACTAGGGTTGCGTATATGCATATGATTTTATTTTCCGGACTGTGGACACACAGGTCGATCGGTATGCATTTACACCTAGGATGTCCTTGTGGGGAATTCTTGCCATGCATGCCGGTAATTTAAGGCATGTGCCGCTGTTTGCTATACAGCTTGTTGTGCGCCGTAGCATATATATATACACACACCGTGTATGCATGTGTTACTGTGTACGTAGTGGTAGTAGTACACTGTCTCTTCTGGGCTTTGCTTGCAGGACGGAGGTTAGATAGAACATCTCCATAGTAGTCTCCGCTGTACGAACATGCATCGCTTTGATCAGTCATCAAGGGATTCCCGTGACTTGTACGATCTCTCTCTCTCTCTCTCTCACACACACACACACACGTCTGTTTGTCGGTCGCACACATCGACACAACCAAACGGAACTACGGAAGGATTTTTCAGTAAGTGGAGCTAAAGAGATGAACACTCAACTTAATCATGGTCACACATACTTGTCACTAACAAGTTTTGATCGATATGTTCATCACCATACACAGTCTCATATGTGCGCACTGATCTGATGTAGTGCGCTGTGCTATGCTGCTGATATTCCCTTATCGCACCTACACTACAAAGGCATGATCTTACGATTCGATAGAGTCTAGAGAGACCTACTGATCTCTTCATAATTAAAGTTCCTTAACTAAAGAACCATTCTCCTTTGTGCGCTCATATATTAAATAGGGAAAAGTTCATTTCACAACTTGATACTATTCAAGTCCTCCGATTTTCAACTTTGAAACCGGACATTGAGCACCTTGAACTATAAAAAAACAGACAAACTTGGACCTTTAGTTGGTCTTGAAAGCGGTTTTCTATTCCTTTGAAATAATAAAATCTTATTTATTATAAAAAAATTCATAATTAACTTATTTTAAATTATAAAAATATATAATATATACCAAGTTTTTTGCTAAAAATATAATCTATATACTTGTGATCTACTTGGAGTCATTTTGAATTTTTGTATTTCTACAACTATTGTTTTATTGCTCCAAATAAAACACAAAAAATATGAATAAATATATTCCAAATAACCCTAAGTAGAGAATTATTAGATAGACATATTTTTAGAGAAATATGGTACAAGTTTCATATTTTTCTAATTTAAAACAAAATAATTATAAATTTATAGAGATAATATAAGATATTATTATTTCTTATAAATAGAAAACCACATTCAAAACCAGCTAATAGTTTGAGGTGCTTGATGTCCGGTTTTTGTAGTTTAGGGTTGAAAAGCAGATGCCTTGGATAGTTTGATGTTGTGAAATGGACTTTTCCCTATGATATATGGTGGGTAAGCTTTTGCACCGTACCGTAATATGATCACTCACTAAATGGATACTTGGATATATATGAAGATCTTTCCCTTCAACACTTTTTGTTTCTTTTCAGTTGTCATATCGATATATATAGTTGTCAATGCAAACTAAAAAGTGTAAAGGATAGTCAAAATCATGCAAGGTGAACAGGGAGCTTAGATTTGGTATGTGTTGACAGCCTATATGTGTCGACTATTAGAGTCTGATATATCATATGTCTCTAGAACGTAGAGTATCTAAATTAAATAAAGAAACACAAGGGGCAAGAAAAGGAAGAAAAGAATAACAAGAAGCCCCCCTATTCTACATGATCATCTTCACTATATAATATACGTGTACATGAATCTGAAATTAACACTTTTATAATATTGTTCCAATGATTGATAGGGACTACATTAATTCATGATTAATTGTAAGCCAAAGATTGATCTAAATGAAACACAGCTAGACGCTTCTATAAACTTTTCAAGGATACCCTACCTTACTTGAGGCTTCCTGAAATAACCAATCATGAGCATACTTACGACAAGAAGCTTCCCCTTCTCTTCACCTAGATTACTCTTTTTTTCTTATAAACAAAGTATAAGAGACTAACACAAAAGGGCACCACCACACACACGATGACACCTATATATATGGTAGCATATATAGATCGCTTCATCTAAGACTTAACCCATGAGAAAGAATTTGATTTCTTCCTGGTGGTCACAGTACTACTATTGCTAACGTACTATCCCAGGTGTCATGGGTAGCAACAACTAATTGCATCAAAGATAAAGTCAATGAATGTAGTATAACTTTTTGATCTATCTGAACTACAATACTCTGATAAGGTAGATGTATCTTTCATACTTTTTATGTATTCAATCCTAAGTTGTTCTTTGCTAGAACTATACGAAGGCTACAAGCATGCACTCGTTGTCAAGTGACAGATATACATTATTGTTCTTTCTTAAACACAGGAATATAACTAATTCTCAAACATTTTACATATTGTACAATTCAGAAAAAACAATAATTCATCCTAACAAAACAACATATAACACGCGCTGTTGATCGAGCAAGTTGCAAACGAATCACTAGCTAGATCGAAGGCATTAATGGATGATAAATTCTTCTTCCTTCTTCCACATGTACACACCTTTCCAATTGAATTCGTCAAGTGGATTCCATACGGCAGGAATAGTCGCCACTCGGTTATGATATGCTAGGAAACACGTATGCGACAAAACTATGGGTGGCGTAGATTTTACTTGCTAGGTCGGTATAGGTCATTTAGAGAAAATTATGAAAATTTTGCTCCATGGAAATTCAGTTACTTTCTTTGACAAACCATACATGTGTGTGAAAATTTTCAATGTATGTGTTAATATTTTGACTGGTTGGATAAGATGGCGGCATAGGTACCTTAATTTAGTTGATCGAGGTGACCTCATAATTGCGCTGTATATCTTATGGATAAATGATAGCGCTCATAGGCAATAATCCTTTGTACATATATTTCATGTGGATCAGATTTATTAGCCATCCTTTGCAGATAATTTTACATTTGCACTAGCCAGTTAGAAGTCCTACCTTCGCTTTCCAAGATATCTTGGCATCTTTATTGATGTCCCCAAATAACATCATTATGTGTGAGAAGTATAATTATCTCAGGGAAAAAATGTACTAGAACACTTGATAGTTGCAGCTTGATTATAATTACACGCAATGGAAATGTGCAGCCATGACCACAGTTTCTCCATTTGATGTGTGCAAGTATCAAACTAGCTAGCTAGGTTTGCACGCACCTAACTTTATTAATTTTTCTTGCCGCATTTCCAGTTTATTTCCACCAACTTATTCCATGAAATATATATCAGCCGTCAGTACACGCCATAACCTGAACCATTGTGTTGCGGTAAAGAAGGAGGAGGACGAACTTAAAATGCATTGATACACAGCTGGTAGCTATAGATTGGCAGAATATATATGCAAATAAAAAGCGCAGCAGCAGCATGCATGAAATAATAAAGTAGTCATGCGTGCATCGATCAGAGGTCGTCTCGTCGACGGCCGGACTCCAGAGAGAGTATGAGTGGGAGGGTTCGCGGCTGGCCGGCCGATCAGCCGACGGCGGCAATTTAGTGAGATCGGTGACCAGGTCCCACATGCGATCGATGCGATCAAGCAGGCCAGGCCGGAGGGAGACGCTTGCATTGCTTTTAATGTGGCACCGCATGCGACCAATTAAGCAGGGGAGGATGCCCTAGCGATCAGGAAGAGTACTTGTACCCTTCTTCTACCCTGCTGGTCCCCCACCGTACCTTGATAGCAGCATGCAGACGCGTCTCTCTCTCGCGATCCGCAAGAGACGACCGGTCGAGTCTAATCGCCGTGGTCTTAGCAGCCCGGCCAATATGCAATTGACCTTGTCTACATACCTTATTAATTTGCTTAACTAATTTCTACTCCTCTATATATGTTACGAGTCGTAGGCGCCGAATACACAGTAAAACATAACTGAAATGACCTTAGTGTAGTCAACAGGACGATCGATTTGTAAGCAGAACGACCTCTGCATCTTCTGTTCCGTCTGCGCTCTCCTTGTTGACAGAAGCACATAAATCATATTCCGGGTCGTGGTGACCGGATAGGCAGTCGGATGTTGCTGTTAGCTCGAAAGGGAGATCGTTGTGTTCGGCATACTGCGGTCGGCGTGCCTCCTGCCACCCTTAGTCCTCTCTCACGTTTGCGTATGTGGTAGATGGCCACAAAGTAGCGGAGCGGCGTAGCTACAAGGGGAGGTTTGGATGTGCAATGGTCTAAGTGTGCCAGCGAGTATGTTGCTCTTGTGTGCATGCTGGTCAACGATCAATAGCTGTTGTTGGTCTCACTCGACTTCCCCCTGCGTCGCGTTGTTGTTATCTCCTCCTTTGTTATCTTCATTTTGCTTGTTGTAATCATGCGGGCTGTTTTGGGCCAATGATAATGAAAATTCAGGTGGGGATTGCCCCCTCAAAAAATTATTAATTAATACTACATCTTCCAGTCCTTCAAAAAAGAAAACAAGACGCTTGAGACATGCTACGTAGCTTATTTTATGTAGAACACAGTATATATGGTGTGTGTAGTGCGACATTACATTGTTATTACATACATGATGAACTAATTAATCATAACCATGTGTCACATGGCCACAGCATATATGTAACAAGCCAGACGACGATCGACACTAAAATATAATATCAAGCAACACATATATGCAGCTAATCATATGTAGTATATTACCGAGAGGTGTATTTTACGCAACTGTGTGGGGGCAGCGCACGCACTATATATCCAACGGTTGCAGTTGCTGCTTTGAGATTATTCTCATAAAGTGTGGAGAAGAACAAAATAGCTGACATGACTGGCCAGTAACGGATGCAGACAAAAAAAAATGTCATGATGTCATCTATATATAATTGCAATATAATAATGGCATATCCAATAATCAGTACAAATAAGTTTGCACTAGCTAGTTGTTGGAGTTTACTCAATTCCATTGTTGTGCACGGCCGGATAGCATGAAATGACGATCCTGGCTCTGCCCTGGACATGACACAGCACAATGATGTCTCACAATATTCAAAGTAGAAATACACATCTCGAGGTGGAAATGCATGGTGAGAATGAGAGACAAAGTGTGTGCATAACCCCACAGCTGGGAGATTGATTTTCCCCTTTTACATCACGTCTCGCGCCTGACAATGAATTACGTTTTGTTTTATTTTGTAGAGTATTCTTTTCTTCCCGGCAGTCGAGATAAAGTATTCCAATTATCAGACTACTACTATCTAAAAAAGGGTGAAAATTCGTTGGTTGTGCCTAAACTTGTAACTGCATGTTTTTTTTCCCCGGAACATGCATGAGCACTGCCGCATGCACCTGTAGGTTACACAACATAAGTTCGCCCTTGACCATCGCCTCGCCTGTATATGTCCAATTAAGTCTAACAATCGTTTCTTCAACCTCGTTAAAAGTGTACTACCATGCGTGTACCCAAGCTTTGAAAACCTGCTGCATGCAGACTGCAGTGCAAGTGCAAGGAGACGACGAGAGGCGGCGTAGCAATCAATTGTGGCGGTCCAGTTGGTGAGGCACGCGCCGCCGCGGAATTTATCCTCTGAGTCCAATCCGCGTGGAAAGCCCAGTCCGGAACCGTCGGGGAGCATACGGCCCATATGGCTCTGATTACAGGCCGAGCAACCGAAGCCCACCTCCGCCCGCCTTGCCACTGTCCACCATCGTCAACTCGTCGTCAGTCTACTGTGGAACCACATATCCCGAATTACTGAGAGTTGAGGTCAACTCGTCATGCACTTTGCGTACAAGATCAGCGTCGTAGCACATGTATATGCAACTAATGGATGATCATGGATGCATCCCAAAGCTTCCAACTCCCCTTTTTCCCGCGTCGTCGATCGTATCTATCGTCATAGCAGCTTCTCCGATGACCGATCCGGACGAACTGGTGGCCTGGCCATTGTTTGTCTCTCTCATCCACTCCAGAGCAACGCACCTAGCTTACTAGCTTGGCTTCTTGACGAAGCGAGCTGGTGGAAACTACCCTACCACTACCGACGGCCGTGATCGATGGACACGGAGGTCGACCTCCTCCACGGCAACGCCAAGAAGCCGCCGCCGCCCCGGCGGCGGCGCTGCTGCAGCACCACGGCGGTGACGCTGCTCGTGTTCCTGTTCACCAACGCCGTCTCCATCCTCGTCTCCTCGGGCGCCGCGCCCCCCTCCCTCCTCCGCCGCTACAAGCCCGCCACCGTTCGCCTCTGGGACGACTCCGCCTCGCTCGCCGCCGACCTCAACGCCACGCAGGCCGCGCTCGCCGCCGGCCGCGCCGAGCTCGCGGGCCTCCACGCCCGCGTCAACACCGCCAACGAGCTCCTCCGCACGCTCCTCGACGCCATGTCCGCGTCCGCGCCGCACCAGGCCCCGCCCGACGGCGCCTGGAGCTGGAAGCGCGAGCCCGCCGGCGAGCTCAAGCTCGCCATCGGCCCGCACGCCCTCGGCGCCGCCTGGCTCCGCACCGGCGTTCGCGGCGCTGGGCCACGCGTGCGTCCGCGCCCAGGACGACCTGGAGCGGTACATGGCGTACGCGCCCGGCGGGGAGTGCCCCGCGGACGAGCCCCTCGCGCGCGCGCTCCTGCTCGCCGGCTGCGAGCCGCTGCCGCGGCGCCGGTGCCGCGCGCGCCCGCCGCCCAAGGGGTACGCGCACCCGGCGCCGCTGCCAAGGGAGCCTCTGGGCGACGCCGCCGGACACCAGCGCGTGCAAGAACCACTCGTGCCTCGCGCGCGCCGGCGCCGTCGACGGGTGCGACGCGTGCCTGGACCTCCGGCCCGGCGGGCGGGAGCGGGCGCGGTGGGGGCGGGACGACGGCGCGCTGTCCTACTCCCTCGGACGCCGTGCTCGCGGCGCGGCCCAACGGCACGGTGCGCAGTCGGCCTGGACCTCGGCGGCGGCGGCTCGGTCTCCGGCACGCTCGCGGCGCGGATGCTGCCGCGCGGGGTCACCGTGGTCACGGCCGTCGCAGACGCTGGCGCGCCGCTCGACGGCTTCGTCGCCGCGCGCGGGCTCGTGCCCGTGCACGTCAGCGCAGCGCAGCGGCTTGCCCTTCTTCGACGGGACCATGGACCTCGTGCACGCGGGCCACGCGCGCGGCGGGTGGATGGCGCCCGGCGGCGGCGTGGCGCTCGAGTTCGCGCTGTTCGACGTCTACAGGGTGCTCAGGCCCGGGGGGCTGCTCTGGCTCGACCACTTCGCCTGCGCCGGCGAGCAGGTGAACGCCACGGTCGCGCCGTTGCTGGACCGCGTCGGGTTCAGGAAGCTGCGGTGGAACACCGGCCGGGGGAAGGGGAAGGACCGGTGGTACATCTCGGCGCTGTTGGAGAGACCCATGGCATGAGGAAATGGTGCTTGTTGCTTCTTCTTCTTAATCAATAGGGAAATTGTGTTTCTATATTTATAAAGGGAAAATGTGGCTGTAATAATCCTTTGGACAAATCATGTTCTTCTCTTCATATTTAACGGAGTTTTCGAGAAAAAATAGACATCATATTCCTTCTACGCATTGGTGAGACTGAGCAAATTGTAAGAGTGTCTGTTTCTTTACGTGCGTGGACCTAGACGTACATCTAAAATCTTATTTATTTCAAAAAAAAAAAAGAGAGAGAATAGTCCAGTGCAAAAAATAAGACTTCTTCCAAACTCAAACGGGGCCGAGCGCATTGCCAATTTTCTATTCCATAGTGTGCTCATGTTTTGCTGTTTTTTCCCTCCTGTTCTTTTGGCGAATCGGCATTTGCCATTTGAGCTCCTTCTATCACGGCTCTGAAGTCTGAACAGAGCACATTTTAGTTGAATTATTACAGGTCACATACATTGCCCATCCAAACTTTGTTTTGCAGTCCGTTTTCTCTTGTACGACTACAGAGAGTTGAGACATTCAACGCTCCCTCCCTTTGACAAATGATGGTAGTGTTCTCTAGATGGTGGTAGGCAATCAATCCTATTCGCATTGCATCTCTTGATAGCGTCAGTGGATTACACAGTGTTTGTTCTCTTGATAGTGGCATCATGGAAAGAAGAAGCCTCATCGATCAGGTGACACCGGAGAGCTAGGTTCGTTTCCGATCCGTCACGTCACCGCCACTCACCTCCTGGGCTTCTGTAGCAGCGCGGAGATGTACCACTCGTCCATGTGGATGCCCCTGTCCAGCTTCCTCCCGGCGTTCCACCTGAGCTTCTTGAAGCCGATGCGGTCGAACATGGGCAGGTACGTGGCGTTGAGCTGCGAGCCAAGGCAGAAGAAGTGGTCGAGCCAGAAGACGCCGCCGGGGCGCAGGACGCGGTAGATGTCGAAGAGCGCGAACTCGAGCATGGCGTCGGGGATCCAGCTGCTGAGCACGTGCATGGAGTGCACCAGGTCCAGCGTGCCGTCGAAGAAGGGCAGCCGGGCGGCGACGCTGAGGTGCATGGGCACGAGCCCGCGCGAGGCGACGAAGCTGTTGAAGGGCCCGTCGAAGTTCATGGTCGTGGTCACCACGGTGACGCCGCGCTCCCGCATCCGCGCCGCGAACGTCCCGGACCCGCCGCCGATGTCCAGCCCGATGCGCACGCTGCCGCTGGGCGGCACGTCGCCCAGCACGCCGTCGATGGTGTAGCTGAGCGACTTGCGCTCGTCCGCCTTCGCCTTCGCCTTGCCGCCGGCCATCCACCGTTTCTTCTCCCGCCCGCGCAGGTCGAAGCAGTCCTTGCAGTCGTAGCTGCCCTTGGCGCGGCCGCGGTTGACGAGGCACGCGTAGCCCTTGCACGAGTAGGCGTCCCACACGATGCTGGTGTCCGGCGGGATCGCCCATAGGCTCGCCGGCAGCGGCGTTGGCTCGACGTACCCGGCGGGGGTGCGGGGCCGGCACCGCCGCCGGGGCAGCGGCTCGCAGCCCTTGAGCATCAGCCGCTGCGCGAACGCCTCGTCCGACGGGCACTCCCCGCCCGCCGTGTAGTTCATGTACCGCGCCAGCTCGTCGGGGTACCGGTGGCACGCCTGCCCCAGCGCCGGGAACATCTCGTCCGCGCCGCCGAGGCGCCGGGACCGGCCCCGCGGGAGCTTGTGCGGCCCCACCGCCAGCTTCAGCTCCTCGCCGCCGGGGAGGTCCCCGTCACGCTGCCGCCACAGCCCGCCCGCCGCCGCCTCCCGCTGCTCCTCCCGGGCCGCCTCCATGTCGCGCTTGGCGGCCGAGCTGCCCAGGATGGCCTCCAGGACCTTGTTGGCCGCGCCGAGCCGGCTCGACAGGTCCACCACCTCGGTGTGGCTCGCGGCGAGCGCGAGGCCCGTCACGTTGAGCTCCCGGAGCAGCTTGGCGGAGCCCCACGCGTGGACGGCCGGGTAGCGCCGGCCGATGTGGGAGTGGAGGGCCGCGCCGGCGCCCGAGAAGACGAGGACGGAGCACAAGTTCGTGAGGACGAGCAGCAGGAGCACGGCCCTCGTCGGCTTCCTCTGGTCACGGGTCTTCTTGGCGTTGTCGTACTCGTCCGTGCTCCGCATGGTGCAACAGCAAAAGTTTCTTCGGTCGGCGCAGCGGCATGCATCATGCCACTGGGGTTTATAGGTGACGATCAGTGGAGGTCGGGACAGGCATACATTTCCGTTTACTGTGGCTCAGATTTCGTTTTTTGCCAAGAATTTCGAATTTTGAACTGAAATCCATCAAATTCCGGACTTGAGGACGCTTGAGGAGTGAGCAAAGCAGAGATGGCCAAGTTGGCAAGTTTCTTTATGCCGAGTGCTTGACTGGCTGTGAGAGCGCATCGGTCACCCCAGGTACGGTCCCCAGCTCGGCGCGCCCGCAGTTTCACTCGCAACACGCCAACGGGTAGTATTAGGTCAACACATTACTCATCGGTCATCGCTCACCTTGATTTCCATTCACTCTACAAGTACAACCACAAGGGAGTACAAAAGCAAGCTGCTGCAACATAGCAGTTTTTATCTGGAGAATCTACTCAGCCAGAGATTACCATTCTACAAGCTCATATCTACCCAGTGGTGATTACACAGATAACAATGATCTAAAGCTGAAGCAGTCCCAACTGTCCAGTTCATTGACCCTTCTATGCTAAGCCACACCAACCGTTGCATGCACTCATAGTTATGGTGCAATCAAATAATCTCGAGCATCTAATCAAAATCCAACGATAAGGAAAGTGAGATTGCATATGAATTTCATACGAGAGAGTTTAAATATAAAATATCAATCACCGTCAGATGTAAAATGAATGCTTCAAATTGTTTGATTGCACGATTGCACCAGATAGATAATTGCATAGGATATTTTTTTCGCACTCTTGTTGCAGTCACCTGTTCTACTCTAAACACACCTGCAGTCACCCTTCTATGGTTCGCTATATCACATTGACGAAAGGAGGAACAACTCGTGTCTTTGCTTGCGACTGAGGTTGCTTGGAAACCTCAACTGGAAGAGGCACCTTTTAGTTTTTTAGCAAATGACCAACAAACTTTCGCCGTCATGGTTTACAAGTATGTCTATGAATCAAATTATGTCATATTACCCTCACCCTACCAGATGGGATAAATCATCAAATCCAGCTGAATGCCCTAAAAAAAGCTGCAATCACCAATTCAGACATACAGCTTCAATTCCTCTGTGCACTGCTGACAACAGTTATCATAACGAGCATCCCATATGTACAGACAGATGAACTGGTGAAGGGGAATCTGTACAGACTACACAGCCATCCCAGGTTAAAACATCTCCCCCCAACAGTAACAAAATTCACACTGTCAAAGGTGACAATGACCAAAACCTGTGATGCTAATCTTACCTCCAATCCCATATGTAAAGCAATTATCTAATCTTGTAAGCCCAACCATGCTCACTCAAAAATGCATGTACAGCTTCCTTGATGGCAAGATTCGGAACCAGCTGGTGCGGTTCAAGCGCCTCACGGGTCACAGGGTCAAACTTCCCCACCTATATAAATTACAAAGTTCATAAATTTGGTATGTAAAAAAAACACAAGTGCTTCGCAGTAAATTGTTGATGCTTGTGTCAATTACCGTTTGAAGGTGGTCAAGAAGTACAGCCCTCTCATAAGTAACTCCGCTAGGGGTGATCACTGGGTCTCTGAATATATCAAGTGTAATTTTGCAGCAGAGATGATCAGGAACCTGCAAATAAAATGAATGGTTAGACCAGCCAGAACAGCCAAAGGAAATGCTGTCTAAGACAGTGTAGTACTTCTGCTGGAGTATCAGTCTTTGCAGCTTTCTTGAAAACTTCCTCGAGCTCATTTAGCTGTCCTACAGGCGCATCTGCAGCTGGCGTACTAAGACTGTTGTAATTCCTTAAAGCTTCTTTACATGCTACCCTGAAAAACAGCTAATAAATACATTAGGGCATCCTACAGTACACCCCTGTGCAGCATAGAGAAATCATTCACGGACTTCAGCTTTTGCAGTTGAGAGGCTCGCTCTCTTGATAAGCTCTCCCATTCGATGTATTTTGCTTTAGAAAGCTCTTGCCAGATCTCTTCAACCATGTAGCTTGCAGGATGTGCACCCCTTCCCAGCTCCAAGGACTAGTTTTTAAAAGTGGTCCATCAGTAAAAATGGAATAAACAGAAATTGGATTCTAAATTTCTAAGTCAAATAACATAATCATCCATAGGAATAACTGCACTAAAGGTGGATTCTAATTATGGTTTTCCTGTTTTTTAATGTGTTGTCTAATTGTTGATTCAATTATTCATAATTCTGACACAGGTAGGAGTTTTTTTATCTTTACCAGTTCAAGAGGAAAAAAAGGATAGTGTCTCTGGATGTTAATATTTTGTTAAAAAAAGTGCTCTATGGTAGTACTATTTACCAGTCATGTGTCAACACAGCTAATATTGTATGCAACCTTTCCTTATTTATACGCACAAGTTGGAGACCATTATTTTATTTATACAGGGAAGCTCAGGTTAATAAGGTTTAGAAGTGGCCAACTGTTAATAAAAGAAGTTTTCAGAATTGATTATAACATCAAACAATCAAAGTAATACAAGCACACATGTGCCTGCACACACAGACACATACTAGCGAGGGAGATACCTTCTCCAGTGCTTTTATTCCTTCTGACAATCTTTGGCTGTTGACAAGAGCTAGCCCGAGCATGTAATGTGCCTGCCAACAAAGTAATTAAGCTATCATCTAAATTCTAAATACATAAGGATGTGTTTATTAACATTGTAGGATAGGATAAATGTGATGTTTTACTCATCCAGGAAAAAAACAAAAGAACAACTATGCTGAAATGCAACGCCACCTCAATAACAAAAGCGAATCAAGTCCAGTTCTAAAATGTTCATAACCAGTTACCCACAGTGAGATAGTGGATTGAAGTTTGCAAACAAAGTAACAAATATTAGATTCTATGGCGTTTGACTTGAGTTATGCTCCTCGTCTTGATTCAAGGGTATTGCATCCCAAGACCTAATTATAAACATATCTTATATGCTCCCTTGAGGAAGTCAAGGAATCTTTGATGAACCATGTACATGTTTGGAACACATCTTACTGAATATGTCATCATTTTGTGTTGAGGACCCATAAGACAAGTCTCAATCATTCTGCTAAAGGCAGAGTTATTGCCCCACTGTTGCAACCACCTTAACATAAAACCAATAACAAAGGCGACTTGTGGAAAGTTCAGTTAAATAAATTTTACTGACTGGCAAATCAGACTTATGGAAAGTTCAATTCAAGCTGCATGAGTCAAACAAAACAAGCTCAACAACTAGATACATAGTAAACCCTGTTCTCAAGTATGGCTTGCATCTGAGCAACCAACAACAGACGGCTCAGCTTGTTCATGTGAAATTTAGGCCAGTTTTAACATTGTGCTAAGCCACAGAATCCAGCTAACAAACAGAATCCTACTAATTATACTGTACTAGGTATAGGTATAGGTAACTCTATATGCGTGGGGGAAATGGCGCCTTCCGAGCGCCTCTGCCGCTCACGCCCGCTCTTTGACTGCCGTGTGTCACTCAGCGTATGTCTCACGCGGTCCTCCCCTATGCCTGCCTCCCTGCTGTCGCCCGCCCCCACCGCATCCATTCTCCCCCGACCTCCGCGGCTCTGCCTTACACTGCTCCGCGGCCGCACCCAGCACCTTGCCGCTCGCCGCCAGTGAGGCCCCCTCCCAGCTTCCCCCGTCCCGCGACCGTGGCCACCAGGACTTTTGCTCCCCCCACTGCGGTCGCTCAGCCTCCTCCCAGCCCCACGGCTGCCGGCAGAGGCTCCCACGAAAGCCGGCAGCGCTCGCGAGGCCGCTTCCTCCTCGGCCCCCGCGACCGCCGCCGCCAGGCCGCCTCCTCCACGGCTCCTGTGACCGCCGCCGGCAGGCCTCCTCCTCCCCGGCTCCCGTGACTGCCGCCGGCAGGCCTCCTCCTCCCCGGCTCCCGCGACCGCCGCTGCCAAGCCGCCTCCTCCCCGACTCCTCCAGGGCCGCGCCCACCGCTGCCACTCCCGCCGGCCGCCGCCTCCCCCACTTCCTCTGGCGGCCGGATCCATTCCCTATCCCTCCGCCTCGCCCACCTCCTCCACTGGATCCGTAGCGGCCGCCGCCCAAATCTCTGCCCACCCTTTCCTCCTTCGGCACATCCTTCACGCGGGTAAGCCGTGCCGCGCAACCTCCTACGCGCACCGTGGCCCTCTCCTCTCTCTCCTCCGCCAAGCTTGCCGCGTGAGGCTGCCACCGCGGGGAGCTACGGCCGCCGCAGCTCGCATCCCCGTCTCCTGTCCTCCAGACTCCAGTGAAGCAAGGCGCATCTCCTATCCCCGTCGCCCGCCTCTCCTCTTCCGCACTCAGGCGCTCGCCTCCAAGGCCGGCTCCTGCCGCCGTCCCCACGCTCTGCGGCGCTCCCCTCCACCGCCGGGCGACTGCGCACGACTGCGGGAGCTCGCGGCGGTGGCCGACGGCGCCCTTCCACCGACGGTCGCGGGCGCTGCTTCCCCTCTCGCCACCTCCACTGACGGCATCGATGTGGCGGTCAAGGGCCTGTGGCTCTCACCACCAGGCGCTGAGTTTCTTGCCGCCTCCGTCCCTTCCATCTTCGTGTTCTTTCCGTCCGCAGGACAGCACGCCTGCTATTGTCCGTTGCCGCGCAGCTGCTTCACCTCGGCCTTCCTCATGAACTCGCCCACCTCTGACTGATCGTGGTGCTCCCAGATGACCTTGCCCACTACCACCAGAAACTCACCTGTCTTCCTTTTTTGTTTGTGGCCTCTGATTTTGCAGCGGCTGCTGCCCTCTCAAATTGCGTGATTAGGACTACAGGCTGCAATGGTGGGATGTGCAGATGAGGATTGCACAGCGGTGATTCTTTGGTGAGCAATGTGTTCTGGTTCATTGCTGATAATTGAGTTATCTACTATACCTTGGTCTGAATTTTATTATCCACGCAATTTACAATTATATATATGTATATGCAAAACTGAAATCTGGAAAAAAAATAGATTATTCTTTGACGTGAGTTCCTCTTGACTGAGTTCTTCATCTAGGGTAGGAGTGGGTACAAGTTGGATGGTTGTGCCCGTTAGACTGTTGCCTCACCTTGCAGCAGCATGTATGGAGAGTGAAATAGTTTGCTTATACATCTTTGTTCCCTTCTTTCTTTGAATAGCCCATTTATTTTTATTTTGTAGTTTTTTCCAGAAATATACTTCTCCTACATATAAAATGGCGCTTAGTTTTTTTCTCTTAAGCCCAGGATAAGGCTACATTTGGTGCATTCTTTGTTCCAATGAAGAGGTATGGATTCTCAACTATGACTAATGGGATTTCAGTTTGGTACAGAAGCCAATGAAATGATTGGAGGGGTGAGCAAGATTAGTTGGGAATGAGATATCTTCGTCATGTGACTTTGTGTGAGCATAATCTATTATGTTTCTTCAGCTGCGCAAAGATCTTCAGTCCAATTTCTCATTTAAAGCAAAGTATGTAATTCCTAACTTTTTACACTTATACTGTGAATGCATAGTTCTTACAAATGTGCATGCTTGAATCGCTTTATATCATGTGCTATATTTGCTTTCCGCTACACACATTTAGGACTAATACATTTTCTAAATGATATAACTAATTGATAATTTGATACTTTCGTCGACTGCTTATTTCAACCAGTTCAGCTCAGTTTACCCTCTTCATTTAGTTTGTTTCCCTTGACCTACAATTTCGTGCAACCAGTTGCATTTGAATAGGAAGATTTAGCTACATATTATCTTTGCACTCATTTCCAGCTTCAAAGGATAAAGTGGATATTAAATAATTGTGCCTATTAGTTTATAAAATGGTATATCAAGATTGTTCATTTACAATGTACTTTATTTGTTCATTTATTGATTCAGTAACAGGTCTGGTAAAGAACTTGGAGGTCAGAATGTAATGGGCCTCTGCTTTTGTTGTGCTCCCATCTAAAGAAACCAAGCAGCTCTGTGTTGCATTCCATTTTGTTTTCTCTCTCCCAAATGATGCTTCACTGCTGCATATGCTGGTGTCGGCAAAGAGCTGAACTCTGCCACCATTAGCCAACTCCTCAAGGTGAGGCCACCAGTACCTCGACTCCTCTCCTTGCCTCATGTCTTATTGCTAGATGCTGAATTTATTCGTTCAATGCAGATTTATTTTGGTCATGCTAGATTTGATATGTTCAAAATCTGTGTGATTCATTTGATTGTTGACTATTGTTTGTGGCCTCTCTTCATAGACAGTGGCCACACTGGAATGGTAGATGACCACCACTATCACAGGTAATCGCAGGCTCCTCCTTAGCCCTATATGTGCTCCCTTGCCAATTAATGTGCATTCAAAATGTACTCTCTACATGTAGACCATACCATATTGTAGTTCTCTTACTGTAACGGATCTTTCCGTTTGAAATAACAAAAATGTCAATTTTATCTTTTGTCTGACAAGTAATTTTCGGTGAACAGATTTTAACGCATGAACAAAACGCTGCGCCTTCTTTGCTAGTACTCCCCCCCCCCCCACACACACACAGAGCCCCACACACCCAAACTGTAACCCGCAAAAGGAAGAGATTGTTATTTATCTTTGCACTGGAGTATAGCAATGGGTGGCTGTGAACAGATTGTGAAAAGTGCAATGCAAACAAAAAAAATCCATGCACCATATGTCTGCATGTCATCACTCCATCCTCTTTTTCGAAAATAAGTAGATCTCCACAATACCAAATGAAGCCTGACTCGAACACCATGTCAATGAGCACAACAGTGTGATACTAACATGACACGTAATAAATCTGTTATATATTTGGCTTAAGAAAATTGTGATAGAAAATTAAATTACTTTCTCTTACGAGAAAAATATATGCAAAGTATATTTCTCGATAATTTGGTATGCGCGCACAGTCAGCTTGGAACACGAATACATAAAGGATAAATAAAGATAAGTCAAGGCACCTGCTCACCTTAACAGATTGGCTGTCAAGCTGGATAGCCGTTCTACAATCTTCCTCAACTTTAGCCCACTCACTTCCCAGTTAGATAGGAACACAGCACAATGCAAAAACACTAGGATTATGGACCAAACTGATCAATGATATATAACAACATAAAGGGACTAGCAAATTTACATACTTCCGCTTCTTGTAGCAAAGTGCTCGGTTGGTCCAATAGACTGCAACATTTGGGCAGAGAGTTATGGCCTGTCAACGAAAATAGGCACTGAAGTTAGCA
This sequence comes from Paspalum vaginatum, assembly GCA_030272315.1. Taxonomy (NCBI): domain Eukaryota; kingdom Viridiplantae; phylum Streptophyta; class Magnoliopsida; order Poales; family Poaceae; genus Paspalum; species Paspalum vaginatum. The sequence continues at coordinate 1,770,340 of CM059018.1, read as the reverse complement.
AGGGATGTCTAGGATATGCAGAGTTTTAACTACAGGCGACATCATTTTTAGGATCCCTCATTTTTACTAACATATAGTGTTCATAGATTCAAGCATGTACATGCATTTACTACAGCTGCCATGATTTCTTTAGAAATGACAGAAAAGGGACTAGGCTTCCCAGGTCACTGAGGTAAGCTATAACCTTAGCTGAATGACAAAAAAACAACTCATCCGATGTCATGTTCCTTAATCCAAAATCAGTAGTCAATATTTTCAAGGTCCGCAAGTATATGAATTCTAGATCCTTCTGATGTATCTAGCTCCATTCTATTTGTCACCACCGCCAGCAACCCCTCTTGCTCCCTTTCCCAGCCTAACTCTAAACACAGAGTATCTAGCAAATTTCAACAGCGCATTAACATTTTCTAATGCCTGGATACCTTAAAAGGGAGTAAAATGCTCTTCACCTTGCGTTACTGAATAGCAACTCTGAAGTAGATAACAAACACCTCTGTCTTAAACAAATGAACTAGTCGAGGGTCATAACGTGGAGCATTCAGTTGGGGATGGAATATTTGCGAATTTTTCCCAATTTATCTATTGGTAACCTTCCTCGATCCTGAAGTATATTCTTCAGCACAAGAGCCAGGAATACACCAAGTTAACCGTTCTGAACAGCAGTGTCAACAACGCAAATCAATTCGCCAGGCCATGGCCTGAGAATTTAGAACTGGTTCAGAGAACTCATCAGTTGGGCGGACCAAACGCGCGGCGGCGCTCTGCGTAATGCAGCGCACTGCACTGAATATCTCGCTTCACAGCGCATCGATTGAACAGGACCACAAAAGCACGCTTCGCTATTTTTCAAACGGCACACGCAACACGCGCATCAGGAGGCAAGTCCGGCCGCCGGGGAGCGGCGAGCCACCCTTACCCCGGTGTAGGCGTCGATGGCGGCGCTGAGGCGTTCCTTCCTGAAGAAGGTGTTGCCCTCCTGCTTGAGCAGGTCCGCCTGCCGCTGCGACTCGGCCCCGCCGTCGGCCCCCGCCGCCGCCGGCGCCATCTCCGGCGGGCCCCCTCGCTTCGCTTGGCGCTCCGGGGAGGGGGCGCGATTTGCTCGTGTGGAACCGTGGCGTGAGCCTCTGGAGGCTTCCTCGTGGTGGGGAGCGGTGGAATGGAAGGGGACGAAGAGCGATTGGAAGCGGACCGGGGCCAGGGGCCGGGTGGGTGGGAGACGCGGGGCCTGGGGTGATTTTGCGTTGAGGCCCCTGGATTTGACTATTCAGGGACCTGACTGTAAATGAATGCTGAACCTATCTATCTGTTCCCTTAGTTTTGACAAACAAGTTATAAAAAGTACAGTAGTAGATATTACATCATGAGTTACGATTTCATTGAAATGAACCTAAAAGGCCAAGGGCAACTTTGGAATGAAGATATTTTTTTTGTGTTTTTTCTTTGAAATTAAGTTAAACTTTATGTACTATTTTTTTGTAAAATTATGTATGAAACCATTTTCTAGATACTTGGCTCACGCAATTTGACTATTTGAGTGCAGTTTTTTACGAGGCAATTCGACTGTAAGTTATATTCGCAATCCAAATATTCTGACGGTTGGTAATTGAGGATCAAGCGTGTTTTCGTGAAAAAAAAATAATAATTCGTGAATCGCCGTTCAGACGAATCAACTTCCTCTCGTGAGCCTGCACAGTCGCACAGACACGGACACGCACGCAGGGGAGAGGCATGGCGACGATGGAAGAGGAGGTGCCGGAGGCCGCGGCGCCCGCGCCCGCGCCAGCTGGGGGAGGCGGAGACGACGCGGAGATGCCTGACGCCGCCGCCGCCGCCGCCGCCGCGCCCTCGGACTCTGACACGGACTCGTCGGACTCCGACGACGAGGGGGCGGCCGGCGCCGACGAGCTCCGCATCCAGGCCCTAGAGCGAGCCCTCCAGGAGCAGCCTCTCGACTACGAGACCCACGTCCAGGTATCCTTCGACCTCCCTCCTTCGCTCTCCCCCTCTCTGGCTGCGCCCTAGGGTTCTGAGTGGGTTTAGTCACTGGTGCTGGTTCGGGCATTTGCTGGTAGCTTCACTAGGGTTGGAGCGGTTGCGTGCTCTTACGCAGTGGGTGGTTTCTGTTATGCTAGTTCGGGCCATTATGATGTTGATTTTGGTACGAGTGAGCTCCATTTCTTGAATACAGAGTGGAATTTATTGAGGGCCGACGCCAATTGATGCTTCCTATGTGGCTATGTCCCTATCTGTTATTCTGTTCGCGTTGCATGGAGCGGGCACTGTTAATTGGCAGGCTTCTCATTCCCATTAGCTGTCTGTTGCTGAATGCTTCGTGTTTGTTGTTACAGTATATCCAGTGCTTGAGGAAGTCAGGCAACATTGAGAAGCTTCGTGCGGCAAGGGAAGAGATGAACAAGTACTATCCTCTCACCCCAAAGATGTGGCAGGAGTGGACGAAGGACGAGATCTCATTGAGCACGAGGTTGGTGATTGTTTTCTCCTTTTTATGCCTTCTGTAGTTCTGTGCAGTCTGTGCGCATAACACTGTACTTCAATTTCATGGGAAAAAATGAGGCCATTCAGTGGTTTGATTTTTCTGTCTTATCTGTGTTGTCACAGCGAGGACTCTTTTGGTTATATTGAAAAGCTCTACGAGCGTGGGGTGCAAGAATACCTGGTATGTTGGATTGCTCTTGTGATATTTTATTTTATCCGTTGAGAGTGTGGATTGTGGAGTGCTAACTTGTTGTGGTGACTGTGGCATTGCAGTCCATTAAGTTATGGCGGGATTATCTTGATTTTGTTGAAGAGCATGATCAATCGGTGTCCCAATGTACCCCATCTGGCCTCTCCAAAATGAGAGATTTGTTTGAGCGTGCGATTACTGCAGGGGGTTTGCATGTTACCGAGGGCAGCAAACTATGGACAGCTTATAGAGAATATGAGATGGCCATTCTGATCACCATCCCTGACGGGAATGACGAGGATAAGGAAAAGCAGGTTCAGCGTATACGGTCGCTATTCCACCGCCAGTTATCTGTTCCTTTGGCTGATATGGAATCTACACTTGCTGAGTATAAGAGCTGGGAAGCTGAGCAAGGGAATGCAAATGATCCAGGTGACAATTTTGACGGTGTCCCCTCAAATGTCATATCTTCTTACAAAAAGGCCAATGATATATACAATGAAAGGAAGCAATATGAGGATCAACTAAGCAATGCTGGCTTATCTGAAGCTGACAAATTGCAGGAATCCGTGGTATGCTGAACGTAATTTATGATCTTGCAATGCTTAACTTCAACCTTTTTTGCAGTACATCCTGATTTTAGAACTGAGATGCACACCTACTATTGTGTCACTTGTTAGGATATTTTTCAGATCAGGTCTGCCTGCTATTCTGAGCAGCACTCCTGGCTCAAATTTGTGGGGAAAACTTGTTTTTTCTATTGATCCAATTTCTCTCTTTTTTGGCATGCTTCACTTTATATCATTACATTTCCATTTGATGATAAAGGGGCAGCCCGGTGCATGAGCTCCTTCTTGCGCGGGGTCCTGGGAAGGGGTCGGACCCACTTACTGCAAAAACATTCTATTCTTCAGTTCTCTCATTTGAATTCCGATTTCTGTACTCCAGCAGTTCTGTATTTCTATCTGTGTCCCTGCTCTGCTTGATAAATATTTTTAAGGAACATTTATTTGGAAACAGAAAATGAATCCATGTGCCCCTTGTTTTGTGTGTATCACGATGCGAGCTATGTAGGTTCTTTTCCCCCTTTCAGTATTCCCAAGCTTATGTTCTCTGTGGTGCTATTCCTCCCTATTCATTAACTTATTTGCCAGCTTCTTTTTCTTGGTAAACTTATTGTCGCTTTTTTTATAAAACAGAAATACATCAAATTTGAGGAGTCTTCTAGGTGATCCTGCTCGCGTTCAAGTTCTGTATGAGCGAGCTGTTTCAGAGCTTCCTGTTTCAAGTGACCTATGGATGGGATATACAAGTTACCTTGATAGAACCCTGAAGGTCCTTTTGGAAACTTGTTTAGCTATATATATATATAGATTTAATCTTGGTGTTTTTTTCTCTCTTTATAATATCAAGAGATGCTTTTCTCTGCAGGTGCCTTCTATACTCAGAAGTGTTTATTACAGAGCCACGAGAAACTGCACGTGGGTTGGTGAGCTATGGACTCATTATTTACTATCTTTGGAGCGTATTCATGCTTCTGAGGAAGAACTGCAGCATGTAAGTTCCTTTTTCTCTCTGTTGATGCATAGGAGATTTTGTATATTACTACATTAGATTATCACTTGATCTTATATGTATGCAAAGTAGATGGCAAAGTTTGGTCTGGCACCATAGTTCGGTAGCTACACTACATGGTGTTATGTGCTACATACTACAGTATAAACCAGATATAGTGAATGCTTTACGCATTCATCATCTATCTGTAGATCTCTGCTATTGTTATGTATTGGGAGCCGTGTTAGGCAGAGGGCATAATGTCACTGATATATACTAACCAAATACAAAATATCCTAAAGCATCTTGGTAAAGCAGCCAATGGATCAAATTCTGACAAAAGTATATCATAAATCATAAATGTCTAACGTGTTCAGTGCATTTCTTTTGCTGTTTGTCTTAACTTTCTTTTGTTTTGGAAGATTTTTATTTGTCTTCATCTGTTGCTTTTATGTATATTGGGAGCTATCAATTTATATGTACTTGTACATGTTTTCAGGTATTTGAACGGGCAGTACAATGCTCCTTTCCAACCATACAAGAGGTGAGAAGTAATCAGCTTGTTTTATTTTGGTTACTTTCTATATAAAATCAGAGCATTCATTTTAAGAATTCCTTCTGCCCGATGCTCATTACTTGATAACTGCTCTGGTGGGAAGTATATTATCATTTATCTTTCATTTGGATGGCTGAACCGTTGCAGTACCTCAATGTCTATCTTACTCGAGTTCATAGTTTAAGGCGGAGGATTTCAGATGGGTTGGATTTCCAGCTGATTAGGCAAACATTCATTGTACTGCTGTCTCTATGACCTCAACATTTACTCATTTTCTTTTTTGTTGTAATTAATAATGGGATATAATATCAGGATGCTGCAGAATTCCTCTCACCTCAGCTAGGAACGAAGGAGTTACTGCGCTTGTATACTTATTGGGCCAAATTAGAGCAGTAGTCTTGGCAAAGATCTTCCTGCAGCTCGTGGAGTTTGGGAAAACGCCTATCAAAAAAAGGTTTTGTTTTGCTCTGCAAATTCATTAATCGTTCTTGCATCTGGCACCCTTAAATCTGTTATTATTCTTCCAGTGGGTCTGTTTTGGAAGTTTGGGAGAAGTACATTTTGATGGAGATGGAAATGGGACATATACATGAGGCTAGATCGCTTTATAAGCGCTGTTATAGCAAAAGATTTGCTGGGTATGGATCAGAGGTAAGTTCTTCACAAGCATGCATGAGGATCTCTCTTTCTTCCTGCTATCATGTCCTGAAAACTTGCCAGTTAACTCTTGTAACTACATAAGCCATCATGCTATTGAATAGTGGGATACATACTACAATATGTTGTGTACTTGATTTGAAATTATATCATGCTGAATATGTGGATATTCATTAGCCACACCATATATAAAGTGAAACAAGGGCAGATTGTTAAACATAGTTAGTGTTTAAATATACGATGCACAGTAACTGTCTAGAAGTGGTATGACTTGAGAATTTTCTATCTTTGTTAAGGTGGTATTGCATACTTAATATTCTTTTTGCACTAGATTTTCTGAAGTTGATAGTTTTCCTTGGTTGCTTCAACATAAATGTTACCAATGAATAATTTAATAGCTTATTTCTATCAATACTTCATGTTGTATGTACATACTGATGTAATCTTGTTGTGCGTCACGAACCAGAGTCTTAAATTGTACCCCCTCTGTATTTTTATTTATGACGTTTAAGACATGGTTCTAACTCATTTTTGCCTAAGTTTTCTTCTTGCCTACGTCATACAAAAAATATGGAGGGAATAGCTTAATCAGTCAATTTCCTTGGGTTTTGTGAACATTGTTATTAGTGCTTTGACATGACAAATCTCTTGAATACTGATGGTTTAATTTTCAACGTTATGATCTGAAACTTACTAGGAGATATGTCATGCATGGATAAGATTTGAAGAGGAGAATGGCACCTTAGATGATTATGACAATGCTATCAAAAAGGTATGCTGCATGATGTTCTTCCGTTTCATTTTTCATTTGGCTTTCCACTGAATGTAAACTGGAGTCTAAATTTGGTGAACAAAAAGTTAAATGCTTGATGCGCCCTGCAAGGTCCTTTAGCAGACTGAGTGAATTGTCCTTCGATTGATCATCTACACATGTATCACTTGTTTTGAGGTGCTCGATCAAAAAGAGCAAGTCATAAGATTTCCCATTCCAATTATTTATCAGTAACCACTAGAACATAATTTCGGTAGAGCTAGCTGCAAGCTAGCAAGCATAAAAAATCACTGTACCAAGCTCACTGGTGCACGTGTACTGTAGCAGACGCGCATGGCTTTGATTACTCGCGAAGGCTTTTTGGCATCATTCAGATTTTTATACTGATTAAATCCTCTATGCAATCATCAGATGTTGCCCCCTTGGGTTTTTTATTGAATTTTGCATGGTTTAAAGTTTTAGACATGATAAATTGATAACTTGATATCAACTGGGTAAAGTGTTTTTAACTGAACTGTATAAGATTTGATAATAGCATGGGTTATCAATTTATCATGTCAATAATATCTTTTTTTACTTATTATTGATCAGGTTACCCCTCGGCTAAAGGAGCTTATGATGTTCAAATCTCAAGAGGAGGCTAAAGTTGAAGCTCAATCTCTCCCTAATGATAATTCTAATGCAAATGATTCCTCTCAGAAACGAAAACCAAGTAAAATGGCCAATAAACAGCAGCCCCCTGCTAAGAAAAGGAAAGAAAATCCACCTAAAAGCACCAAATCATCAGATGACCAAGTATCAAATGTACAAAGTGAACATAGCGGTGCTGTTAATGCTGTACAAGTTGGAGAGGCCAGCGGGGAGAAGGTTCAGGCATCTATGGAAACGAAAGTGGACGGTGAAAGCCACACAGGGAATACAAGTTCAAATGAACCAAAGCCATCCTTCTACAATGACAAGTGCACAGTATTTGTGTCAAATATAGACTTGAATGTATGCTATTTTCCTTGAATGTACGCCATTTCTGTTTCTCAGATGCACTTAGCTCCTTAAATTCATTAAACTTGTTACCCTCTCTCTACAGGCAAATGAGGACGATCTCCGACGTTTCTTCACTGACATTGGTGGTGTCAAAGCAATAAGATTGCTGAGGGACAAATTCACCAAAAAATCAAGGGTATCTGCTACATCTATTCTTCCTTTATCCCCTCAAGGATCCGATAGTGTTATATGTATTGCTTCATTGTTGAAGCCTTACAGAGCAATAAGACACTAGTAGATTATGCTAGCTATCAAATTAGTTCACTGCATGTTCTGCTAGTTGTGTTAGGTTGAAGAGGTACAGATGGCATCACAACATTCAGATTTCAATGTATCTTTACCCCTCCCACTCCACTCAAAAAAAAGCTTCCATCCTTATTCAGCCTCGTGACCCACTGGAGCCGCCCAGGCAGCAACCCTTGTCTGCTCCAACTTCCAGGCTGCCCAGGGACCCAACTGCATAACCCTTTGTCTGCCAGTGATGGTTAAGGTAGTGAGCTGTTGCTCGCTGACAAACACACTATGTAATTCTGCTGTTCGTTAGTACAAAGTGCAAAGTCAGTTTGCCAATAAGTTTATGTGTGTTGATGGAAATTATGACTCTAGTGGACTTCTGTGTTTTCACCATTTTGGCGCTGTGCCTCTGTATTTCCCAAATGTGAGAGACCAAATCTTTTTCTCCAAACAGTCCTCATATTCAGCCATTTGCAAAAACTGGGACTTGAAAGAATGGGATATTTCATGGGTGTTTGGATGGAAGTGCTTGGAAAGAAGCTATCCACATGCCTAAACTGTGATTAGGCTTTATAACGTATTAGTATCCTTTAATGCCCTTTTCGTCTCCCTTCTCCCTCTTTACTTTAGCCTACTCCAACTTGTTTAGGACTAAAAGGCTTTGTTGTTGCTGCTGCTGTTGAGCCAATTTGTGAATTAAAGTGCCATGTCGGCCATGTCGGTGGTATCATCCTATATTCCTATTGCTTTCTGTTTATGCTCATTGGTATTGATTTTTAAGTACAGAAAATCTTAGTCTTGGTGTTTTAAGGTGGTTACTGAAGAACTTGATTTACATTTTTATCAGCTGATTGTCTTTTCTTAATACTTCTACAGGGGTTGGCCTATGTGGACTTTTCAGACAACAAGCATCTCGAGTCAGCCATTAAGAAAAACAAGCAGAAGTTGCTTGGAAAGAGAGTGAGTATCGCACGGTCAGATCCAAGCAAGAGTAAGAAGAGCCGCGAAGGAGGTCCTTTCTCTAAAGGCCAGGGTATGTTCTTTGCCAGTTGTAGACATTCCGTGTTTGACTGTTTTCATATTTCAAAATGCATGAACAGATTAATTTAAAGCAAATAATCACTTTGTCTGAAAAAGTAGTAAGAACTTAAGAACTGAATACTGTTCTTGTTCCTGGAGGTGAAGATTGGCACCAGCTCACCAACGAATGGAACACCTGATCTGTTGCTGTTTTGCACTACATAAAAATAGTAGGTAAAATATTGGGCGGAACAACATGCATTAGGTGGAATCTTGGAAACTACTCAATAAGCTATATGTGGAAGTTTTGAAAAAAATATTGATCCAGGAAGTTTCAAGATCAAACTCCAAATATGTTTTTCTTTAGTAGAGTGATCAATGGTATTTTCTGCACATGCGCATAATGTCACTGATTGTCTGTGCATAGCTTCAGATTCTGGTCTTATCAGAATTTATTAAATATTCCTTTCTCCAGATAACTTGCATCAGAGTGGTGGTGATGGTGCTAAAGCCCCAGGATCCAGTCAACCAGATAATGAAGCACCCAAGGGTGATGTGAAAATCACAGGGAAGAGCACCCGTTTTGCACCACGAGCTGTGGCCAAACCTCTTGGATGGACCAAGCAGAATGAGAAGCCCGATGGTGGCGCCGGAGAGTTGAAATCAAACGAGGAGTTCCGAAATCTGTTTCTTAAGAAGTGATGCTGATAGGCAGGTTGTTAGTCTGATATTTTTAGTCTTTACAGATAGGTTCTATCCAACGCCGCAATTATTGCTCCGTGCTTGTTGAACCAATTTTTCCCCTTTTTGTTTCATGATACTGTTGTATACATTACTCTTGTTTTCTTTCTCAGCTGTAAACTTCAAGAAACCGGCACATGCACCACCGGATGCTGTAGTACTATGTTTCACACATCTATATATCGGGTATTTTTCTTGGATCCATGTTGACTCATTGATGCTCGCAATGTGTGCAGGTGCGTGGATCTCCATATCGCATCCAGTTTGATCTGCCTAGAGTTCTGGTGGCTTCATGGTTATGTTAGACTGACCTGTAGCAGTTCCAGGGATCCTCGATCTTTTGCGAACGCTGAAACCCAGTGTATGAATGAGAGATTTTAAGCCATGTAAGAAACAATCTTTTGCGAACGCTGAAACCCAGTGTATGAATGAGAGATTTTAAGCCATGTAAGAAACTATAGTTTTCAGGGGAATGTGAATGAGACGTCGCGACCGAGAACAGGAAAACCCTGCCCATGTAGCGGGCGAGCTTTTTAAAAAATGTACTGGGTTTCCAATCGGCAGTCCTTGTGCTGCGCGAATATCTCAGAATATAAAAAAAATGTGTAATTCTACTCTAAGCCGAATGAGTGGAGATGCAAAATTTTGATTGTACGTTGACCTAATGGCAATCAGCTCCTCGGTTTTAAATTATTGTTTATTTTGGTCTTATTGTATAGTTCATTAATATCTATACTATCAAATAAATGCACTATAAAAACATTTTTTTATGGTAGATATAATAGACTGATTTGGTGTTATAAATGATTTTTAAACAAAATATGGTAATTTGGTGTTATAAATGGTTTTTAAGCAGAAAATGGTAAGTATGAGGTTGACCGTTGACAGGAGACTCCAATGTGAACTACTGGTTGACATCTTCTGAGAGCTGTAGTTTGTTTTAAACGGTCAGAAGCGTGTTAATCTGCCTTCAAACATGTTGATTGAATTGTGCAAAAAGCAATGCCCGACTCGAAATGCCACTGTCCGTAATTGCAATCTGTCAATAAATGCAATCTTCCGCACGTTCCTACGTTATACGCTAGTCGCTAGGTAAGGTGGGGATAAACAAAGTTGGCAGTGGATAAGTAGGAAAAGTAAAGTCTACAATGGAACCGGAAGATATCTGAAGTTCTGAACCCGGCTCATTCCGGTAAACAAAGACACAGCAAAATTGCTCCCACCGGACAAAATTCATTTCAACCACAGATAATAAATTTCAATCCCAACAATTAAGCTTGAGAAAAAAAAACCCACCGCGCTTGCCAACTTTTTATTAATGCCCCGGGCGAAAAATTCATGTTGTTCTCTCACACACCACACACCACGAGCTAAATTTAACCAACACACGAACACCAACCGAACCGAACCGTCTCCGAAGAGACGCTAACAATCTCCCTAATGGATCCAAAGGACGACGTCGTCGAGGGGGGCGGCGAAGGCAGCGCGGCGGCAGCGTCGTCGTCGTCTAGTTGCCCTTGGCGACGAGGTCCTGCGCGGCGGCGACCGTGGGCAGCGCCGGGATGGCGCCCTTCTGGGTGGTGCAGATGGCGCCGCAGGCGTTGGAGAACTTGAGCGCCTCGCGGAGCTTCTCCTCGTTCTGCATGCAGAGAGGCAATGCGTGGCACGTACATACGGTTAGCAAATGTTGTTCGATCACTAATTCATATACGTGATGAAAGGAGCAAAGTAGATCGATGATCTTACATGGAAGATGGAGTCGTCCTTGGCGACGTTGACGAGGAGCGATCCGACGAAGGCGTCGCCGGCGCCGGTGGTGTCGACGGTGTTGACCTTGAACCCCGGCACGCTGCCCTTGAAGTCCTTGGTGAAGTACCTGCATCCCTTGTCGCCGTCGGTGACGATGAGCAGCTTGAGCCCCTCGAACCACAGCGAGAGCACGTTCTTCTCGTCGTTGGCGTCGCCCTGCGTGAGGAAGGCGACCTCGTCGTCGCTGACCTTGATGAAGTCGGCCTCCTTCCAGATGCTGAGGATGCCCTCCCTGGCGGCCTCGGGCGAGGGCCAGAGCGGGAGGCGCACGTTGGGGTCGTAGGAGCAGAGGATGCCCGCGGCCTTGGCGGCGCGCATGGCGGCCATGTGCGCGGACCGGCACGGCTCCGCGATGAGCGAGATGGAGCCGTAGTGGAAGACCTTGGCGTGGCGGATGAGGTCGATGTTGAGCTCCGCCTCCGTCAGCAGCATGTCCGCGCTCGGGTTGCGGTAGAACATGAACTCGCGCTCGCCGTTGTGCTTGAGCGTGACGAAGGCCAGCGCCGTGCGCGCGTGCTGGTCGAACAGGCAGCCCTCCGAGTTGACCCCGTTCTGCTTCAGGATGTTCACCAGCATGTGCCCGAACTCGTCGTCGCCGAACTGCACGCACAGCAGAGATCGATCAGCGGGTCAGCATTGCAGCTCAGCAGAATAGTAACAATTAAAAAAAAATGATTTTTTTCCCCCGTCCGACCAGATCGATCGGGAACTACAGTTGTTAACACATATATAACAATCGAGTGCTGTTATGCTTTGTCGAACAATAATTAAACATTTAACAAATGAAGCGAAAGGGAACATTGCTTGTTTTGAAGTGCTTAAACTAAAACAAATGGCAAGCCCGCGTCACGCTGTGAAGAACAAGGCATTCTCGTGACGGAGATCGCTAGTTAGCTACGAGTACTGTGGCTATGGCGTCAGAGGATCCGAGGCTCGGGAACAAGACGACCCCAAACCCCGGCTGCGGCTAGCCGACGGGTCCATGTCGGATCCGAGTCAGCCGGGCCCCGCTGGCACAGCACCGGGGGGGTGACCTAACGAGGCGGGCCCCACACTGACACTAGCGTAACACCAGAGGTCAATGATGTTAACAACAACGTGCTGTTAGTATATGCGTGTGTATAGTGGCCGCAGTAGCGGACGGACACGGGTGGGGCGGAGCAGTAGGCACCCTCGCGTGGCTCCAAAGGCCAACGAGGCCCGCGAGGCGGCCAAGCACGTGCTGGGCGGGCGGGGCGCCCCCGTTCCAATCTCTTTTCCCAAACAATTGCAAAATAAAAATAGTCCTAGAATGGAACCCAAAAAAAAAAAAAAAACTACGTGCTAGTGCAACTCAAATTGCAATGGATTCTTCAACATACGTCAAAACTTGGATATTAAGACACAAAAAGGTGAGACGGCAGCATGTATAGATGCCAAAAGAGTGGTTTGTCTCGCGCCACCCACTCCCACCAAGTCGAGACTCCCCAGTAGCACGAATTTCGCGCTCCCTGCCCACAAACTAGGGTCGCCCGAGAATAAATCACGCGCGTGCAAAGCGCGTCGCGTCTCCTCCAGCAAGGGAGAGAAAGGAAACGTACTACTACTACTACTAACTAACTAACTAACACCACAGCACGTAAACGTACGTGCTAGTGCAATCTAGTAATATACTGGATCGGCGAAGCATCGTCACCGGTCAACGGCCGGCGGCCGGGCGGGGCGGGGCTGGCGCGACGGCCCAGATCCAGATCCGTACCCCGTGCGGCGGCGCGGCGAGATCGCGCCCCAGATCTAAGCCCCACCAACCGAAACCTACCAAACAGCCGGCCCGGATCTACGCGCGAGGGCGGGCGAGCAGAACGCAGTCATCCAGAGGAGGAGGCAGCGAGCAGTACCTTGCCGACGAAGGCGGAGGAGCCGCCGAGCTTGGCGACGGCGCAGGCGACGTTGGCGGGCGCGCCGCCGGGGGCCTTGACGAAGCCGCCGGACTCGGCCAGCGACAGCCCCGCCACGTCGGGGACGAAGTCGATGAGCATCTCGCCGAACGACACCACCAGGTTCGCCGGCGACGCCGCCGCGGCCGCCGCTCCGTCTCCCAGGGGCGCCATTGGTCGGGCTGGTCTAACTCTAAACTCTAAACTAATAAGCTATCTGCTGCACCGTACGCCGGCGAGCGACGGGGAACGTACCGGCTTGCGCGGGCACGGAGATCAGAGGGCACAGGGGCGGGCGATCGATATGGGAACCGGCTGTGGAGGAGAAGCCAGGGCGGGGGGCTCGCTTTATAATAAGGGGCCGCCGCGGGGCGGGGGGATTAGATTAGGATTTATTATTGCTAAATAAATGCTATCCGATAGAGATAATTGGTGGGATTAGTTTTCCGTTTGATCAGTCCCGCGCCAGATCCCGATGCGGACGCGGGGTCTCTCTACGGTCGCGGACGTGTGGGGACAAAGGCATGTGCCGGGCCCACTGTCGGTGGAAGTGCACGTCCACGGCTGGGAATTACCGGCCGTCGGGTGGGTCGGTGGGCCCGGTTGGTGCGGGGTCCGGGTGGATTGGATCAGGCGGCAGGCGGCAGGCTGCAGCAGAGGTGGGCCGTCGATTTCCTCTCCGCGGACGGACGCCGTGATCTGCACTGCACCCGTGGACTTCCGATCCACGCACGACGCGGTCATTATCCATTTATCCCTCCTCCTCGAGCGCGAGTAATTACCGGAGTCCGGAGGGGATTGGGTTTTACTAGGGTAGGATAGAATTTATCCGTCGTCTCTAAAATCTTTTTACCGTCGGGGCTCCGTCTTTCTTGCGGCTGAAGCCGGTGGGGTTTTTCTCCTCCTTCCAATTTCGCCATTTTTTTTAAGCTAAAAAGTGGAGTTTTGCGACTTATTTACCAGAATGGCATGCAGCGAATCTTATTCGTATGAGCTCCAAAGCATGAATCGAATTGTTTTAGTATCAATACGTGCCGCGTTTTCTGTAAACCTTCTACCGGTCCATTTCATGAAATGAGCGGTACCTTTAAATTTATTTTATACGAATTCCCTATAAAACCTCAAATGCGCAGGCACAATCGTGCGTTTGTTTTGTTAGTGTACACAAAAAGACTAGCGTGCGTGCATTTGAATTGGGACAAGACGTTTGTTTTTTTTTAACATTTTCTTCACGGTTTTGGGTAATCGGAGGTGTTTGATGCATGTTTCGTTTTTAACTTGCAGCTTTGGGTTAAAAAAACGAGAGATTTTACGGTGGTTGAAAAGGTACCCACAGGTACCACACGGTACTACTTTTTTTTTAATTTTTAAAAGCCTTTATGCTTTATGTATAGTTAAAAAATGAAAATATGAGAACACGTCCCAATATTTTTTGATACCGGACCCGTCTATTTGATACCATCCGGTACCGGTACCACGGTAACGTCTATTTCTAAATCGTTAGATCTTATTTGATGAACGGTTTCTATTTTTTCCAACCACCATAAAATTTGTATAAAAAAAACTTTAGCTAAAAATAGGGTTAGCCGATAAAGGTCAGATTGAGAAAAGCAAAAGAAAAGGGAAAAGTAATTAAGCCGCAGGGGTGTGGACTGTGGAGTGTGCAGCTACTACCAGCAAGGCAGCAACGGCTTTCGTCGTACGTAAGTACGTACGGCCAGAGCGTGCGCATGCAAAAAAACGTACTACTACGTACGTGCAGCCGATCGATGCAGCGCGCGGTATGCTGGAGTGGACTAGCTGCCACGTCTAATAATCCCACGATTTTTGGTGCATATATATAGCAATAAAACACAGCTGTACTACTACTACTACATTTCTTGGAGACTGGGACAGCAGGACCTTTAGCTAGCGTATGTGCATGCAGCATGCGTATAGCTGTATACGATCGTACGTGCATGCATGTATGCGTGTGGGATCGTTGCGTTTGTCAGCTCGTGAGATGCATGCTGCCAATTATTTGGCAGCGGGTGGTGGTGGGCTGGTGGCACACGCACGGTACGTTTCGTGCTGTGCCGTCCGCGCTTGCGCTTTTTACCTGACGTCTGTTTGTAATGTTGTTGTGTTAATTGCACGTACTGTTGCATCGAGATCTGAGCTGGAGCTGGAGCTGGCAGTGGCAGTGCAGGGCGTCTTTGTTTGTTTGAGTCCGCAGCAAGCAAAGTGCACGCTGCTGACGCTGCCGTTTGGTGGTTTGGCCCAAACCATCAATCAATACCACCGTCGGCTCCTCCTGTTGCTGTTAACATTTATTTATTTACTTACTTATTTATCAGTTTCGAAACCACATCAGATCTGGGCATCATCTGCAGGCAAATCATAAAAAAAAGGGGCGGTATTGCGACGACGGGCCAACGTACAGCCGCAGGAGCTGCAGCTTTGTCGACCCTGCTTAATTACGAACTTGTATTGTCGTATATGCGCAATAAAACGTGGACACTTTTAAAGAATTCTCTCTCCCTTTTTCCCTCGCTCGGTGCAAAGGGAGATATGAATAAGTACCTAGTGTACCACACTTTTTTTTTATTATTGTTATCATTATTATTAGGCAGAGAATTCCTTTCCCTTTTTTTTTCCCTCTTTCGTGCGCAACTATAGAATCGAATTAATTGATTAATTAAAAATATCGTCAGGAGTGGGTTTTTTTATATATATACACAAATAATGGGTACGGTGGATATATTCGGCCTCCACGGCGACAGGAGCGCCTACACACATAGCTTCTGAACTCTGAAGTCTCCAACAAGAGTATCCGGTTCCATTCGATCGAGATGGGCGGTCTTCCATCAGCAAATTGCACCACGATCGACAACTTAAAAAAAAGGAGCTGATGTTGCTTTAATTGTGAATTCCATCACGAGGCATAATGTCTTTTCATCCTCTGTCACTAGTGCCGAATGTCTCAGCTCATCATGACCCGATCCACTAGACAAGCGTCGTAGACATTCATCAACTGGCAGAGCAGATATTATTATCTCAGCTGCATCACGTAGCATTTATTTCAGTACAAGTAAATTGATTCTACCAGGACAAAACAACAAATCTACTCCGTGTATATGTATTGTATAGATAGACGAAGGAAAACTCGATAGGTGACGCATTAATCTTTTTCTGCGTTCACGTCTGTCTTCCCTCGAACCAATTTCGTGGCACCACACACACAGGCTGCAAGCCCAAGCCTCCCACCACTTTTCTCTTTACTGGGCCAACAGCCCATTATTACCTACTTTACAATTCTACAGCCCATTGCAGGTCTCCAACTTTCCATGGCATTCTTTTTAGACAAAATTGGCTGAAAAACTTGGCTTTTGCCTAGACCACTAAAAAAAATGTCTTTACTCATAGACATTAAAAATCTGTGGCAATTAGCTATAGGACACTACCTCTATTATTCTACTCTAAATAAACTAGAAGATACGTAAAATGACTAGCCTACCCTTGCCCTCTACTTCTTTGACGGGGAAATAGGACGGCGGTGGCAGGCTGGACGGCGGGAGCAAGGAACTGCTGCCCATGGGGAGGGTGGCGGCGGTGCAGCGCAGCGGCCCAAGGGGAGGACGGCGCGGCGCAGCGACCGGCTGGAAGGACGGCGGTGGCGTGGCAACGGCCCGAGGGGAGGACGGCGCTGGCGCAGCGGCCGGCGGGGAGGACGGTGGTGGCGTACTTGTAAATATGAATCCAAAAATGCCATTAATGTATGAAATTGTAATCGTACCATATTAAAGTACTTGTAATATGAATTCAAATATATAACATGCATACGCTAAAATATATGGATTTGGCTAAATTTTTAGTCAAAGACTTAAAAGGTTTACTTTAAAAAAAACACATAGGCCTTACTTTTTTAGGGAGTAGAGGGAATATGAGTTCATTTAGCTTGGACCCAAAAAAAAAACCTCCTTCAATAACCGTATTGAACTATGTGTTGCAACGCACGCGTACATCAATATATGTCCCATACAACAGTCACTCAATAAAAAATAATATCCATATATATTGCACATGTATATAATCTAATGTTTAGTGAAGATAAGGTACCTCTGTCCTTTGATATTCAACTTTGGTTAGTTTAAAATTGGACTAACTAACCTAAATACTCCCTACAATTATTAATATATGATGTTTCAGTATGAAATTACACTAAAAAACGTTTGACCGGAGGGAGTAAAATATCAACTCCTATGGTAGGTCAACAAGTTGAGTGGAAAAGTTGTTATGTAAGTCGTGAGATCTACCCTAAAATGGCGTGGCAATTCCCGTGATATGTATGCATAAATCAAGATAGACAACAAGTCACATATGTTGTACACTATGAATTATAGTACTTAGCAAATATAAGAGGTAGCACTTGAACCTGCTAGTCATATATATACTCATGAACTGGCACTCTAAACCAATCAAGGTCTCAGGTCTAATTTAATTAATTCATAACAACATACAATACATATTAAGGCTGAGGTCACGAGAGCGTGTATATAAAAGTGCAAAACACTATTTGCATGTAGATATAATAGAGTTTGAATTACAGATGGTGGGATGGCGTGGGCCGGTGACGATAACCTAACTTCAACCAGCGCAAGACACGTTAGAACATTTTTTTGTTCACAAACGAGAATCCTCGAGTCTTATATAATTATTTGGTGAGTACAGTACACAATATTAATAGTACATCATATATAACATTATTCACGTCAAGCTTCTTATTAGTTTCTATCCTGACGATGCATGGGCACTTTATCATATACCAGTGCCATGCGTATACACTATAAGCTTGCTTTGCTTTTATAATTAAGACACATGCATATCATCCCATAAACCTACACATATAAGGCTATAAGCAAACAACATACACACTTGCTGAGTCTGGTGGCACACAACCGACACACGAGCTGATGAGCAAGTCGTCGGATTGATCAGATGAGGATTACTGGTATGTAGGTTTTTCCTAGGAGTTGACGACCCTGCAGTTGGCCCTGATCTCGCCGACGTCGCCCTCCTTGAGGTCGATCTGCCCCATCTTGTACATCCCCTGCTGGAACGCGTAGAAGAAGTAGGCCTGGTTCATGGCGAACATGTTGACGATGGCCTTGGTCTCCGGCGACTCGAACAGCGTCTGGTCGGAGCTGAGGAGCCCCCGCCGCGCCTGCAGCTCCTTGAAGTAGACGGTGTCGAAGTTGGTGCTGGTCCGGTCGAAGGGCGCGGAGCCGGAGTCCCCGGCGGCGCAGGTGGCGCCGAGCTTGGACGCCAGCGTGCCGTCCAGCGTCTCCAGCTCGTTCTTCACCCGGTCCTTGAAGTTGACGCAGTGCGCGATGCCCAGCGTGTGGCCGCCGGAGAGCGCCACCATGTCCTGCACGTTGAACCCGTGCGTGGCGAACAGGGAGATGAGGGACGTCGCGTTGAAGAAGGGCGGCGGGAGCGCGCGCAGCGTGTCGGCGGCCACGGAGCGGGTGCCGTCGCGCCGGCCCTGCGGCACGCTGTAGTAGGGCCCGCGCGCCATGAGCACGGCGTCGCGCGCGGCCAGCGCCAGGATGTCGGCGCACGACACCGTGCCGGGGCACCGCTCCTCCAGCGCCGCCTTGATGGCGTCGATCACCTCGAAGCCGCGCAGGCTCTTGTTCGCCTGCGCGTCCTTCTCCGCCGTGTTGTCGTCCGTGGAGTCCAGCAGGACCGACGCGTCGCAGCCCTGCACGAAGCAGTCGTGGAAGTGCAGCCGGAGGAGGCTGGCGGAGAGGGTGGGGTCCTTCATGATGGCGTCGGCGACCACGCCGCGGACGATGTACTCCGTGTACGGGCAGCTCATGCCGTAGTAGTCGTAGCTGAGCGCCGCGACACCGCCGCCGGAGCCCGACAGCAGGCCGGCGGCCACCTGCGCGAGGACGAGGAGCCTGACAAGGTTCTTGACCGCGCTCACCATCGTCATTATATTTTGGTCAGGATGTGAGCACTGCTCCAGCACTAAGTCCTTCACCACCTCTTGGCTCTAGCAACTGGCAAGAGAGGTGATGAGGAAGAAGATGAGTGGTCAGTGAGCACTTGCTGCTGATGAGGAGATCACACCGGGAGCAGCTATTTATAGCCGCCTGGCCTGAATATATATATCTTTGAATCGTATACGCAACGTGCAGTGCTTTATACACATGTAGTATAGTATAATAAATCTACCATATAATGGTGTATGCTATAGTGCACTACATGGATGAACCCAAGAGGCCGAGACATGGCCACTGGGAGATCCATCATCGTCTATACATCTTTCTTTAATTTCTTGGCGAGAATGGCGGCCTACTTAATCTTCCAGCAAGAGTCAAAAAGAACCGCAGCAGATCACTCGATCACCAGTGCCCTATAGCGTCATGCAGTCCAACTCAAACACAGGAGGAGAGCTCTGAGGGGAAAAAAACCATAGGAACAATCTCCACTGCCAGTGCCAGGGCACAGTCAGGACTGATCACACGACGAACAATTGCAGCATGCCCCGCCGATGCATGCTGCTGCCCAACTCGGCAAATACAAAATTCAGACAACTTTTTCCCTGAACATGGTGCGTGGGGGGGGGGGGGGTGCATGATTGGGTTGTTGCTGTCGATCCGCCTCGGTCTCCTGCTTGCCGTCGCCATCGGCAGCGTGAGTGGGCCACTCTCCATTCCGCCATGACACTATTGACAGTTCAGTAACAAGCAGATAGCGAGAGTGAAATTCTCTTCAGACGATATATCTATATCCCTGACGACACTGACAATGCCTGTCGGCTACCTAGCACGTACTACGTCTAGTGCTGGTGGTGGCATGAGCTGAAGGTTTAGCAACGGGCAACGAGCTAGCCGCCCTGCCAATGGCGGCACGCACTGCCACTGCACCAGAGCCTGGGAGTTGACATTGCCCTGCTGTTCACCGCGAACGCGCGTGCTCCCGGCTCCTGAACCTGCGCCTGCGTCACGCAGCATTTGTCCGACCCATCTGTACAAGTGTGTCCGCGTGCGTGCGACGACGTTTCTGCGAGGCTGCACGAACCGACGTCGCAGTGGAGCAAGATAATCTGAAGGGACGTGCGTTTCAGTCCACAAACTCCCTCTGAATGGTGGTTTAGTCACTAGAAAGATACCGTTATTACATCATTATTAGCACTATAATCTGCACTATATCCTTTGATTCTGATTGATTGGTTTGACAGTGCATTTGCATGTAGCTGGATATCTTACTGAAATTGCTCGTGCATGCAGATCACATTACACTAGCCAGAATACTTGTTTTTTCTTTTCTGTTCGTAGAGAACCAGTTTCCGTGAAACGGTTGCTTGATGAATGGTTGTTTGATGCGGTATTTGATTAATCTAGCCGAGCCGTGTGGGCAACTTGGCATGCCCCGAAGCCTAGCTATAGTAATTAACTAGCATGGATGGCATGTTTTTAAATATTTAAAATTATTTACAAAAATATACTTAGGTTTTTGCAATGGTATATCCGTGTGCTTCTCCGGTAGGCGACAGGGGCCTATAGCGTTTGGTTGATGGGATACGGTGGAATGGAGCCATTCCACCCCACCTATTCTAGCGTTTGGTTGAAAAACTGAGGAATTGATCGGTTTCAGAAAAGAGAATATTCTCTCTAAATTTAGGACGGTCACGTTTCGAAAAAATTCTGAAACGCAACCGTTCCACTTGGAATGTGAGACTGACAGTGGGCCCTGAGTTCAAAATTTAGGACGGAACCATTCCATTCCCAAAATCTATGACAGAACCATTATATCCCTAGAATCTGGGATAGAACAATTTCATTCCACCCCGCTCTGCAAACAAACGCTTTTAGTTACTACACGACATTGTTGTGTAGGACAGTAAATTCTTGAATGAATCTGCTAACTTGACATTCAATTTTTATGGCCCACTACCGCCCCTAGGATATGAGATATGTGAGAGTAGAGGGAGCGCGGGAGACATCCTAGCCGTCCAACCTAATGTATTCTAGTGTCTAAAAATTGTGTGCGAGGAGAGTGAGGTGGCGTTTTTAGATTGGTTGAAATTTCAGATACTAGATCATGCTAAAACTCTTGGTTGATTATACTGTAGCTTTATTTTATTACGCATGCTCCAATAGAAACCACCTAACCGCCATGGCCTTTTTGCCAGCCCATCGACCTCAACGCGGCTCCTACTAGAACGGCTCTTACACTAAAAAATTTTTATTTTCGTCGGTTTGGCAATTGCCCAACGAAAATAAAAGAGTGACATGGCAGGTGACATATATTTTCGTCCGCCACGTGGCAGATCGACGAAAATAAACCTTTTTTGTCGGGACCCACGAAATTACTTCCATATTTTCGTCCGACTTTGTTTCGGCAAACAATTTCGTCGTCGGCACGCCGATGAATATAATTTAATTCGTAGGTTTTCGGTCCACGAAAAATAGTCTTTTTCTGTAGTTTCAAGCCGGTAGGAGCCGGAGCCGCTGGACAAGCGCCCGACAGCCACTGTGGAGCTTGGAGAAACCCTCCCAAAGTGGCCCTTAGACCCTGGCGAGTTTCTCCCAGTTCTGGCTACGGCTCCGGCTCTTTGTGCTACATTTTCAGATCTGGGTGAAGCTGATGGCTTGGTGAAAGCAAGGAGAGTGAACAGGGAAAAAAAAAGCTCGTGCTACAATATCTTGTCGGGCACATGTCCCCTCGCGCAGTGCTGTCTGCCAGCTCCGGCTCCTAGCGGCTCCGGTGCCAAACTAGTTTCTGCGAAATATCTGCTTGATCACCAAAATATATATTCCGACCTCAAGCATGCAATCATCTCATCCTCTAGCTTGTAACCAACACAGCGTATCTATAGTATATAAATAATTAGATAATTATGCACAGGAATCTGATATAGTGCAAGGAATATATTGTGGGCAACAATAACCTATGTATGCATATTCATGCTCTGGATACACTATAAGCTACTACCTCTGTTTGCTTTTATTTGTCGCAGTGTAGTTCAATTTTGAGTTGGACAACGTCGAATAAATAAAATTCGGAGGGAGTACTAATTAATTATTTGTAAAAAAATTAATTTCCTTTGAAATAATTGTGTCACAGACATTTAGTCATTTCTTGCAAGGGGGGTGGTCATTTAGGGTGTCCTAGCGATAATCATAAATGTTGCTTTTCCGAGTATTTCTAAAGGAAGCCCCTGGAGCACTTGTGTCTATTAGAACATACAGTGCAGATAAAGTAACCAGTTTCCACTAGAGTTAACTGTTGTGGAGCCTTGCAGCCAATGCCATGGCGTTCCCTTTGGAGGATAATGAATGCATGTAGATGAATATATGATCCGTTGTTTCTTGGATTATTGGATACATTATTGCAATTGAAACTTGTTTTGTTTTTTGAACGATCAGGCCTGCTTTCCCAAGGTCGGTCCAGCCAAACACCAAGCCAAACTAAATGCTTGTTATCTTAATTTTAATATTATTAATTAGAGGTTCATTTTTTAGACTTCACGTTAATTCTCACAAGACTCTCAGAAAAAAAAAGAAATTTTAAAAATTCTCAGCCATGAAATAATCAAAACCATTTGATTAACCCTCCGGATAGCCGCGTACTGCGTCTAGCCTTCCCATCGCCGTAGCCTTCCAGCCGCCCGTACAACTTTCCAGCCGCCTCCTACGTAAAGCCTTCCGCCCAACGCCTCCTACGTACAGCCTTCCGCCCAAACGTACGTAACAGGTGCCGGAGTTGCCGCCGCCTCCTACGTACATCTTTCCAGCTGCCTCCTACGTACAGCCCCTTTGCTGAGATATCATTCTAGATTTACCTTCTCGATCTAGGGATTTCCAAGGGGATTTCATGAGCGAAGGTACTACTCGCACCAATCCCTGTGATAACTCATGTTTGCAGGCGAACATAAAGTTCGGTTTCGTCGTAACTCTGTCGAGGCAAACGTCCATGAGAATCGCAAACCCCTTAGAATCTGAGAAGCGCCACCATCCATCACAGTAATCCATCTACGTAAGCGCATAACATCATTGCAGACTCTCAACTTAAAAAGGTAATCATTTACTATTGACATCTCATTGGCAGCTTTGCTTTTTAAATAAAAAATTAAAAACCTCTTAGCCTTCCAGCAACTTGCATTCGGATCTTTGGCTGTTACATCCTGCTTGAGATACTGCCCCTAGAGTTTGATCTTAATTTAAGCTGAGTAATTTAAGCATAGTGTTAAATTTAATATATAGGCATAGTGTTACATTTAATATTATGATTTGACTTATTTAATTATTCCATTCTTCACCACACATTAAAGTCTAGCTTATTACAGCGTGGAACATCGGTTATGCAAAGCTCAACGCAATCGATCGAAAAAGAAAGAAACATTACTAAAAAAAGAAATAAGATAGTTACTTACCCATACACATCCCTCCTCTCATCCTAATTCACCATTGGTATTGCAAAATTTGACTACTTACAATACATTATCTCGATTTTTGCAGGAGAAAAAAAATAACGACAAAACAGGTGTATATATATTCTAAACATATTTAGTATCTAGATCATCTTTCCAACATAACTAATCAATCAAAGTGTGTATCAGCAACTTGGAAGATCATTTACAAAATCATGGACCTCTAAAAGCTCGAATGAAGAGGAAACAAATTTTGGATGAAAAGAAAATTAACAAACGTCTTAAGGTAGACTGTAACAATGGGAACAATGGAAGGTAATAAATTGGCTTTTAGAATTATTGATTTGCCGTTGTACTAAATAGATTTGCCGTTGTACTAAATAAATACTAACTTTCCTTCACTAACCAATGCTCTAGGCCAATTATTGAAGTTTCTAAATCCAAGATTGATATACCTGAGGCACTGAGCGAACAGGTAACCATGCAACACTTCTATTATTTTCTACGTGTTCATAGTGCAATCCAAAAGGAATAACAATGACTATTTCTTCAGAATGTATCAATGATATCAGCATAGGGGTGTATCCGGACAAAGTTCACCAAGATAAAGACAGGTATTTAATTGATCGGCAACAAGGCGTGCTTAATCATGTGTGATATTGACTAACTAAATCCAAAAAAATTTCTTTTCAAATCCATTAAACAGGAAACAAGAAAAGAAAGATGCTAGCAAACTTGCAAGGTTGGCCAACAAGCAAACTTCATCAAGCAAAAAAGGTAATGCTGCATAACTTTGTTATTTCCTTGGTTTATTTTCTTATGCTTGATGCCAAGAATTGAATGATAAAAATAAATTCCATTTAGAATGCATCTGACAACCATACGGAGGAACATCAAGGTGCAAATGGGCTGGCAGTAAGTCTTCAGTTCTATATCAATTATTGAAAATATAGTTATTCAATAATCTTCCTATAAAAATATTTGATACGTTCCCAGAATATTCCCTGTCATCAATCAATGCAACACAAGTTTTTGTAGACTTGCCTATCCCTGAAACTGCAAATGCACGTAATAGGTAAATCAAGTTCAGATACCGTTATACCAATTACTCAATATAGCATGAGCTCTAATGTGTAATTATTTTTCTATTTTGAAAACAGCATTTGTTTGAGCCAAAATGTTATCAAAGAGATACAAATTGCTGACCATCTGAGAGGGACATTGGAGGACCAAATGCAATACAATAGAAAAACTCTAGAACAAATTAATTTGATTTTGTTTGACTCATCGAATCAGGTATGCATTTGTTTCACCGTTTTTATACTAATTTTTAAAACTGATTACATGCATATGAATGATTTCTATCTACTTGCGGGAAAAAATATTTACTGTTGAAGCAACAGTAAATGCAATTAATGCAGGATTTGGCTGGCATTACATCTCATGTATTAGAGATAATTGTAAGAAACAACTTGAAAGGCAGAGCGATCACTGCTATTGCAGTAAATGTGACAAGAAAGCTGAAGCTAAAGCACAGTAAATAACTTAGTAATTCATTTTTTTAATAATATTTGTAATCCTGATACAACAAGAATGCTTAAAGATATAGAATTAAGCTTGAGATAAGTGATCCAATAGCAGCCGTGACCTGCGTACTATTTGACAAGGAGGCTCAAATGCTAATTGGCGAATCAGTAGATCTGTTAATCTCCTTATTAAATTATAAGGATAAGGAGATACCGAAACAAATTCAGAAAATATGTGGGCAAACATTGATTTTCCAGATCAGATTGACAGAGTACAACTTCAAGTTTAAGACCTGATTATACTGTTTCCAGAATATTTCTTCCAAAAGAAAACAACCGTTCAAGAGTCGACATGGAAATCTTAAAAAAAGGTATGACTCCGTTTCTTTTAAAATCCTTGATTCATATTAACTTTACTACATCAATCAGACCAACTGACCTAAATTCCTTTTCACTTTGTTATTTAAAGGAAGTAGAAGAAAAATCAAACTCATGCACAGAAACTCCAAGTAATGGAGAGTTGTCTGACATTGACAGCACTTATGCCAAGAAAAAAGAAATGGTAGAAGAAGGTATGAGAGCTGCAAAAAGATTGGAGAAAAATTGAATAAAAAGGTAAACTCATTAACATCGATGTCTATCCATACAAAATTACAATGGTACTAACTCCCATTTGAATAAAACAGAAGCAATGAACACATATTTTGTCTTTCTGTGCAGGAAAATGGATATGACAGCAAGGACGAGCAAAAAAACAAACACTTGAAAACCAATGGAAAAAAGTGCAAGGATAAAAAAGATGTCAACAAGTCAGAGAAACAGGTAGTCCATACAAATATTATTGCCTTACATTTCTCAAAATAAGTACTTAGACGCTTACCAGTTCTAACAAGTACTCCTACCATGATATCATCAGCTCAGCATGTTGTCTTTTCACTTATTAAAATTCCAGATCTTACTCTCATATGTTTTGTAGGAAGAAGAATATGCCAGCGTGTCCACCAAACACAAAACACGCAAAAAGCCAAAAAAAAGTCGTGAACAAGTCGGAAGATCAGGTATTGCAAAATCAAATGTGTTCACTTATTTAAGAAAAATTATACTTTAAACGCTAACAATATTTTTTTAGGATGACGCTATCAACAATACAGATGTTGTACAAGATGATTGCCTTAATTCAGATACAGCCCAAAGAAGTATGCAAACAAAGTTGCCGAGCGCAAAAGGAAAAACAGATGAGATGTGATGCAAATAAATTCAGATACACAGGTACATGAAAAAACTATTTTCATCTTATATACTATATACTAACTAAACATCTAATATTTCTTTAACATTTCAGGAAGAATATGACAACCAGTCAGAATAGATTACACAGCCCGATCAAAATATATCCAAACGTACCAAAAAAACTGAAAAAGAATAGCCCGGAAAAGAAGACAGATCAAGCAAACTATCAAAACAGAACCTTGGGCTACACAGGTACTCTAACTGACAAGAATAATCATCTGCTTCTGTTACAAATCCTCCTCTGCTTCTGTTATAATAATAGATTAATACTTAAGCAAATTTCTTTTTGTAGGACGAGAACCACAATGATTGTCAGCTACAAGATGAAAACGAAGAAAAAGATTCCACCGATGAATCCAATGAAGCCAAGGGAAAGGAAAATTTTGCAAGATGAAATATAATCAAAACACTAGACTCTGATGAAGAATCCATGCAATCTAAGAGCCTAAGTGCAAGCAGAACATGTACAATAGAAAATTCAGGCGAGGAAAGTGCCCGGGAGATCAATTCTATAAAAAAATACTCATAATGAGGTAGTCATGAAGACATATTTTAACCATCTTTGATAACAAAATCAAATCATACTTCATGTATCTTACATCACTCCATGTTCTATAACTCAATTCTCTGCAGAAACATGAAGGCAAAATTCCAGACGAGGAAACTGATGAAGACAACATGCCTATACAGGAGCTCAAAAAGAGAAGGTTAAATTGTAGAAACAACACAAAGAAAGCAGAAAATGAAACAAAAGAGGTTGAGGTATAGATAATTGTTCAAGATATAATTATATCACACATTTCCTCCGTCTTTACTAGCATTTAACAATAATGACAAAATTGTTGACTAATTGCAGAAAAAGGTGGATGATGAATCATCTCCGTACAGATCAACAAGGATTAGAAGAAAACCTGCTGAATACACATGACAGGTACATCTGTTAGAGAAATATACTGACTTTAACAACATCATTATTTATAAACAGTATAATAATTATCCGTTCCATCTTAACTTTCACATTATCATCTCACATCATGATATTAACTAAATATTCTTTGGCAGCCTGCAAGGTAAATAGAAGAAGTCTGCCAACATCTAGGAAGAATTCAGATACCCGCACTCAACATGGAAGAAGTAGAAATTTATAGTTAGGTACCATTGCCGACGAAGATGTATACAATTTATAGTTATTATAAAATATAGGTATTAGGTAATATCGCTCAATAAATACTATTCCATCTTCATTAGGTAACAAATATTCACATATGTGATTTTGATGATTTCATACACGCCAAACAAACAAAACCTCATGTTATCATATAACCAAATTGACAGATTTCCAACTGAAGGAAATGGCCTTAAACTTCATGGCCTCCTCTTACAAATTCCTCCGTGATCTGAATCGATACTGCAATCCATTAGAAATTTACTCTTGCTAACAACGATGGACTACAACCTACAGATCTATCATGAATTTTAAAGCATCTCACCTTCCCTGATACCTCGACCTCACAAATCCAGAGTCCAGACCAAAACTCCCTCCAGTCGCATCTTGCCATTTTCTGGGATAAAATCACAGTGCCAAACGCACGCGAATGGAGAAAGGCAAAGACCGCTGGATTTGGCTGTTACTCTGCTCCAATCCAGGGCCATCCGCCGTGGAAAAGGCTGGCTAATGACCATATGGAGCGGCAACAAGCTGCACTCTCCCACGCCGAGCGGGCCCCACAGGCGCCATTCCACCTCGAACGAGCCCGCCCACACGAGGCAGTGCGGCAGTACGTCGTCGCTGCCCACCCACGATGAGCGTGCAGGCGAAGCACGGCCGCTGCGAGAGCATAACACAGAGGTGATGGAGGGCACCGTCTGCGTGAGGTGGACGCCGGGCAGCAAGCAGTGGCCGGCGTGATTGGGACTCAGCAGCCGGAACACGGACAAGCCGGACGGAACGGCGGCCGTGGGGGAGTGGATGAGGACGAAGGCTGGAAATGATTAAAACATTAACTGACATGTGGGACCCATATTCATGTTGATAATTGGACTAAAGTGAGACCATGCAAGAGCTGCCTTTTATAACTATGTGCAGATGAGATAAACAACACAGCTCCAATGTGATGTCTAAAGAGGTGCTAAGAAGAGAGGAAAATAGTATAAGAGGTGCCATACATTGAAGGAGGAGGTGCTAGCTAAGAAATGCCAAGCACCGGTGCCATGTTTCGCACCCGGTGCAAAGAATAGAAAACTATTTTCTCCTATTGCTTTCTACCTTTCTTCCAATGATAAGCCTGGTTTGTATATGATATATTGTTCAGTGGACTCCACATTGGGTGCTATACATTGAAGCGAAATTTGCTTAGCTAAACTTCAGCCAAGCTTTATGACGTGGTCTGGTTTTAGCACCTTGGTGTATGCTAAACATTGGAGTTGCTCTCCAGCAATGAAAATAGAAGGACCTAACAAATTGATAAATAATCATTCTTAAACTTTTGGACCAAGTAAACGTGTGCATTCTCCCGCTGATGTATATTTAACTAAAATACATAAAAAAATTGCCTACAAAAGCTTATATCTTTGAAAACCCTGTGCAACGCACAGGTTGATTGGCTAGTGCTGTACTAATTGTCAAGAGCACTAGCATAGAGTAGTATATATACATAAGATGGAATAACAGATAAAATGACCAAAGATGAGTACACAGATAAGACCATACACATAGAAAACAAAATGAATCAGCTCCAGTACACAATAGATTCATTGAAACAAAAGAGACCACAGTACCACACAAATACAACGCAGAGCACTCAAACAAGGGCACATTGTCTACTAAGCATGATTATTTTGGCCAACCATCCTGAGACTGGAGGCAGTGAATATGTCAAATTATTGAGTCTTCCTGCAATAAATGATCGAAGGATGAGTAATTCCTTTCCTACCAATAGTTCAGTAAGCCAATACTCACGTACAAGAGTGAACATAAACAAGGATTACATGTACATGAACTTGTGCTTTGCCAACGTAAAAGAAATAGTTAGAGTTTAGACATATAGATTGACATATTCAGGCTGGAGATTTCAAGCAACCAAAGCTATCTGAAACATAATCAAAACTGTAGAAAGCCCTTGATAAAGCCTGATAATGCATAATGCATAATGCATAAGTCACAATTTTGAACAGAGAATGCACAAGCTAGAAGAAACATTATGTAAGAGAATAAACCAGTAACAATAAGAAACATTAGTAAGAGAATAAACTAGTAACATTATGTAAGAGAATAAACCAGTAACAGCATGGTAAGTTCTGAAACTGGTCCCAGGCTAATTATTTGGGTGATGACAGACATGACATAAGAGAGGGATAGTTAATCATTAATTTCTACCTCAATTAGATCTGGCTGACCAAGTCTAAAACACTGCTTGACTAGAAACTAAAACCGGTGATGCCAATTTCTGTTGCACAAGTAACGCACTTTGAGCAACACAAACTATACAGAAAGGGAAAAAACTTCTAAGTAAATAACAACCAAACTCTCCACACAAAAAGGCGCAAAGAACAATTTCAGCTCGAGTGACCTGCAGAAAAAGCCCATATGTTAAAATAGAAACAAAACAGAACGGAACACCTAAAGAACGTATTTTAGGGTAGCAACTAGCATGCTGCATGCCTTCTTGTCAATGTTTGTGCAGTCCATATGTGACTGAGAATGAACGAGCAATCAACACTCCCACCGTGTACATATAACAGAACTAAAACAAAACAATTGCCGAACTCAGGGCTAAGGCTAACTAGGCGATACTCATTAAAGAATTACTGAAATTCCCCGGCGAAACCACAGACAAATCCCGGCAACGCAGCTCTGGCCCATCGCCACCGCACGCATTGGAGCACAACATACCTGAAGCCTGAGACGCCACCACTGCTGTGCCGCCGTCACAGCAAAAACTGCCAGCCGCTGCTCCCCCTGCTGCCCCCAACGTCACCTCTGCCAACCCTAACCACACAGAGAAAACATAAAGC
This sequence comes from Paspalum vaginatum, assembly GCA_030272315.1. Lineage (NCBI taxonomy): Eukaryota > Viridiplantae > Streptophyta > Magnoliopsida > Poales > Poaceae > Paspalum > Paspalum vaginatum. The sequence continues at coordinate 1,740,098 of CM059018.1, read as the reverse complement.
ATCCAACGAGAGGGTTGTTCAACAGAAAAATCAAACAGTAGTGCAAAAAAGGAAAAAAGAATGTGGGTGGGGAAGCACAAGACACTAGGCCCATCATGTGGTGTGCTCGTGCAAATCTCAACAAGCATTGGGACTACACAAAACCGAAAGAAAATGGAACATAAAATCGACTGGCATATATTTAGAAAAAGCTCCACGCATATAGGACTTGATGACTCGCGTCACTATGTTATATAGCTAACTCACAGCACTTAGTTCTTCCAATCTGACCTGATGACTCGCGTGTTGGGCTTCTGGGCTGGCTTGACTTTCTTGGCCCATGGTCGCCTGCTTTAGACGAGGCTTGCTGAGCTTATCTCCTTGACTTGAGCTGCTAACACAAGACTACAAAATAAACTATGGTCACTTCTGAGTCTCAAATATATCTAAAATTTAAAACAGCTTCCATATGTAAAACATAAATATGGCAGTGCATATGCATTAGAAGCAATACAAAAGGCTGTTTCTAATCTTTTTAGGAAACTTATAACCTTTTAATCATGTATATCAGGTGTGGTTACTTGATAACTTAAGCTAGAAGGTAAAAACAGCACACAGTTGAAAACCAGAAGCACATTGTCAAATGAGCCAATCTAGTTAACAACCTAACAAACACATTCCAGTTTGGACAAAATTACAAAGATTGAGTTCCAGCCAAACAAAACAATCCATTTTCTATGATTGAATGGTACTATGGTAGATGCCTACCAAGCAGCTAACACACATAGCTAAATTAATCAAACTTTTGATAGAAATTAGTACACAGCTAAATACGCAATTGTCGCGATCCAACCAAAACATATGCCGATAGGCAGCTCAGCCACAAGCTAATCAACTACTGACAGCTCAGACAAGCAGCTAACACGCACACGGAACCACAGATCCACACCATGCATGCAAATAATGAAAACATGGCGTCTCTGCATTGTGACCAACCTGGCAACCAAACTGGCAGATGAAAAAAAGGAGGAAAAACACCCATATTCCACAGATCAAATTCCATCAATGCTACATTTCTGCGTGAATTATCATCTCCGAACCAAAATATGCAGCATCAGAACAAGGCCCACCCACCCTGGTTCCTTACATAGTTACATCATGAGCAGTCGATTAGCACCAGCACTCAGCACTGGCAGTCTAGAACAGCAGGGAAACAGGGGGATCCAGCCAAAAAAAAAAAAAAAGAGTAATCCCAACAAACAACGAGAGCTACATGAACTGAGCCGGCCTGAACCTACTACATTCCTAGCACTCCAAACAGTTCATCGTGATGCCAAAAAACGGCACTACGCTCCAATCAACGCAAACAATCAATAACAGCAGCAGGGCACCGGGCACACATCGCCACATCCAAAATAATCAAGCACGGCAAGCCCTGGAGGGAACCACCCCCATTCCCCAACAACACCACCAACAGGGAAGCTAGTAGTACTAAACATAGCAGGAAGCCAGGAAGCAGATGGAGCCACCGCTGGGTGGCGCCCAGCAGGGCCAGCAATGCCCTCACCTTGATGGCCTTCCCGGAATGCGAGCGGCGCACGTGCTTGGGCCCGCCTCCCCCTCATCCTCCCCCGCCGCCGCCCCTCTCGGCCGCCTGTGCCTGCGCCTGGGCGGCGCGATTCTCCAGCATCTGCTGCTCGTACTGCTGCAGCAACGCGGAGGTGGTCCCGCCGGTGGGCGAGCGCGGGGACGCCAGCGACAGCGTCTCCGCGTTCTGCACCGCGATGCGCAGCTTCTCCTGCTGCTCCTGCAAGCAGAGCAGAGCAACAGAGACGCGTCAGAAATGGGGCCGGGCCGGGGCGAGGCGGCGGAGGAGGGCCTCTCGGCGCGCCCCAGAGCCTCTCCCGGTCGTCCTGGGGGCGGACGCACGCGTGGCGCAGCGCCGGGAACGCCGGCGGCGAGGGCGTGGGGCCGATGGCGAGCTTGAGGTCGCCGGCGGGCTCGCGCTCCCAGCTCCAGCCGCCGTCAGCGGCGGGAGGGCGCGGACACGGACATGGAGTCGACGAGCGTTCGGAGGAGCTCGTTGGCGGTGTTGACGCGCGCGTGGAGGCCCGCGAGCACAGCGCGGCCGGCGTGGCGTTGAGATCCGCGACGGCCTTCGGCAGATCGGCGACGACGAGACGGTGCCCCGCTTCCGCCACGCCTCGGCGTCCGCGTCGCTTCGCCCGCTCGTCGGCGCCGCGGCATCCGCCTCCGCCTCCGCGTCGCCTTCCCCCTGGAAGGGGAACATCTCAGCGGGCGCGGGCGTGGGTCCCGCCTGTCAACGACCAAAAAAGCAGAACCGAAAAAAAACACGAACACGAAGCAATCGAGATCGAGAAGCAGGGGAACTTTTCTCATCGCATTGATTTGGGGATCTATTTACACATAATTTGCTGAGCGGCCGGGCCGCGGATGCAGAACGAAGAATCTAGACCATACGAAGACTGATGGGGAATTGGGGATCATAACCCTGAGGAATGCAACAGAAAAATAAAACTATACTAGATACTATCTCCTATACTGCCTGTTTGCTCATGATCTCTCTACTGCCGCACCACCTCTCCCCATGTGATTCGATTTCTAGATGCTTCTAAGTACTGCCACTACTACTCATATACTACTACTAGATGCGATAGGAAACGCGAAGCATCTTCCTCAGCTTCCGATCGCGGATGGCGGGGCGAGTTGGCGATCCTCTCTCTGGCTTGACTCCGATCCTTCCTCCTCGGCGAATCAGTTGTTGTCGTTGTTGACGGGGACGGTGAGGGTGACGACTGTGTCGAGCAGATCGCGGAGACGGGCGCGGAGCTGATCGGCGCGGTCGATGACGGTGGCCGCAGGAACCCCGGGAGTGCGGGCGAGGGCGAGGAAGGCAGTGACGTGAGGATGCAGGCCCTGGTACTCCAGCTGGAAGGTGCCGCCGATGCCTCCCGCGAGCGTCACGAGCTTGTTGGCGAAGCGTTCGACGAGCTCCAGCGCGGCGTTGTAGCGGGGGCCGGGGACCACCACAGGCAGAACCCCATCGGCGATGATGAGGAGGAGCGAACCGGCGTCGGCGAAATTGGTCAACCTGCGGTACGGAACCACACTCCAGCGGCGGCGCGAGATGAGGCGGTGGAGGAGATGGACGGCCGCAGCGCCATGGCCGGGCTGCATCGAGTGGATGTGCGCCTCGCGGTGGACGCCGCCGGGGAAGTCGATGATCCTCTCGACCGCTTGCTGGAGCGAGGTGATCCCGATCGGTGGTGGCGCCGCCATCGCCTCCTCCCCGCTCGTGCTCCGCCTCCGCCTACTCCCTCCTCTCCGCTCGTGCTCCTCCTCCGCCTGCTCCCTCCTCGCCTGCGCTCGCCGTTCCGAAATTTTGAATCCGAAGGGGCGCAATTTATAGACGGAAACGCACGCCACCTGTTGTGACGATGCTGGGCCGGGTGGGCCGGGTGGTGGGCCTGCAGAAGGAAAGGTATGAGTATGACCCCCTTCCTTTCGGATAGAAAAAAAGTCTATCGCGGGTCCCTCAACTTGCAGCCGAATCCAAGATTCATCCCTGAAGTCAAAAACCGGGTACGGCGGGTCCTCGAATTCACCAACTTGTAGCCGAATCTAGGATTCATCCCTGAAGTCTATCTCGGTGCACCTTCGAGGACTGTGTCCGTCCGGTGACCTCAGCCCACCGCGGTGATGTCGCGGTGGCGGTCCGCACGGCCTGGAGAAGCCACTGCGGCGGCCGGTAGTGCGATCTCTGCGTGTGGCCACGGACGGCTCCCGCCTAGCATCGTACCTAGCGGCCTCCTCGCACTGGTCCAAGCCACCGCTTGCCCGTGTGCCGCAGCCGCCGCTTCTATCGTCGCGGTCGGCCAGAGCCCGACCCGTGACCACAGGCACCACCGCTCCTTCGACACCACACCGAGCCGCGCTAACCGCCGCCGCGACATCACCGCGATGCGATTGAGGTCACCGGGCAGACACAGTCCTCGAAGGTGTGGCGGCACTGTCCATGACATGTGGGCCCACTCCACGTTGGCAGCGTGACATGGCGGGGCAGCGGTCCACGTAGGCTAAAACCGTCATCGGTTTCGGCCGAGGACGAGCTGTGACTGCTTTCGTGAATTCAAGGACACATCGTACCCGGTTTTCGACTTCAGGGATGAATCTTGTATTCTAGTACAAGTTGAGGGACCCATGATAGACTTTTTCCTATCGGCTATTACGTTTCTTTTAGCCCATCAATGATACATGCATCAGCTTTTCACATTTATCTTCTATACCGGGGAACCCAACATTTCATGTGGAAAAAAAAACGTTGAGGCACTATATTTAAAAGTAAAAAGAAAAAAATTGCCGAGGCGGTATAATCCTAGCAATGTCGATATCTCATCAAACAACCGGAACATACGCACACATCAGATCTCATTGTACAATGCACTAATCCTAATCGCCACGATGGTTCAAATAGGCTTTGGAATAGAATTAGGATTAAAGCTCCCATGTACAGCACGCGCCAAACCTTCCCCTTCACACTCCGCATGATGCACACCTCCATATGGACCCCCCCACCAACTCGTCGTCTTGCTTATTGGACGATGACCGCGAGGAAGATGGGGTTGCTTCTCAACATTTTCTCAACACCCCTCCCTCAGGAAAAAGGATTGCTTTTCCCTGCTCTTGGGGGCAGCAAATATGATATCTGGTTTAGAATTCACCAAAAAGCACTTTGGAAATAAAAAAAACATTAAAAGTCGGGAAAAACCGATTAAAACCCGAGACAGACCGGAGAGCCACCGATTTGAATTAAATTCCCACTCTATATTCATACATCGAAATGTTTATTGGTAGGGGAATATTCTTTCATACGGCTGCATCAACTTTAATCTTCATCAAACCACTTGGTGGGGGAATCCATCGAGGTCCTCGTGCAATCATTCAATGCCCATGTTGAAGATAGCAAAGAGGTTTGGTCTCAACTATCTTCTAATAGAAAAAATAACACGGTTAATAATGATAGGGGGAATATGAAATGTTAGGGGCCTGAATAAAACAGGCAGGTTGAAGTGTGTAAGTGATGTTATTATTAATAATAGACTAGTTTTTGTGGGGTTCCAAGAAACTAAGAAGGAAGAGTTCACAGAGATCTCAGAGCGGTCAATCCAAATTTTACTTGGATTTGGAAACATGCAATTATATTGGTACTGCATGTGGCATCCTAGTAGGTTTTCAAAAAATATGTTTGGTATTGTTAGTTGGCAATTTACTGAATTGTGTTGTCGCTATGATTAGAAATAATCTGATAATTTTGTTTGGAAGTGGATTACTGTCTATGGCAGCCCTTTTGAAGAGGGAAAACAAGAGTATGTTAATGATTTACGTTCTGTGCTTGAGGGGTGGGATGGTCCAATTTTAACCGCTGGAGATTTTAACCTAGTTAGAACCGGTGCTAATAAGAACAATGGTAATATAATTTGTATTGGTTCAGTTGTTTTAATGATTGGATTAAGTTTGGTTTGGTGGAAAATATAAATCCCACTAGGGAATATACTTGGTTTAACAAGCAAGAGTGCCCTATTATGGCGTTCTTAGATATAGTTATGAACTTATGATTTCAACCAGTTTTGAACATAAATACACCCTGGTCAATGTGTAAGGAAAATGACCTTACGTGCTATATTTCTATAGTTGTGTTTTGGTGATTGATTGACAATGAACACTTGAACTAATAAACTTGTCTAAATGCACATTCTCAGGTGTTTAGGTCCAAGGGATGAAGGCAAGGCCCGAAGGGCTGCCCCAACGGTTAGCGCCCTGAAACCTCACAGCCTAGTGAGGACTGGAAGGTACGGTCTGTGAAGACCGGACTATTGACCGGACCAAGTATCCTCGAGGAAGTGAAGACATGAAGGCCTTAGAAGATACACAGACCGGAAGGTACGGTTTGTGATGACCGTCCATGGACCGTCCCAATTAACTCGAGGCTGAGAATTTTGGAGGAACCCAGATCAACAAACCGGATGGTACGGTCTCTATACAGCGTACTAACCTCCAGACCAAAGTACAGTGACGTGGGATTTCAGTGACCGTCGGAAAAGTGAACGGAACGGATGGTCTAGTCTATGCAAAATGGCTAGAGCGGATAGTGCGGTCTACACTGCGTCAGCAGACTGTTGGAGCAATGGTTAGTTGAGTTTGGAGGCTATATAAGCCACCCACCCGGTCATTTCGGGTGAGTTGGAGCCACTGAAAATCAGAGCAAGTATAAGGTGTATTCCAAGTATATCCACCACTCCAACCACCATATGAGAGCTTAGTGTACATCCAACTTGATTAGAGCTAGAGAGAGAGAGCTTGCGAGCTCTTCTTGAGAGCAGCTCCTGCGTGAGCTAGAGGAGAAGCCTTGGCTACGATCAAGCCACTTGTACTAGTTGCTAGACCCTCCTTCTTAGTGTGGAGCGGCGGCGACAACTTGTGTGGGGATGAGGAGACCCTACAAACTCGGTAGTGAAGCATCCGGCGTCTTGTGACTGAGAGAGGCGGTGACGGTGGCTAAGCCTTGGTGGCACTTAGCCTTTGCTTGCCATGAGCCTTGGTGTGGCGAGCGCAAGACGTGATCGGAAGAGTCTTGGTGCCCGGCTCAGATATTGCCTTTGGTGGCGAGCCCGTGAACGTAGCGCTCAGTGGCGAACCACGTTAAATCTCCGTGTCTCCTCAGGAGTTTGCATCCCCCTTCCTTACTCTCTTTACTTACCGCATTTACGTTTCCGCATTTACATTCCTTGTGTGCCTTTATCTTTCCTAATTAGTTGTTTAGGGTTGGCTCTAGGTTGTAAGTCTTTTGAGTAAGTTAGAGAGCGCATAGATAAACATTGGACTTAACTAGCATGTGTAGGACGAAATAGGTTTATCTTATGCACTAGATAGCCCTAGGTTTTAGTTTAGCGATTAGCGATCCAATTCATCCCCTCTCCCTCTTGGATCGGATACCCCGACACGTTCCTTACACAGTATTAAGGCTATACCCAGGGCTGGTAGTTATCATTTACCTCTGGTGGTTAACCTCACCACAAGAAAATATATCCATAGATACGCTTTATTTATATAAGAGACACGTTTTATTTTGTATCTACATCAATATAGACATGTTTTCTAAAGCGTGCTAGAAGCGTCTTCGTAAGCACCATGTCAGAGCTTGTAAAGACGAATTGTTAAGCGTATCTATACTTGATAAAAAGACGTTTCATAGAAACGTTATATGCATGTCTATGCATTTTGATACATCTTTACAAATACATTTATACAACGTGTCTATTGGCGTTGTTACATTTTGTAAAAATGCTTCAATATGTATTTATAAATAGTAAAAAATATTTATTACCACAAGATAGGATATTTATGCAATTACAATCGCCAAGAATCGAACTCATGATCTTCTACCTCACGTGAGGCCTCCCCACTGTTAGACCACAGTATCACATATGAATAATAGAGCGGTGCACTCTTTTTGTATTTACCATTAACGAATTTCAACTTTATAATAACGTGTCAAAAAACATCTTTGTGTGTCTATAAACACAAGTCTGATACACTTTATAGCGTGTCTCCATATTATTGACGGTTGAGAGCGTGTCTTAATACGTGTTATTTTAAGTTGTATCAAAAAACATATTTACATATGTATGCATGTTTGTTTGACACGTTTGATCTCGTGTCTAGATACTATTGATGGTTTATAGCGTGGTTAATTATGTGTCACGTTGAGATGTTTTAAATAACATGACAACAAACGTCATTTCATGTCTTTCAACATTCTAATCGTCTCTAACATCGTGTCAATTTGAGACATCGCAAAAAACGTGACTAAAAATCATCTTTAGGCCTTTTATGTAGTGACGTTTTAGCCAACGTTGCTACTAAAACATACCAAGAAGGTCTTTTTCCTGTAGTGCCTCGGGGTGAATATCAATGTGAAGCCTAAGTTTTTCAGGTTTGAAAATGATTAGTGTGTTGGAAGGACCAGACGGTGAGGTAACAGAGACTAAAGATATGTTGGATCTAGCTGTAGATTTCTAAAAAGGCCTTTTTGGTTTTAAACCAAAGTTAGAGATTAGTTTAGATGATACTCTCGGTAGGAAAAGGACTTTGAAAACTTCCTTCATAGATAACCTTTCTTCTGGAATGCAGGATCGCCCAAAGAGTGATTGCCGGCCGTGCTGCCTCATCATGTCATGGAGCTCTGTGATTTCTTCTTTCTCAAGCCTCCAAACACACCTTGCCATGTTGCAATTGATAAGCTAGTGCCACCGTGAGTTTACAGCACCACATAACGGGCACATAGCGGATGCCCCCATATTTTGATGGCTCAATACATCCATCGTCAGTATTGACTGCGTAACCAAACGCCATAGGAATACTCTGATTTTCGCTAGCACCTTCACCCTCCACAAAGCTGACCATTCCTTCTTCACTTCTTCTTGGTATGGTATTTCTGACCGTCCTTCTAGATAAAAAATATTGCTTTCTCGGTTCTGAATTAGCATCGTGTATGCTAAAGCGCTCATAGTGCCATGCCCAGAAGTCTTGCTGCCTCCTCATACTTAAGGGATGCTCAAAATATTTCACTATCCAAGGGCATAAATAACATCTGCACCTTATCGTAATCCCAAGATGCTGACAGTGGGCTGATGAGCTCACTCACCCACCACGGTAGATTCGCCACTACCGCCGCAGTGGGTCATAAATGACCTTTTCTTGGCAGCTATTTCATCGTCCAAATAGATGTTTGCTCTTACATACCAATCTTGTGGATTAGGCTTTATTCTAAAGCATCTCTTCCCTCCATAATATCCCGCTACATGCGGGATATAAATGACCATGCATACTCACCAAAAGTGCAGAGGGGAAAACAGCAAAACATGAGAACAGCTTATGGGCCATGCCGCCACCTTGGCCAAGCTACGAATAGCAAATTGGCAATGCGCTTGGCCCGTTTGAGTTTGGAAGGAGCGTTATCTTTTCAGTCGCCGAAGAGGTATGATCCTTGCAATGTTGATATCTAATCAAACAACCGGAATATACACACTCATCGGATCTCGTTGTACAATGCACTAATCCTAATCGCCACGATGGTTCAAATAGGCTTTGGAATATACTACTTATTAAGCACCTAACGTAGGTGTCAACACCTCGGTGGTCCGTGCCCTCGCCTCCGCCCCGCCCCGCCCCCGCGACACAAATCGCCCCCGCCCAGTCCTTGCCATTCCGGCGATTCTCCACCCGTCGTCCGCCATTCCTGCCGTCCCATGCGCCCCAGCACGCCATCCTCGCCCTTCCTTCGTCCCCGTCCACAGTGCTGTAACCCCATCCCACCCGATCTGTCTCGCCTGCGTGTCGCGGCCCAGCGCACGCCGCCACCAGATCTGTCCGGCCCCGCCCGCATCGCCTCCACACGCTGCCGCCCGGTGCGGCGGTGCCCCACGACGTCGCGTCGCCTGCACGCGCCCCACCGCCACCGGCTCCCACCCAGCCCGCGGCGGCGTTGGCCCCACGCCCAGCGCCGACGGCTCCCGCACCGTCAGCCCCGCATGCCGCTCCCACCCGCGTCGCCAGCCCCGCGCGCACTTGGCACAACCGGCGAACCCTCCTCACCGCGTGCAGATCGCCTCCACCCGCCGGGCGCCGCCGGCTGCCATACCCGAGCGCGGCCAACGTAGCCGATCAGTTCTCCTCGCGCTCAAGTTGCCGCAGCCATCGGGTGATCCAATCTCCTCGCGTGAGGTCACCATCGCCGCAAGCCGATCCAATCATCCGTGCCCGCCCGGTCTTGTCCGCTTGCAGGTCGTCGTTGACGTCGGATCACGCCCAGAAGGACGCAACCTGGCTGCAGGTTGTCCGCACGGCTTCTGCTCCAGGTCGCTCAACCTCCACAGGGCTGCTGCTCCAGGCTTTGAAGGACGATCAAGTGAGCAGATCATGCGATAGCTACAGTTGTTGGATAGTGAATAGGAAATGCACATGTTCTGCAGGGAGTTGCTTGGGTCCATCACTAGCGATATAAGTGTGCTGTTTAAAATTATTACACTTAACAATTTTGTTACCGAAAGCTACTTTGATATGTGCAAGGATTTTAGAGTTTTGACCATCAGTGATATCTTGTCAATAACTTGATCTCTGTTCTGAACTTGCTGCCATCATTGAGCACCTTTGCTTTCTCTGATAATCAAAAACAAGATGCAACCACTGTCAGCTTGTCGGATAAAGAATATCATTCCTCTTTTTCAGGTTTAAACAATTATATAGCTAAGAAAATAAGTGCTTACTTGATTTTTCTGTCTACCAAATCGTGCTCGTATAAACACGCACCTGAAGTTGTCAACCCATGGGATGGTGTCTTCTATCTTGTGTATTTGGAAGAAATCTGGCGTGCTCTTAATACTATTGTATATGATTCTATATGTTTCTATCAGTTAGTAACAAATTTACACAGTGCTAAATCGAGTTTTTTTAAAGGGTTAAGTGGAGTTCAAAGTTACTTGATTTTGGTTAGCTCAAGCGCACAAGGTTGAGACAACTGAGCATGTGATGCAGCCATCCATACTTGAACCACAGGTTGCTGTAGTCAGAGAGCTCCAGTTCCCTGTTATAGAATATGTAAGGAACGACAGTAGTAAATGAGTGGTAGATGATGTGCTAGAGTGCAATGCAAAGTTCGCTTCCTAATTAAAGACCACCAAAATTCACTGTAGTTAGTCAATTTCATTACGTACAGTTAGGCAGACGGGGCAGGCAGGGCTAACCTGAAAGATGTGTTTGGCTTTGAATTATTTTGTATCGTAATTTCAGTTATCATCTCTAAATAGAATCCACCATCTGAACATGTATGAAGAAACCAAAAGAAAAAGGCTCAGATTTGTGATACTGATATTTGCCCCCTCAAAATAAGTAGTATGATCTTATTACTAACTTGTATCTAAAGCAAATTGAAGTAGCAGTAATTTGTTTCATATACTAATGTGACAAATTTCCTTCTACAAATTTTAGTCTATGAAGCAATGTATTATTCCAAAGATTTAGCTGATCATATACCCTATAATTTCTAGATTTAATTCTATGCAGATCACGAGCAAGGGAGGATTTGGATCCCCGCAGTTGTGGGTATACACGAACAACTCCTCACTGGTTTCTGGGTAGCTTTAATCATTTAATGCAATTGCAGTACATATTCATAAACAGGTTTATGTCACCTAGCCTCTGTTGATTGCTACTTGTACATTTTCTGCTAAAGTAAGTTTCAAATGATCATGTTCCTCTGAAGTCAGCAATAGCAAGATTTTGAGTCTTGGTCAGAAGTGCCAAAATGACAATGTTCTTGCTGGGACTCACCCAAGCGGCCAAGCCATGAGTCAGAGACACCAAGGCCAGGCATCTGATCCACATAGGGAGATCTCTCTAGGAGGATGAATTGTTGTCTTATTGAGTACAACTATGCTTTTATTAACCTAAATTCTGGTCTGTTGATCTTGCTCTTATAAGTGTGGGAACAAAGATCGGCGGTGGCTTGCAGTGGAGATCGTGTGTCGGCGGCGCTCTCGTGCCAGCGAGCAGAGAAGTCGGGGGTGTGCAGGTGCAGCCGAGGTCGAGCGTGGGCAAGGGGATTGTGGGGTTCACGGAGTACGTGCGGATGGACCAGGAGGTATGTGCGGGATCGTCCGTTTGGTTAAGGTGACTTACGAAGCCTATGGACGTGATGCGGCATATATTCTGTTCGGTTCGGCGACGTACGAATGCCTGTGGATATCGCCTTTAGGGTCTTAACAAGTTGTATAGAAATTATATCTCTATCATATGCTATTCAACGTTCTCAAAAGAAAATGTTTTGTACACTTTATGTAAGCATTACAACCAACCAGAGATAATATGACAAACGACTATCAACGGAATGGAAATACTCAATTAGTTGATATATTATTCTCTGTGTTACTTATCATGTCTTTCATTTGTATTTTAGCTTGTTAAGGTTTTTCTACCCTTCTGTAAATTAATTATGTCTGTAGCATTACAACCAAGCAGAGATAATATGACAAACGACTATCGATGGAATGGAAATATGCAAGATCTCAATTAGTTGATCTTATTCTATTCTTCTTCTGTTACTTATCATGTCTTTCATTTGTATTTTAGCTTGTTGCTTGTGCTGCAGCAACTGTCTGGAGCTGGTTCTTTGTTTACGTACAATAATACAACTACTCTTTGGTTTAAGTACTATGCTGTAAAGTTTTGGTACTGATTTTTTTTCTCCCTGTTCATGTGGCTGGTACTAACATGTTTTTCTGTCTTCTGCTACCACCTGTGCTTTCAAGTAGCATGCCAGCTTTGTTGCTTAGCACCAGGAGGTAGAATGTTCCCCTGTTTCTATGTGAATGTAATTTAGCTTTGTTTATTTCTTTTAAGTGGCATAGGCTAAAAATTTATAATAACACTTAAATGCCAGCTTTGTTGCTTAGCACCAGGAGGTAGAATGTTCCCATGTTTCTATGTGGATGTAATTTAGCTTTGTTTATTTCTTTTAAGTGGCATAGGCTAAAAATTTATAATAACCCTTAACGTTGCATTGTTAAATCCGAACTCATGTAGATTTATATTTTGGTGATACAAATTATTTTTTTATGTTAATTGACTACAATGTTTTGGGATGCATTCTTCAAGTTGAGCCAGGTCCAACATGACTTTGTGTGCTGTTATTGTCTGGCCTTACTGTGTGTCGTTCCTTGCTGTCTCCTGCAAATGCATGTTGAAATAAAAACACTTGGTGCATCCAGTGGTAGTGGCTGCTAATTATGTCTAGGTGATTTCTTTCTAGATTCAGTACTAATGCATAGTTGCATCACAAACCAGAATACCCTTATGCTTCAGGTTGAGAAATAACTTTGTTTCTTAATGATGCTATCTTGGTGTTATATAACATTTATTTTTATTACTATCAGAACATTGGTGTTTCAAGAAATCTATGCAGGTAGCTGCTTTTATCCCATTCTGCTCATAAATCTATGCACCATATCATTCACATCTCACATGGCACTGTGCGTTGTCCATTTTCTATTTTTTTGGAACAAAGCACTCCCATTAGTCCTGGAGTGAATTGTTTTAAAACTGGTCATTAGTTTTAGAATGTTTTACCTTTCCAACCAATGATTCATGGATGGATTGGTGGGTGATGTAGATTTTTTTGCATGTTTACATCACATTAGTGTGAGAAAGATACTGGAATGATGGGTGGAATGCATTTCAGATAGAATTTCTTCAGATCAAGCCTGATGTGGAGAAATTGTTTGCTTATACTATCTCAAGCTCTGAACGATTTGGTTCGATCTTATTTCAGTTATCAAGGTTTTCTCAATTCTATATATGTGGGTTTATGATGACAAGAGGCACTCACTGCTAAATTGAGCCATCCATGCATCTTACTAAATTGAGTCATCTATATGTCTTACCTTTCTTGAATACCTTACTCAAATGCATGCATGCATTTCACATGTATGATGCTATACTAAAGAATAATGGCAAAGTTGAATATAGTTTTTGTTTTCGTGTGTAGTCCTTGATAGCATCACAAAATACAACTATCTATGCACAAGTGGTCTCCTGTGGCAACGCACGGGCACGCACCTAGTAAGGATTAAAGCTCCCAGTGCAACACGCGCCAAACCTTCCCCCTCGCGCTCCACATGATGCACACCTCCATGTGGACCCTCACCCCACCAACTCGTCGTCGTCTTGCTTATCGGACGGGGACCGCAGGGAAGATGGGATTGCTTCTCAACATTTTCTCAACCCCCCTCCATTGGGAAAAAAATGGATTGCTTTTCCTTGCTCTTGGGGGGCACCAAACATGATATCTGGTTTAGAATTCACCAAAAAGCACTTTGGAAATAAAAAAACATTAAAAGTCGGGAGAACGATTAAACCCGAGCCAGGCTGGAGAGCAACCGAATTGAAATTAAAATCCCACTCTATCATCCTAAGGACCCTATCTAACTTTTTTGAAAGCATTTATCTATAGGTTTTAGCTAGGTCCAAAATGTGTAGAAAAAGGGTAGCGTGAGTAAGTACGCCAGATTGGAGTGTTTCTAGCTAGCCAGGCTAAGCTCATCAGGAATCCGCGGTGCATGAATCGATATATCTTTTTCAACCTGTTTTCCGTTATATCTCCTAATTAAAATGTCTAGTACTAAACCAATTTCACATTTGTATTTTTGACACTTTACGTATAAAACTAGAACAGACTTGCCGCGTAAATTTTCTCTACCCCTTAAAAGTTCGTATGGTTCCAATGACCCAGTTTCCGCTCCCCCCGCACTACGTCGCGCCGCCCCTGTCCCCCTCCCCCACCCCTCGCCTCACCGCCATCGCCCCGCGGTCCGCCCTCATCCTCCTCCGCCTGCCTCTGGATCTGGCGGCCGTCGACGCAGGTGGCGGACGGGTGGCGACATCCACAGCCGCGGCCTTCTCCAAAGCTCGCGGAGGGAGCCGAGGATGAGGACGAGGACGGAGGAGGCGGGGGGCGGAGGAGGAGGCAAAGAAGCCCGTGGGCCTCTGCGGCGGCCATCCTGCATGCTCGACGCCACCTCCATGGCGAGCGGGAGGCGGGGCGGATCCGACGGAGGAAGGCGGGGTCCGGTGGAGGCAGCGGCAGAGGAACCAGTGGGCCGCGGCGGCGGCCATCCTCGCCCCGCGCCGCGGCTGCCGATCTCCCCCTGCCCTACTGAATCGGAGAGGAGCGAGACCGCTAACTGTGGGGAAGCCCGTCCTCAACGCGGCGGAGAAGCTTGTGCTTATCACGCACTGGTGCTCACGCTGCAGCTCCTCTTCTCCCCGTGCCATCGCATCCTGGATCCGCCCTGTTGCGCGCTGCCGCCTCCTGGATCCGGGGTGCCTCACGTCGCTAGAGCCGCCGCAACACCCCCGACCTTTGTGGCCCCAGCGGTGCCCTCGACTTCTTCGCAGGTCCAGCTAGAGGTAACCTCCTTCCCTCTTAGATCTTCCCTCCCACCGCCCTCGCCTTGCCATTTCGAGCGCAAACGATTCTACCCTGCCTGTTTGATTGGCATATTTGGCTTATAGCCTACCCTGCCTGTTGACCTGTTCTGTAAACCAGTAACTACTAGCAGTAGCTGGGAGTGGCTACGATTTCGACTTCTGATTGCTGAGAGATGTTGTAATGGGCTGGTAGGGGAAAATACCCTCAAATGGCATTCATTTGTACTTAATGATTTGATTTTGTTTTCAGTTATGCAGCTAGAGATGTAATTTTGTATGGAGTAGTTAATTTCCCATATTGATAATACACAGGGGGTCTTATAAGGGGTCGTTAAGAGCTAAAATTTTAGTATATTTCATTTTTTTTTTGTAAGTTCGCTACATACAAACTGTGTTGAGCTCATTCTTTCAAAGTGAATTTAGCTTACACTTTTTAATAATGGAACATGTTTCCTTCTTTCTGGGAACCTGACTATATGTTACCAATTGTTATCCGATCCATGACAATTGGAGGTAGAAGTTGACACAGCAAGGTACTCATTTCTTATATTCACGTCTGATAGGTGACCTCCTGTTTTGGTCGGAATTGGTAAGGATACAACATCACTGAACACAGATAGGTTGGTTTACTGATTTTGTGTTTTAGTTTTACAACAATGAATCCACCACCATATATAGCACAACAAAAAGATACCTACTCTGAGTTTGGTGATGTCATGTTTCTGAATATATGTGTTACTTAATATCAACTGGTTGAGTTTGGTGACATATTTTTTAATACTGAATAATTATTCGTTGCATGTTTGTATACCATAGGATTGAGGAGATTGTAACATTACTTTCTCTATGGACATGATGATATGTTAGATGTTACTAACCTGAAACTTTATGCATTGACTTTTATTTTTAGAGATGGTGCAGTTAAATCTGGTGTCCTGGATCTTTGGTTCAGAACTTTTATGTTGTTCATCAACCTCTTGTGTTTGATGCGTACCAATTCATAGCAGCAACCATGTCTGTCTCTTTTGTGTGATCACTCGAAGTCTCAAATAGTACATCGGCTGACAATATTCCTTACATACAGTCTATGGAAGCCAATGGATATTATACAAAATTGGCAACAATCCCAAGTACAGTTGGTCTACAGATCATTGAGTCAGCGTACAACAGAGATAAGCGCATGTCCGTCCTCTACGTCGATGCCCCTCTGTGAAGGTCGACCTCAAGTTGAACATGCTCTCCATTGCCGAAGGCCCCTTCACCAGCCTGTGCTCATGCGCTGAGGGTGAAACAATTTTGGTATGTAGCTCCTAATTTGCTCTTACTTTGGTTGGTTTGAATGCAACATAGGTATCTAACTAATCTCTAGCATGCTTCCTCCTCCAAGTAGTTGGATGGAGATGGCCGTGTAGGCCACGGTCAAGTACTCTGCTTGGTGTGATGGTTTGCAATCTGAATGTTGGTGTGGAGTCCACAGTGTAATAGGTTAATTTTGAATCAAATGTTGAGACCAACTCACTAGATTTAGCAGACTTTGTCATACTCATGAGTTTCTCCCGTAATTGAATCCAACACATTGTCTCCTCTCAGTGTTCCTACTGGAGATTGATCTAGAGTTATAAACCAGAGTTAAGGCCCACTATAAACTAACACATATCATTTAACAAATGGACAGTAAATGGTCTGACCTTCTCTGAATGTCAATTTCTATGGGTAGTTCATCATCTAGCCAACTAAAACACATCACATTGTTGGTTTCATCAAAACATTTTTTCTTACCTAATAGCCGCTTGACATGTTAATGTTCCTTTCAATTTGTATGATAATAGATAACAACAAATTGTTTGATGATTTTTTTCTTACTTTTATTTGGCGCCTTATTAACCTAGGATGTGTTTCCAATCAAACATATAGATGTCTGTAACTTGAATACTTTATCTTGATCTAGATCTGCTACTGCAAGGCCTATGTCTGGACAATGCCTAGGATGCAACCAGTGTTGATCAAGGAAAATGCACATGAAAAATGAGGATATTATAGTTCCCAAGAATTCTCAATCTAGGTTTCTACCATATATCTGGAATTTACATGTGCATGTGTATAGTTGAAATCAGGTACACCATACACTTTTATCCCACTAACTTTAATTTTCCATGTACAAACATAGAGCCAGGGCCCAGGAGGGCAATACCCTGCTTTTTTTAACCTCTTTAGCTATGTATCCTCTTCAGAAATTAGTCACCTGCTTTACACGATGGGTGCGGATGTAGGTTCGGTAGTAGAAAATGACAGATTGCATGATATTGATCAGGTTGTCAGTGCTTATAAAATTGTTCTAGGGAGCAGAAGAAAGAAGAGTAGGCTCAGCCAGCAATGATGATGGCAGTGCACGTCTCTAAATTCTTAGGCAAAGTTGATGAGTCCATGGGAAAGGAGAAGTCAGCCCAATAGCATTTGTTTTTCGCTAGCTGTTTTCCTCTCTATATGTACAAATAAAGATATATTATATTTTGTTATTTTCTCCATTCCAAATTGTAAGAGGTTCTAGCCATTTAGATTCATTCATTATTCTACGTGTGTATTCAATACGTGTCTAGCTAGATTCATCCACATCTATATGAACGTGGATAAATAAAAAGAGGGCTAGAACCCTTCGCAATTTGGAACGGATAGAGTATTTGATAAAATTCCGTTATGTTGTACGGTGTATATCCATTTTCAACATGTTATTTTATCACAGATTACCATTACGTTTATGTAGACTTGAAAAGCATGACTTGCTATTGCGTCAGTGGCCTTCTGTATGTCACTAGGGACGTTCCTGTGCGTTGTTAGGGGTGGTATTGTATGAACGGCAAATAATGTATACCATTATCTCACCCACAAAATGTTTTTTCTACCAAATATTGTTACGCTTTCTCTGATTATTTTACCTTCATTCGCTAATATTTGCTGCCACCTATTTCACTTTTCAATTAAAAAAGTCAAATAAAAAAATCAGAGGAAGTAAAAAAATATTTGGTAGAAAAATATTTTATTTTGTAGATGAGATTACAGTATGATTATTTTGTCATTCATATAATGCCAATTGCTAGTAATATATAAAATAGACTGGACCAGAACAAGTAGCGAAACAAACTCCAAGAAAACATGTGTCCTTTGGCCAAACAAACCAAGCCGTCTGGCTTTGCACTACCTACAATAGCTTGGGCAAACCGCTTGGCTTATAGCCGGGCTGAAGTAGTCTAGACAACTAAGCCTAATGTAACTCCAGTACAAATTAGTTATAGCCATAATACTATCTAGGTTCATAAATGTACGGTGCATTTGATTTTTTTTCTAAAACATCAATCATTCGTCTTATTCAAAAATTTTATTCAAACATGTAAAACCACAAGTCGTACTCAAACTATTTTAGTGATAAAACAAGTCGCAGCAAAATAAATGGCGAATTGTGATTTTTTTGAATAAGACAAATGGATTGAAGTTGTAAAAAAAATTAACCGCATCGTACATTTGTGAACAGAGACAATATAAACCTAATATAAATCCGGTATACTGTTTTCCCTAGTTAGTTTCAAACTACTTCAAGGCTGAATGAGATCGAAGAGAATTAAATCTTTTCCTATTTAAATCTGACTATAGATATTTAATACCTTTCAATGCCCTTCAAACCGGACAAGAGCTCTAAGTTTTTTCCCCTCCCAAAGGGCCAATAGCCCAATAGGCGATGCAAGTATAGCACGACACGGCAGCTGGGAGGCGCATTGCGTGCTCGTAGTCGTACATGTAGCATTACACCATTTCACGGCGTGCTTCCTTGCATGGCATTGGACTCATCAGCCCAGCCGGAAGGCCGGCGACCAGCGACCAGGGCCGGCCCCCACGATCCTTTAATTACTGCAGCGGACGTCCGCCTATAGATGGCCAAACGGACGGTACGGTACGGCACAACACGAGCCCGATCAAAGACACAACACGAGCCCGATCAAAGGCACAACACGGCAGGGCACGACATGGAGGCACGGTTGGCTAACCGTGCCGTGCCGCGCCGCCCGGCATACCTAGATCCTTGTCCTGGCACGGCACGCCACGGGCACAACCGTGCTGTGCCAACACGGTTAGCACGCCACGATTAACGGATCGTGCCAGTCCGAACCAAATCTCCCCAAAAAACACTATATCAACCGCAAATTTCATGGCAAAGACGAAAATGAACAAAAAAAAAAGCATAAATCGGCCAACGGATCTAGATAGTGGATGAGAGACACTAGAGAGGCCAGTAGCGGGGAGGGAGACGACCGGCGAGCGAGCAGGGAGGGCGGCGCCTCTACCTCCCGTTCGCCACCCCACCACGGCGTGCCCGCCAGACGACTCGGAGAGCGGGGAGGGCGCCGCCGGTGAGCGAGCGGGGAGGACAGCGCCTCCACCTCCCGTTTCCCCCACCACGGCGCGCCCGTCAAATGACCCGGAGAGCTAGTAGGGCGCCGGCCGGCAAGCGAGTGAGCAGCTGCGGGAGAAAAGGGCGCCGAGAGGGAGAGGAGCCTATGGGGTTGGGGTTAGGGAACCGGGGAGGGTGGCTAGGGTCTGGGAATTTTATTTTGTACCCCTCGGAGGAGTGAGCCTTGACTGGCCGGAGGTCTTTAACGGGCCGTGCCGTGCCGGCTTGGCGTGCTTGATTTCACCAACGGGCTGGGCCAGGCCAGGAACAGGCCGGTTACGCACGTGTCAGGCCGTGCCCATGCCGGGCCCATTTGGCGGGCTTCGTGCCGGGCTGACCAGGCGCGGCCTTTTTGCCAACTATACGTGCGCCCAAGCTCCACTTCGGTCGCGACGTCTGCCACGCACGCAGCCTGCTGCGTGTCCGTCCGAAACCAGCCGGCAGATGGGCAGGCACGCCGGCGCCGCGTCCCAGATTCGAGCCTTGCTCGGCCGATCGATCCACGGCATCGGCGCAGCAGGCCAGGACGACATCTCCTTTCGAGAGCCTGCTAGTGCCTGCGAGGCTGCGACTGAACTGAAATAAACCTCTCATCTCATCAGGCACAGACGGCCGACGGCGCTACCGCGCTAGGTGCACAGTGCATGCAACTGTGCAGGTAACTGCATGGCCATCCCTCCCTGGCCGTCCGTGAATTTCCGGTGCCGGCCGGGCCTGCCTCGCCGCCTCGCCCTGTTACGACGCCGTCGCTGGCTGAGGCGGTGCGCGGCAGTGCGCGCCACCATTGATTTACTCCGGCCCTCACCGAGTCACCGGTCATCACTGCATGGCCACGCCACGAAGTCTTGCTTTCACCTCAACGCATAGCCGTAGCTCACACAGTGACAGTGAGCGAGCTGCTCACCAATGGTGCTCTGCGGCACCGCCTAGCTAGAAGCTAAGCAGTGTTGTTGCGGCTTCCATTTGGCACGACGATGGCCGGTGGCTGCCTCCGGCTGACGCTGCGGCTGCTCCTCCTCGACGTACTTCTCGCGGTCACCGCGGCCGGCAGCGGAGGGGAGAACGCGCGCCGGTGGCTGTTCGTGTTCGGGGACTCGCTCGTCGACAGCGGCAACAACATGCAACAACCTCACGTCGCTGGCCAAGGCCAATTACCTCCCTTACGGCATCGACTTCGCCGGCGGGTCCACGGGCCGCTTGTGCAACGGGCCAACGGATACACCATCGTCGACGAGCTCGGTATGTACAGTACCGCCTGCTGCTAATCCTCTCGCGGCAAAAGGACGCGTCAATCCGTATAGGTACCGTATGGATAATTATTCTTATTCCGCTGAAATTTGAAAGAATTATGCATGTGTTTTATCATCAACAAATTTAGACTCATTATTTTGTCTTTCTATTGTCAGGTGTTGGATATTCTTCTACTCAATAGATATACAGCCACAAATCATGCTAAGCATCTGCACAAATAAAAATACTGTAGCAAATAGTGCAGGTGTCCATTCTGAACGTGTCGCTGAAAAAAAAAATCTGGAAGACCAACAAGTAACAGGTGTTGAATTCAGTCGATCTGGAAGATCAACAACTGAAACGTGTTTATGACCGTTGCAGAGAGTTGAAATGAACTGAGCGTTGGAGTGTGTCTGCAGCTGAGCTGCTTGGGCTACCTGTGGTGCCATCCAACTCGGAGGCGTCGTCCGTCCATGAAGTCCTTCAGGGCGCCACCTACATCGCTACCGCCGCCGCCGGCATCCTCGACGACAGCAGCGGCGACTTCGTAAGCCACATCCTCCCGAGGCTTTTGTATCCAGAGCTAAAATTTAGGCCCATTACATCGGATATTTGAACACTAGTTAGAAATATTAAATATCGTCGGATTATAAAACTAATCGCACAAATGAAGACTAAATAGCGAGATGAATTTATTAAACCTAATTAATCTACGATTAGCAAATGTAATGCTACAGTAACCATTCATTAACCATGGATTAATGATGCTTAATAAATTTATCTCAACGTTTAGTCAGTCGCCTGTGTAATTAATTTTATAATTAGACCATATTTAATACTTCTAACTATAATCCAAATATCCGATGTGATGGTCCAAAAATCTGATTGAACTCTGCAACTGTAACAACAATATGTTGGGAAATCCTCATCATGATGTGGGTAATGAGGAGAGTATTCAGCTCTAAATGAGCAGCCCCACATGCAAGAGAAATGCCCCATGGTGTGGGCCTATCTTGGGGGCATTTTGGGCATCCACTACCAGCCTTATAGGAGAAGGAATAGCTCTGTAGATCAGCCATCACGAAAATACAGAGAGCCTTCGAGAGGGAAGAAAAGAGAAAGGGAAAAGAAAAAGATTGGAGAAGAGATCCTGCGAGAGAGCAAGAGGGATTTGTTCTCAAGATTACGAAGAAGCGGATCCATATTCTTGGTGGCTACAATCTAAATTCCATCATTGTTTGGTGAGGTTTTTCTATGCCCTAAGCTAACAGCCTCAAATCTTGATGTTGTCCAAGATTTGTAAATCTTGATGTATTTGTGCCTCTAGGGTTATCTAAGAAGGACTTTGTGTAATTCCTCAAGTTCATAGTGGAAGACATTTGGCTGGTTTGGTCCCATGGTTTTAACCTGATTTGGGGTTTTCCCACGTTAAAATCAGGTGTCACTTGGTTGATGTGCTGCAGCTGCCATTTACCTCCATTGATGTTAGATGCATATGTTTCTCTTTGGTGAATAGGTTCAGATCATGAGTAATTTCAGATTGTGCTGAAATTGTTTGCTTCCGCTGTCACTAGCATCTTGTGTGTTAGTGTGGCTATCCCAACACAATAACGTAGGTGGGGCGGATTCCGTTGAACAAGCGGATCTAGAACTTCGAGGCGCCGGTGGCGCAAATAGCCGGCGCGGTCGGCGTGGCAGCGGCGACGGACAAGGTGGCGCGGTCCATCATGTTCGTGGGGATGGGTAGCAACGACTACCTCAACTACATGGCGCCCAACTACGACACCAGGCGTCGGTACACCCCGCAGTAGTTCGCCGACTCCTCATCCGGCAGCTCGCCGCCCCGCTCACCGTAAGAACAATCCGCCGGCCCCTTTAATCGCCTGACATCAAGAACCTTCGAATCGATTGCACTGAACATGGGAACACAGATGAATGCAGAGGTTGTACAACGCCGGGGCGAGGAAGTTCGTGGTGTCCGCTGTGGGGGCGATGGGGTGCATCCCGAGCGTGCTGGTGCAGAGCCTCGCAGGACGGTGCTCGGCGGACGTGGACGGCCTCATCTCGCCGTTCAACGGCAACGTGAGGGCCGCGCTCGACGGTCTCATCGCCGGCCTCCCCGGCGCTCAGTTCACGTAGCTGGACAACCTCCGCATATTCCGAGCCGTCCCCGGTGACCCAGCAGCATTCGGTTTCAGCGTAGTGGACCGCGGTTGCTGCGTCATTGGGAGGAACGCCTGTCAAGTCTCCTGCCTGCCCTTCACATGCCGCCGTGCGCGGACCGGCGCCACTACGTGTTTTGGGATGTGTACCACCCGACGGAGGCGGTGAATGTCATCATCGCCCGCCAGGCATTCCACAGCGGCGCCGACATCGTCGCGCCCATCAATGTTCGACAGCTTGCCAACCTCTGACGAAGGTGATCTGGTCATATATAGGGACCTAATTAACATTGTGCGCTGCTCTTGTGTTTAGACCAACTTGTCTGCTCTGCTCATAAATGGAACAATTGGCAGTAACAAAATCCTGCGACAAACCACGTGCTTGATGACTTAATGTGTCTGTAATAATGACTGCCAGTTTTTTTGTGTTGTAACGATTATTTACTCAAGTACTAAGTGTGGTGTCAGTCGACGGCGGGAGCACGCTAGGAAGAAGGGGGGAAGAAGGAAGCTCGCCGAGGAATAAGAAGAAGGGGACTCACCTCCGCCACGCCTCGTATTCGTCGCCGCGGAAGAGTACCACCGCCGCTATCAGCTTCCTCCTCTCTGGGGTTAGGGTTAGGGTCGGGGTAGAGGCCATCGGGAGGTCTCCTCTACCTCCGGCCTTAGAAGGAGGACCACGGGCAGCTGCCGGCTTGGCTGGTGGTGGGTGGTGGGTGGCTGACATCGGCAGTGAGGATACCGCTGGTCGGGCGGGGGACGAAGGCAATTGGGGAGAGTTGGCGAACAGGGGCATTACAGTGCTGGCTTCGCCGCTTCGACGAAGCCGTATTAGCTGGTGGTGGGGCCGTTGGTGGGGAGATTGACGCCGGATTGGCGTGGGCCATGGAGGAGGGCGACGATGCGTCACTGGAGCCAGGCGGGGAGGGGACGGAGGTGGGGGAGCTCGGCCGACGTCGGCATGGATCGGCAAAAGGAAGGGGGCGCGGGGTCGGGCCTAGGCGCTCGGGCGGGGTATGAAGGCGAGAGGAGGGGGAGGGGGAGTTGATAAAGAATGTTTCAATCGTGGCCAATATTGATGACTGATGGGAAAAAAAATCAGTCACCTGATAAGGAGCCACACTCTTTGTAAAAACTAATTGTAACGTTGGAGAGTTGAAGTGTTGAGGTCCACACATACTTTGGGATCGAGGAAATCTGCTCTATACCAATGCAAAAAAGATAAGACTCGCAGAATATTGAGCCTACGAATCTTAGATCCCAGATATGCATGATACATCACAGGAGTAATGCAGCAATGCTTTGCAGGAGCAATGAAAAATGCCAGTGTATACGATTTCAGTAATAAAAATCTTCAGTTATGCTCTGTAACGTGTCATATAGACCGCCCTTTTTCATATTATACTCATGTGATGGACCTGCAAATTCACATTCTTATTTTTGAAATTGTTAAGATTTAAGTGATTTTGAGTTCTCGAGAACATTTGCCAAATTCACTTTGCATCTACATGGCTAAAAGGTATCTTTCGCATGCAAATACAAGGTAAAGTAGTCCCGATCCTTGTTGAAGAAATACAAGCGAGTTTTTATTACAATAGCTTATCCAATAATTCAAGAAACAAGGAATAATTCATCTAGATGCATTAATTATCCTCGGCATGGCATTGGCTGCAAGGCTCCCCAATAGTCAACTTAACTCTAGTTGGAACTTTATCCTCAATGTATGTTCTAATAGCGACAAGTGCTCTAGGGGCTTCCCTCATAATACTCTTCTGTATGGAAAAGCGGCGTTCATGATTTTCGCCATTACACCCAAAGCCATAAGGAAGGGTGTCCAACGTAAGACATTCAAGCGACACTGCGTTCTTGAGAATATAACATGTTAGCTCAACCAAACTCTTTGCAGAGCTAAACCTTGTGATCTTTACACTCTTGAGGGAGCGGTGGTGGTGTTCAGCCATCTGCTTCCAAGGCGAGGAAAGTTCAAGAACCGATTCATGCTCCTGGTGTCCCGTGTTGAACTGAAGAATAAAAGGAAACTGAATGAATAAGCTCAATGCAACAGAGTGAAAACGTATATTTGTAGGATGGAATGAACGAATGTTGTCTTACATCCAAGCTCAAAGTCCTCAAGTAAGGAGACGCGTCAAGGAAGGAAACCAGAGGAACATAGTCATAGGGAGGGGAAACAGTCACAAAAATGTCCAGGTGCTTGAGGCAAAGGAATTTGGTGGACGGCATTATTGGTGTATAGACGACCTACGCAGCATACATCATGCATTAATATTAATTCTACACAGCATACGTCATGCATTAAGATTAATTGTACACAGGCTATGACCATGGTGAAGTTTAGAAAATACCTCATCCCCCGAACGTATGATAAGAGTCTCGAGATTTGGCATAATAGACGGCAGTTCTGCAAGGGCAAAACTGAATCTCTTTGAATAGGACATACCTACTAGGTTCTTCACTTGCGACATTCCTCCTATTATTATATCTCCACTTATTTCTAAGCTGGAAAGATTTGGAGCTTGGTTCTCTATCACTTGCAGCCTCCAGCAAAAAGAAACTATCAGGGAGGTGAGCCGCTCCAATACACGAGGTATCTTCAAGCAAGTTATCTTGTCACAATGAGCAAGATTCAACTGCTCCAAAGCAGGAGAGTTGGAAAGAAGACACTCCAACTCATCCCGTTCAATACGCACACAATACAGGCACAAACTTGTTAGGCTTCTCAAGGTGCCAAGTTCAGCTGTGGGATGGAAGGCACAAGCGGCAAGATCAAGATTCCGAATTGAGTTTCTAACCCCCTCAGATAAAAGTGAGCATGGAAATTTGTACTTTTTGTAGTCCTCCCATATATTAATGGTAATATCTACAATCCCTGGTGTAATGGCAGCATGAAGCCAACTCTTGAGCTTGCGAAAGGAAATATCACCCAAGCCAATCTTCAATATCTTCAGGCCAATGCTTGAGTGGTTGCTCAGAATGTGATCAACTGTGCGGCTGAAATACCGTGGATTATATCCATGTGCTTCTGATCGTAGCACATCCTCATTGAAGATGAGGTTGGGATAACACCTCCAGGAACATAGAAATGCACGAGACAGACAAGCAGCACGAGCAGCAGCACGCAATGGCATCAGGGAATGTATATGGCGCCAGATATCCTGCATGCACAAGCATGGAAATTCAATGATTGTAAAACCAAGTGGTTACTTATTAGTCTAAGAAAGAAAAACGGTAAAAGCATATGGAATCTCCACTTGATTTGCACAACACATTGTATTATATGAGTAAATATGTGCACAGCGTTGTTTGTTTCCGGAGCAAGCTGTACTGGTTAGTGGTGTGGGGGGGAGAGGCACATTAACACCCCATGTTTTACGTTTTAGGACTGCCTTTTTTGTTAAAAGATCAACTGGTCATAAGGTCCTTTTATCTTTCTCCTAGTTAATTTTGAGGCAAAGTTTCTTGCCTGTTCGGGAAAAAAATTATATGGGTAAATGGTGTAGCTAATTGAATACTGCATAGATTTTTTTTCCTAACAGTGTTACCAGCAGTTTTCTGAGAAAGAAAAGACTGTTATTAACCGTTAGAGCTGACTAAATGCTGTATATGGATATACTCTTTAGTTGAATGATGACAGGACCAAGTAGTCAATGTTATTGGTTTCTACACAATCATGTCAACTAAAATGCACAAGATTATATAATGTTTAGGCTGCTATAGCATTATAATCCATATATAAGTACCCCAAAATAGCAGAAACAGAAACAAATATGTAACGTGTGGATAGGCACAAACAGTACAACTGAATACCTAAACAAATACGGAGTAAAAACCCAAGATAGAATAAAGCAAATTTGATGTTTGAAAATTACACGTCAGATAGACAGAAGCCTTGGAAAACATGACAAATGAGATATATAACAGATCTAAAAGACCATACAACCTCAAGAAAGTTAGCACGCAGCAGACGCTTTCGATCTGCAATTATTTACGCAGACGATGGATTGTGACTGTCCAGATTATTTCATCATTTTTCTTTGGGCATATTTTGATGTAGGCACAATTATAATCACCAAAAGAAGAACAGGCCCCTGCTAATCCGAGATGAATTCTAAGAAGTGTACACCTTATCAAGACAACAGGGGCTTTTTAAAGCTGCAACATGCTTTTAGATGAAAACCACCACATTTGAAACAAAATCAAGCTACTAATTTAGTAAGAGTGTAGTGTAGCAATCTCTGTCTATGTATAATGATTAGCCACCATAGCCCCAATAATTCTGTGTGGTCATATATAATGATTAGGCACCAATAATTTAGAGTGGTCAAAGCCACCGTGGCAATATTAGCTTTTGCGTCATTAGAAAAAAGAGAGAGAGAGACTACGATGGCATACCTCTGGAAGGTCTGGGATTAAACGCCGCGGTATTTTGCCAGCACGAGAATCCAGTAAAGGACACGCCGAGGGATCGCCGTCTCCTGAGGAGGGAGAGCCCTTTCTTTTATTCGCTGATGAGGCTATCGATCCAGCAAAGGACATGGCTGTGCACAACTAAACCTGATACGTAGTTTTTTTTTCTTTTTCAGAAAGACGAAGTCTGTAGGCACAATACATGTATACAGATGTAATTAGATCAGTTTCGAATACAGATATAAGATGGTCAAAGTTTTGGTGCTCGGTTTCGCACAGCTGCAAGGGAAGAGCAAGGGGTGGGCATACCTGTCGCCTCCCTCGTGAGAGCGAGTAGGGCGGCGGCGGCGGTATGGTGTCGACTGTCGACTCGTCGATTCGTCGTCAAGAGACGGGGATGATACGTACAGTATATCCTTGCCTAGCAAGAGATTTAAGGGAAGATGCCGGGTGAAGTTTGCCTGGGCCACGGTGGGCCGAGACTCCATTAGGCGGGCCTCCATCAGCCAAGTTTTCAAGTGGGCTCAGCCCATGTACTAGTCTCTCTGTCTCTCTCTCTCTCTATATATATATACTGGAGTATATCTCTATATACATACCCCTTCAAAAATTTACTAGAATCCCGAACCGCCTCTGCTGCTGCTGCTGAACCGACCTCGACGCGTTTAAATCCCCACCGCCACCAGTCCCAGCGTCGGACTTCGCTCTGCGGCCGCCTACCCCTCCCGCCTCGAGCCCAAGCGCCGCGCGGCCGGCCGCCTCCCCCGCCGCCGCGACCTCCACGGGCCGCGCAGCCGGCCGCCGCCCCCGACCACCGCGAGCGCCACCGCCCCGGATCTGGCTCCAGCACGCCAGGTCCACCAAGACCGCCGCGAGCGCCACAGCCCCGGATCCGGCTCCAGTCCGCCAGGACCGCCGCCTCCTCCCTCCGAGGACCTGTGGGCGCAAGACCTCCATCGACGCCTCCCTGCGCCGGCTCGTCGTAGAGCGCCTCAGCATCGGCGACATCCAGTGCCTCGGGTGGGACGCGCTCGAGGCCAAGATTCGCCGCTGGATCTGAGCTGCCCGCGCCGCCGTCCCCGGCGACTTCACCAGCGAGCCCCAGAATCGGTCCTTGAGCTCGCGGCCGGCTCGGACGGACGGCCGCTTGTTTCCCACTCCCGCGGCGGCGGTGATCTCGGAGCCGATGCGGAGCGGGAAGTTGAGGAGCGCGCGTGAGCCGCGCATGCGGTAGGCGCGCGCGGTCGTACGTCACGGCGGCGTCCTCAGCGTTGTCGTAGGTGCCGAGCCACGCACGCGTCCTCCTTGGCCGGGCGAACTTGCCCCACGGCCACTGCGTAAGTGAATCTGATTTAATGTGCTCCAGAGGGTTATGAATGAAATCAGTGGATTTAGTGTATCAGCCTAATTTAATTTATCAGCCTTGGAGGGCATTATGTTGCTTCTTTGGCAGTAAATTAGAATTTTATAAAAAGGTGCTTATCTATGTGTGATTGTATGCCTAATTTACTAAGAGAAAATGGAAACGGGTGTTTGGTTAGCTATAGACAGTTCTTTCAGATTTTGCTCAATGTCAAGGGATTGATGTGTGCTGCTACCTTACATGTCTGTTGCATTAGTATGGAGAGATTTGGGACTCCCGTCTTTGCAGAGAATATAAAATGCATAGCACAGATATGTATACTAGAGTTTTTACCCCGATAATATGAGAACATTCTGAGCTTGCAACTAAACCATGATGTATTATCATTTTTTCAGGCTTCATTGACAGTGTGACAACAAAACCAATTGCTGCCCTCTGCTTGCTGCCATCCTCCTCTGTGCTTTATCGTCGCCAACAGCCGGTGAGTGTGCGTTCTTATTTCGATTTGGTTCTTGTTTTATTTCACAAAATCATGGCATCCTGTTGTCGAACAATGAAAGTCATTGGTTCTTGTTGATTTTAGAAAATCATGAGCTCGGGTTGTCCTGTGATTGAATTGAGAGTTGGAAGATAATTTTCATATGCCTATAGTGGAAGAGTGAATGG
Organism: Paspalum vaginatum; assembly: GCA_030272315.1. NCBI lineage: Eukaryota > Viridiplantae > Streptophyta > Magnoliopsida > Poales > Poaceae > Paspalum > Paspalum vaginatum. The sequence continues at coordinate 1,710,769 of CM059018.1, read as the reverse complement.
TGCATCGCATTCACAGCCTGCTGTTGGTGTCAACACCCATAATCTCGTCCCTAGAGTGTATTGGTTTAGGCCCCCATGACATCATGGTACATCTTACTTGGGCTGCTATTAATTTTAAGCCACCATTTACCACTATTTACAGGTGTAGGGGTGGGGGCCTGATAGCAGAACATTTTAAACCAACATTTTCGCTCTAAACACTGAGACATTGTAATGGGCAGAATAAAGCATTTCACTGGAACGTTGTTAAATAATTGGAATCACATGTTACTTACTACATAATGCGTCAATTGATTACTTACTAAATAATCGCATTTGACCGAAGTGTCAATGATTGTACATAGCTTTATTCTTAATCCAATTTACTTAAGCCACGAATTTCATATCATGTTTTCCCTCTATTCCCTCTGTATCGGATTCCCTAGCGAGGACAGTGGTTCAGTGTTTGCTGTTTGTGCCTTGCTGGGATGACTTCCCTCTAGCTTAACAAATATTATTCATGTCATCTGATAAATCTCTAGCTTTTGGATCTATAATTGTCCATGTTGTAGTAATCTGAGTAGCGACCAATTAATTCATTACTATGAAAACCATCTGTATTGTAGGAGCTTGAGTACTGAACTTCTCTTATTTCGTCACTGCATTTATCTGAGACAGAATGGTAGTGGCGTTATTTGCACAGTATGATTCTTGGATTCTGATATGTGCGCGGAATGCTACCTTTTATTCCCTCCTGATCTGGCAGTAGTGGTGTGGGAATACTGTTTACTGATTAGATCCAGTCCATGCTCACACTTAAGTCTGCTGCATGGCCCATTATAGAATTTACATTGCATTTGAAATGCCATTTCGTTTTTTTAATATCCTACGATGCCCAGTAAAAATGCTGACATCTTCTAGGTCTAACAATTATGAGACGAGCTTCATGGCAATCATGGGTAGTAGCCTTGGTTCACAGTCTGTAAGAAAATCTGTCTCTTATGTTTCCTTTTGTCAAAGAATCTCATGCACCCAGTATTCTGGAAGGCTCCAGTTTCTGGAAACTTAGTCCTCAGCTAAATATCATCTTCACTTGGCTTTAGTTGATCAGTCAATTTTTTGTTTTCTGAACTGTCTGTCTAACATGTTTTCTATTTAGTTCGGCAACGTTCATGTGGTTCAATGCACCATGTTATTTTTTCATACACCATGTTTTTATTATCCACTAAGTGCACCATGTTTTTTTACAGGTGAGAAAGCATATTGGCTTTTAACCTTTTACACAAAGGTGAGAAATAGTAGAGACCAAGGGTTGTTTGATGGACAGCATCTCTTTATGTACACAATGTATCTAAATGATGGCTACGAGTAGTGTTTACTGTAGACTTAGTGCTCATTCCCACTGTATCGGGCGTACTCTTTTTTTGGATTTGGATGCGTGTACACATGCCTTAGTCCTAGCTCTGTTGGTGATGCCTTAGTCCTAGCTTTGTTGATGATGCCTTAGTCCCAGCTTTAGTGCTCAGCCTGTATTTTGAATGTGATATGGAAGTATGTATGTCGCTCCCAATCTGATAAAAAATATTTGATCTGTGCAATTGTTATGATTGTCTGTCTATGTTGTGTAAATTGTTATTTTTGGAGCCACTTATAGATATACAGAGTCGATTTAGTTTGGAATGACTGTCTGGTTATTAGGAACAACTTCAGAGTATATATGGGTATGTTTTTTGGATAAATTTTGGCATGTCAGCTTGTGTGTATACAGATGGACTCCTCTCCGTTGAAGGACCTAAAATACACTGTCAACACGAACAATGTTAATAGAGAAGGTTATCAGGAGAAAAAACATATGAAAGGTTAACTCCAAAGCTCAGTGTGCTAAAACATAATTTGAGTCAATTTTGATGTGTATCACCTAGCTTTGGCTTTTACACTCTTTAGAGGGAGCCAATTCACCTTCTAATGACAAAACACGTTCCCAAGAGCAAGAGCAAGAGACTACTGCTCGAGGTACTATGAACATAGATATATGCGTTTAAGTCTCCTTTCCGTACTAAAATCAGGGTGTCAAAATAAACCCATGTATCTTTTAAGGCATAGGAGGCAACAGGATAGAGATCGGTATGCAAAGATGGATGCTCAGCAAAAAAATATGCTACTAAAAAGCGTCGGGAAGCCTATCAAAAAAACAAGGCTACATCCAGAAAGCGTCGGGAAGCCTATCAAAAAAACAAGGCTACATCCAGCTCTATCAATGACGATGTCAGAGAACGTAAGAGGCAATGGGGCAAGGCAAATTATAGCAACATGTCATCTGATAAGAAGCAAGCAAAAATCGACGCCATAAAATTGCGACGTATGTTGGGTCGTAGCACACCAAGTGCAAATTCAATTGCGATGGAAAACCCTCGACACAACATATCAGACGTGGTATTTCCTTCTAGCTCATCCATCCCAGTTGGTTTTGAGATCACCGTCGATTTTTCACCTAACACTTATGATGACGACGGAAGTTTGTGCCATAACTAACACATGTATTGATCCCAAAGTATTTATTTATTGTAAATAAATAATTTTTAATACTTAACAGATTTTGATATTGGCGTTGGAAAAACTCTTAAAAGGAAGCGAATAAATAATATACTAGCGGGACAGAGGGCTACACTTATAGCTTGTCGTAATGAGACATTTGCCAAAACGATTGCTCAGAGGTGTAAAAGTGCACCGGATGATCCTACATCAATCTCACAAGACACAAGTCTTGTAGAACCCACAATAGAACTCACTAATTCTATTCTAGATGGACAAGATGCTAATGTACAAGATGCCAATGATGCTAATGCTAATGTGCATGTTCATGATGATTGTGGTGATGGAATCATATTTGAAGAAGATAAAAATGAGGGTGGCTACATGTTTGCAGGCCAAGGTACGTTAACTCTACCGGTGTCTCCCTTGCCTCTACCCTTTCTTATATTGGTTGACAATGTAACTTGAACTTAGTAGATGACGAGAATGATGAGAAAATTATAATTGATGTAACTAATGATGCCTCCACCATGAGCTCTGGCGTCGAGGACCCACATGACCATGTATATAGTAACATACCTGAAAATACACATGTGTTGGAGGATGTGCCAAATTATAGGCGTTGTGGTGCAAAGAGGTTCCACAAAGAGCCTAAGGGTTTCTGCTGTCGAGACGGCAAAATAAGTCTGTCCAACATTGAAACACCACCTGAGCTCATGCGTCTATGGACAAGCACGGATTCTGACACTCGACACTTTCGTGACAGCATTAGGTTTTTAATTGGCCATTTTGCGTTCACATCCCTCCACTGCATGCTCGATGGGGACACCATAGACGTTAGGAAAACTGGAGTGTACACATTTCGAGCACATGGACAAATGTACCATAACGTCTCTGATTTCGCGGGGGGTGGCAAGAGAGCAAATCCTCTAGAGATGTACTTTTACGATGATGACCCCAGCCCTCTAGAGATGTACTAGCGGTCCAGAATATGGTTTTGACAGATATAACGAACATGTTGCAATCAATGAACAAGGACATTAAATCTTACCCTCTTCCTGAGATCGATGAGGAACGTTGTGATGCCCTGGGCATCTCCAGTGCATTTCATGAGCATCATTGGCTTAATCACATCTCATAAGCATCATTTCATCTCATCTTGATGTGCATTTGACCCATATGAGCAAACTTGGTAGAAATGCTAAGGGGGTGAACTTAGTTTCTGCACGAATGACACTATGATTGTGAGCATAACCTTGGTTCTATTGAGTTTTAGGTGGAACTTTTTATAGCAAACTTGCAGATGAGCTCATGAGAAATAACTTTGGTGATTAGATCTTTGACATGTACAAAGGTTTGCTAGGGCTTTTACTGTCAGCATACAAACACAGTTTAAATTTTTTTAGAAATCCCACTTTTTCTATGATCTACAATCATTTTCATGCAAAGCTCCAGTTGATAAAGTTGTAGATCTTGAAATTTTGAACAAACTTGGTATAAAACATTTCAGGTGATTTTGGCCACAAATAGGACTTTCAAAATTTTCTTTACAGTGGCTGGGTAGGTCAAATCTGAAACCCTGAGGCCAATTCAAATTTAAATCATATTTAGACTCGGAATTTGAACTTGAGCCTTTTGACAAACTTGTAGATATAAAAGAGTTCAGCATTTCTTCCAATTAGGTCTTTTCAAATTCGGCCTAGAAATGCATCAAAATAGCAACTTTCAGAGGAAAAAAACAGAAACACTGTGCTTTCCATTTTTGGATTTCCCTCTCACTGACAGGTGGGGCCACGGATCCGGGGCGGCCACGCTGCCTGGCCGGCGAATGCCGTGTGGCCGGCGGCGTACGGGCAGCGGCCCTCGCCCACGGATCGAGCCCCGACCAGCGGCATTAGGTGGAGGGCTCTCCCCTTCCTCGGCCCCTTTCCTCCCTCGCCTCCCCGACCCTCCTTGCTCGCTTCTCCGCCCTCGCCGTCTGCGACGGCCATTGGTGACCCGAGCTTGGAGCTTGAGCTCACGTCGCCGCTACGCCACCTCCCGAGCCCCGAGAGCCACACCACAGCGCTCGCCACTCCACCGCGCACCTCCTCCCCTAGACCTCGTCGCCATCCGTTCCTCCGACGCGGAGATCAAGCGTCGCTGCGCCGCCGCTTCACATTGACACCGCACGAGTTCACGCTTGGTTCACCACCGCCGTCCGCTTTGTCCTTGCCCCCTCCGTCGACGCCATCACCGCAAGGTAGAAGCCCCAGCCCGAGAACACCCTCCCCGCCTCACGTCGCGGCCGTGGCGAGCCGGAGCTCACTGGCGCACGCGCATTTCCGCGCGGCAGCCACCGGCGCGAGGAGGAAGAAGAGGGCCGCCACTCATGCTCATATTGCACTTGGTCATGCATATAGATCCCGCGAGCGAAGGACATCCGTTAGAGCAGCCGATCGTAGAGGAGCCCGAGGAAGAGCTACATCAGGAGCCAGAAGACCAGCAGCAGGGGCCTGACTATGCTCCCGAAGAAGCTACTAACCCTAGCTAAGAAGTTAGGCAGGACCATGCTTAACCCAACAAATAAGTTATATTTCATGATTACGCATGTGCATTAGAAGTTGCTTGAAACCGATTGCGTTAGACTCCTTGGCCGCCCTAGCCCTAGTACCTACATTTAGAGTTCGCAGGAGGAGTATGCCTAGAAGTTGCTAGGTACGAGTAGACACGAGTGTGTGGACTCGTCTCGTAGGTGTTTTCAAAGTCGCAAGATATTACTATTATGTCAATTTATACTTATGCTCATGATTTAAATAGAGACCGGACGAAGATTTTATTTCAATATTTACTTTTCATGATGTCGCACCCTGGACTCCACCCGAGTCGTGTAAGGCCCGTCCGCTGTTCGTCTGCTGATCAGCGTAACATTGCTAGAGTGCTTAACCGAGATATGGGACTGGTGAAGCCTTTTCTGGGCTCATCCGAAGCATGGAGACACGTTTCTACCCGCTGGTTGAGAGGAAAGGTGGCCTAGGGGGAGCTTTGTACTCATTGCGGGAGATCGAGATGTCGGCAGGCTCGCTATGGGGCCACAACCCAGGGGCTAGGTGGGAGTGAATCGAATTTGGGACGAGTCAGGTTAAGATTGGGACTATATATGTGAACGCGATGGCTAGTAATCATATACCTCTGGCATGATAGTTATTTCTGGGAATTAAAATCGATTTGAATCGCTGATGCCCACCAGGTGTGGGAATGCCAATATCACTGTCGGGCAACGTAGTATTTACTTAAACTCCTGTATCTGTAATTCATGATTTCAAATACCACATGCCTGTATTGAACTGCTTACTTTACTGCAAGGTTACTATTATGCTGATGGTTATACAAATGATGGAAACTTATTTATATTATGTTGATCATGACACTACTTAAAATCAACGGCTAAGGATTCACTTGTTAGTAAGCAGCATTGCGTCAGTCGTAAGCCAATCCATTAAGTCCTACTGAGTAATTAGTACTCAGGGTTTGCCCCCACATTTTGAGCGCAGATATGGAGTTCATGGTTTGCACCTGTGTTGGAGGTGGTGCTTGCCTCCATCTAGGATGAGGTCTGCATGAGTGGCACAAGAGCAGCATCGGTGGACTCGATGTTGTTTATTATAATGCAAGTCTTTTGAGACGCTTATCACGATCTTTGAACTTTAATATTCCACTGCGAGATACTTTTGAACTTACTATGTTATAACTGCTATGTTAGAATTGTACTTTATTTCAAATCTGGTTTGTAACTAAAATCTGATTTGTAACTAAGTCTATTATTACTCTATTTCAACTGCCTGTGATGATATATTTGTTGTGGCTCCATCGTGGGCTAAATGTGTATGATGTCGGTTCTTCTGGGAAAGGGTAATATCGTGAGCCAGATGACTCTCGACGGACGACCGGGTTTAGTTCGGTCTAATTACACTGCAAGCCAGAGGTGGCAGGTGTGTTTAGCCTGGATTAAATCGGCGGTTCCGCCACAGCTGGTATCAGAGCCGATCATGCACAGACAACGGATATATCATCCAGTTTTGATTTACAAACCTATTTTCGAAAACTCATTTTCAAGTATTTGAAAAATGAGAGTACCGATATGCCCATATTAAGGATGTTAGAGTAATACCAGGATACATCGCTAACATTCTGACCTAGAGAGAACTCATATGCATATTCGGAGCCTTGGGAAGCAACATTTCGGCCATAGCCATCCCCAGTACTGGTGGAACGCTATCGGGATTTGTGGATTGTTGTGAACCCTGCATTCATACGGCTAGGATAGAGTTTTTCTTTAAGGGGGTGGTTACGCCATATGGGGGTATGACGTGATCACTCGTGACACAGCAATGCTCAATATTGCCTAGCATATTTCTCAGCCCGGTCTAGGCAAAGGACCCTACAGATGCATTGTCCACTGCGGCGCAAAATACGTGGATGCTACTTCTAGGTTTAGAGTGGAAATGATGTGAGCATGCATTTTTCTGTAGGTACACTAACCGCGCACGAAAACTAAGACTGAGTAGAGACGACTAATAGCATTAGAGAGTGTCATGCATATGTGTCACCGAAATATCGATAGTTATATGTATATAAAATATAGGATGTGTGATGTGAGACCGGATAGGATGAATCATGCATCATACCATTGTTTTAATCATTCCGGGGCTATGGTTAAAAGTCAAACAAGTTAACTCGAGTTCTAAGAATATGTTTATGCTCGTTCCTTTAATTAAAGTTCTTTGAACGAATGCACTCACTGATTAAAAGCCTTTCATATTTAAAACAGATGGCCAGGACTAAGCAGACCGCACGTAAGGCTGTGAGCAAGGAGGGGTCTCCACCGGCAGGACGGGCAGAGGGCTGTTCCTCTCCCACCAGTGACCCACACTCCTCCCCAGGTTGAGGGCGGGATGCTTCACACCCGCTCCCGTGAGGAGAACGGCCTTGCGCAGATCCTCTGCAGGGCCCTGCGTGAGATGAGGTGCCGACCTTGCCCCTTCTACTCGGTTGTGGCGGAACCGCCGATTTAATCTGGGCTAAGCACACCTGCCACCTCTGGCTTGCAGTGCAATTAGACCGAACTAAACCCGGTCGTCCGTCGAGAGTCATTCGGCTCCCGATATTACCTTTTTCCCAGAGGAACCGACATCATACTCATCCAGCCCACGAGGGAGCCTCAACAGATACATCATCTCAGGCAGTTGAATATAGCAGATATAAACTTATTTTACAAACCAGTTCAAAATAAAGATATAGTTTTCAACATAATGTCATACAAAAGGCAAGTTTGAATCAGATAGCGGAAGCGAATTCGAAAACATCTCACAGCAGAAACAAAATACTTTAGTAGTCTTTATGCAACGATGATCGAGGCGAGCAGCACCGAGCCCATCGGTACTACCCTCCTCCAAGCACTTGTCCAGATGTCGCCGGTACCTGTTCTCAAAAGGTGGGGGCAAACCCTGAGTACTAGTTACTCAGTAGGACTTAATGGAATGGCTTACGGCTGACGCGAAGCTTGCTTACTATCACGTGGATCCTTAGCCATAGATTTTGAACAGTGACATAATATCATAAATCAACGAGTCTCATCATTTGCATATAACTCCATAAGAATAACTTGCAGAAATATAAACAATACAATACAAACATGTAGTATTTGAAAACATGAGTAAAAGGTATAATATGTTCAATTAGTTACTACGTTGCCCTGTGTGCATTATCAGCATTCCCACACCTGGTAGGCATCAGCGATTCGAATGGATTTTTAATTCCCGAAAATAACAATCATGCCAGGGGTATATGCTTACTAGCCATTGCGTTCCCACATATAGTCCCGATCTTAACCAGCCTCTTCCCAAGTTTGATTCACTCCCGCCTAGCCCCCGGGTTGTGCCCCTATGACGAGCCTGCCGACCTCTCGGTCTCCCCGCCATGAGTACCAAGCTCCCCCGGGCCACCTTCCTGTCAACCAGCGGGTAGAAACGTGTCTCTGTGCTTCGGACGAGCCCAGGAAAGACTTTACTGGTCCCATTTCCTGGTTAAGCACTCTAGCAATGTTATGCCGAACAGCAGGCGAACAGCGGATGGGCCTTAAACGACTCGGGCGGAAGCCAAATGATACAACAATGCACACCACCAAATAAAATTATTCTCCGCTCGGTCTCCATTTAAGTTATGAGCATAATATTAATTCCTCGAGAGTAAAAGTTTTGTGATTTTTGAGACCACCTACGCGACGAGTGACTCCATTCACTCGTGTCTACTCGAACCTAGCAATTCTAGGCAACTCGTCCTATGAACTCTAGGTATAGGTGCTAGGGCCAGGGCGGCCAAGGAGTCTAATGCAAGGGTTTTCAATCAACTCCTAATGCGGATGCGTAATCAAACAATCAATTATTATATTAGCTGGGAGAAATCATGGTCCTGCCTAACTTTGCTTATTCTTATCAAACCAACATTTGTTGGGTTGTGGGGCTTTGCCCTAGGCAACCCCTTGATCACTTGGACTGCTCCTCCTTCCAAATACCACTTCAGGGACCTCCAGGTGGTATTTGGGTCTTAGTTGGTCTCCTGGACCACTGTTGTTTGATGTAGCTCCACGCAGTTGCATATCGATCACGTATCTGCAATAGTGTTGCTATATGAATGATATGCATGGTGCAGGGAATGAGATGCACGAATATCAAGCACGCGCATTGTCGGAGTGTGTGTGCTCCGGCCAGGGTGGCGGAATGCACCCGCCCAAATCCTAAGTACTAAGAGTGGTTAGGGGGAGCGATCGTTGTTAGCTGGGTCAGTGGTGGCACGATGGAGACATAAGGATTTAGAGTGGTTCGGGCCGCCGGAGCGTAATACCCTACGTCCACTGTGGGTGTGTTCTTGTATTGCTGTCTGTAGGAGAAGACGGAGGAGATTGTGAACTTGTCCTTGTGAGGAGTGTGAGGATTGTGTCGAGTGTGAGGATTGTGTCGAGTGTGAGGATTGTCTGGATCCCCCCAGCTTCACGTATGCATCCCCTTTTATAGCCCAAGGGGGGGCATGCACATGGTGGCCGGGCCCCGACAGGTGGTCCCGGCCCACTTTCTCTTTGCTACAGTTCTATCCTGCGCTGACTTGGTGCCCTACGCTCCTTCTGGCGGAGGTCAGGTCCCTCCAGCGGACCCTCTGTTGTCATGTCGCGTGCTCCTCGTAGCGGCAACCGTCGACTCCCATGTCTTGTATCTGCACAACTGATGCGGCCCGGCGTGGCCCGGAAGGTGCGCCACGCCGTCCTGGTTTACACCGTCCTATTCCATCAGCCGCTGAACCCGGCGGAGGGGCTTCAGTGGCAGAGGAGGCAGGCGGCGTGCCGACGTGACATTACGGAGCGCTCACGGCGGTGCTACAGTGCTGCTACCTAGTATTAGGCTGAGCGCGGTCGTCGCGCGTGGCGCAGCTCATGATGAGCACAGTGTACTTGTTTATTCGGTATAAACCCCAACGTCCGGTGGGGAAGTTGACTGTATGCCCTGTCTCTGCCGTCGTGCCTCGGTAAGGCGCGCCCTTTAGTATAGTCGCCATCGCCTGCCCGCGGGGTGTCAGCGGGTGTCAGGGCACGCCCGTCCGTCAGCGGCGGTGTCAGCGGGCAACGGGGCACGCTCGTCTGACAGCGGCGGTGTCAGCGGGCAACGGGGCACGCTCGCCTGCCCGCAATTAATGCAGCAGGCAGGCAAGGCCCCTAGCCGAAGACTCCGCCGCGTGTCCTATGGGCACGTGGCGGCCCCGGACCATCCCGCACCGGGGGTAGGTGTACGCGGTAGCTTGCGGCTCCACCCCCCGAGTGCGCTAGCTCCGGACCTCCGAGCGGTCCGGACCTGGCCTTCCCTTGAGGGACATCTCGCGCAGTTGGGAGAGGCTCGGCCCTCGCCGAAGGAGGTCCGGGATCTCCCCTGTGGGCCGGGTGCGCGGCCCAGTTCTTATAAGGGGTAGGCTAGACCCGCCTGTACGTGGTCTTGGGCCCTTCCTTTACTGCGATACTTGCCGATACTGGTGATCCTGCCGTGTATAGGCAAGTCAGCCCTTGTGCTGCCCAAGGGAATAAACCCAGCTTATCAGGCTGCGTGGAGCCTTATTAAGGACTGTATTTAGACTTTGTCTAGTATAAGCAGGTACCCGGTTAGCTGGGTACCGACACGCATGAACAAATATTTTAATGGATAGTTAGAAAGGTGATTGATAAACTTCTTAAATAGAAAGTACTTTTGTGAACAAGAACAAGCATACACTCATACAATTATACAGTACAATCATACAGGTATCTTATCAAGTTATTGATTACTCAGGAATATTACTAAATGTAGCATAATGTCATATGAAGGATATGCATGATATGGTGCAACAGATTTGCATGTAACATGAAGAGCGCAACATATAAGAACCATCTCTTTGGAGTAATCCTAGAGATAATTGATAACATCTAGTTCTTTAATGACAAAGTGGGATCGAAGGTTTAAGTTAGTAGCTTTGGTCAAATGGTGATCCACATAAACAAGTAAGTTACCTTACTCACGAGTTTTGAAATTGTGCAACACCGCAAGCAATAGCACAATAACATCCCCTTTTTATTTCTTTCACTTTCAACTGTATGTATGTAACTACTTGTGGATGCCATATATAGCATTAACCAAAACCCGTGAAAGTCTCATATATGCATGTTTATACAGTAACCTAGCTACATGGGTTTTGGTGGGATTTTAAGAGCATAATAATTGTCACTTTTCTATTTACCACATATATTAGCATTACACTCATCATTTTCAAGTCACAGCAACAATAAATTCCCTAAAAATACTTTTTGGAACCTAAATTCAAATATGAAGCACCATGATTTTTCTGAGAATTTATTAAACATGCTAGGGCCACTTTTTCCTATTATTTATTTAAACATGCATTAAATTGTCATTTTCAAATCACCATCAAAACTTGACATGCACAACTTCAAATTTCATCAGGGATCTACATACATTACAGAGAACGCATATAAAATCTAGAAAGTTATTTAGAGCATGTTTCATATAGCAAACATTTTCCATGCTAATAAAAGGCCTAAAATACATGCACAAGGGTAAATCAGTAATTAAATAGTTAACACTAGGGCTACCAAAATTTTTTCTGAGTCTACACATGTTAACAAGGCCTCTGCCCAAATTTCATAATTTTTGAAGCTCATTTAACCCACATTTCCTATTTATTAAGGTTTTTCATGCATGCACAATATCAGGGGCAAACATGTCTTTTCATGCCCAACCATCATACCCAGCAGATAGATATTTTAACAAGGATAAAAATGCAACTTAGTTTGTATTTTTCTGAGTTTTATTTGATTTATTACGAATTTTTAAAGTTTGCACCTTAAAAGAATGCATTTAAATAGAAAATCAACTGGCGAGGACTAAATCAGAATTAAACGTAGTCTCCAGGGGCCCGCATGCAAGTAATCCTAGACTGAGTAAACAAAAACGCAGGGGGCTATTCGCTATTTCACCTTCTTCTTCCTGCCTCCTTGCTCCTCCGGCCGAACGCGCAGGGGACGGAACAGGGCTTGCGCCGGCGGCTGTGGGGCTGTACTTGGAGCCGAGAAGAACCAGGAAGGTGTTCCCGGAAAGTGGCTACCCGATCCCTAAGATGGAGCCGCTCGTGGAGGACCGACTTGACGGGGAACGCGCCTAGAACTGGGGGTGAACCGGCGGTCGCGGAGGCACACGGAGCGCGGTGGCCGCGAGCTCGATCCGGCTTGGCAGGCGGGGAAAGGCGACTCTGGCGAGCGCGTAGGCTCCGCGGGGAGATGGTGAGCTCGATGTTCGAGAGGATGCGGCAGGGGAAGCCCCCGGTGACAGCCCTTCGCGGTGGGGTCGGCAGTGCTTTTGCGCGTCTCGGTGGCACGCGCGTGGGGGGGAGGCTGGAGGTGGCTTTGGGCTTCATGGACACGCGAAATCGGTGGAGGAGAACGGGGAGAAGCCGAGGCTCGCGCTAGAACTGAGGAAGAAGGTGTAGAGGACGGAGGCGCGAGCTCGAGGATGAGCTCCGGCCAGGGCGGCCATGGCGGCAGTGCACTGGAGCTTGGGCAGGAAGAGCGGAGCGGTGTCGAGGCAAGGGGAGAGAGGCGTGCAGTGTGAGTGAGCGCAGAGGAAGCAGGGCCAAGGAGGCCGGGCGAGGGCAGGCGCGTGGCCATGGCAGCCAGGAGGCCGGCGCCGCGTGGAGGCCATGGCCTGGGCGACGTCGTTCGCCCAGGATCGCGGGCCCACTGTCAGTGACACAGAGAAAGGAAAAAGAAAAATGTGTTTTCTCCCTCTCGGAAATTCATATTTTTGACCAATTTAGAGCCCGATTTTGAAAAAGTGCCAATTGGATGATGTTCCACCTTTCAAGCTCTACAAGTTTGTAAAAAGGCCTATTACCGAATTCTATCTTCCAATATGATTTCTATTTGAATTTAGCTCTCAAGTTTAATTTGACCTACAGACCAAAGATGTTTAGAAATTCAAAAGTCCACACTCTGGCCACTTTCACCCAAGGTGCTAATTATCAAATTTGTTTAGAATTTCAAAACCTACAACTTTCTCAATTATAGCTTTGTATGAAAATGAATGTAGGTTGGAGAAAAAGAAAGTTTTCTAAACAGTTCTGGTTTTGGTTGTGTTTCTTGACTGACAGACAAAGACCCTTTAACCTATGCCACTTCTATTTCCTATCCAAGCTCCAATTAACAAAGTTGTCCATCACATCATGACCTACAGGTTTGGTATAAAAAGTTTTGGCTAGATCATGCTGTATTTTAAACTACAATCACATTTGTATTTAAAGGTTCGATAAACCTGCAGTTTCAATTTATGTGGAGTATTTCTTGTCTCTAACTTTTGAACTACCAAATGAAGTCCAATTAGATCAAGGTCTAGTGCATTTCAAAGGTGATGAGTTTAATTTCGTTTCATGGAAAGGAAGATATTAAAGTTGTATAGTCAAATCGAAAGTATTTTCAGGAAGAAATTTGTGAAAGAATCTTAACCCTAGACTTAGCAAAATTTCTAGAGTGTAGGTCAACTTGGTTTGGTTTGAACTTTTGAGCTCCTTAACATCCGATTCGGAGGATGGTCAAAATAGCAAAGTTGAACGCAACATCTTGAACTAAAACTTTTGTATTTGATGTCTTGCACGAAAATGTATAAATGTTTAACTACTCCACCAAGCGTCGCAAGGTTTTGCATGCTCAACTTGAAAATTTTGGACTTAGTGAATTGTTGGTCCAGTTATTGTTCCTTTCTAAGCAGGGTTAAGTGCAAATCCACGATTAATGCTAATCTAACCACGTGTCAAGGCTTTTGAGATGCTGGGGGCATCACAACCCACCCCCTTAAAGAAATCTCGTCCCGAGATTTAGATAAGGTGTGGCGGTATAACCTAGCGTGTATTATAAAGGGTATGGGCATTGTGGTTCGTGTCTTTTCGAATGCACATGGTAACCTCCAAATCTCCATTGGTTAGCTTTGTCAACTAGCATGAGAATGGTTAGTGCCTCTTTAACACAAGTAGTCACAAAGCGTCATCTATTATGCTAGGGTGGTCTCTTTAAGATACTCGACGGGTCGTGCCATATATGAGAGCGAATGAACAAACCATAAAGAGAATGTGGTCAGTGAGCCATTGACAATGGTAGACACAATTGAGAGGAGTTACTTCCTCACTTCGATACCAACATTTGAAACATGGTAAATACCTGATTTATCCAAATGATGAAAACAAAGTGTACCCAGTCGGAAATCGAGCAAAGCAGAACATTATGATTCAAAGGATTGTCATTGGATGTGCTATGTTTCACTACATCTTACTCTTTGAAGATCTGTTGACTTGGTATTTTATATGTGGACATAGTCCCTGTCAAATGAAGTGAATGTGTCTCTCAAAAACACACTGCGGCAAGATAGGTCACTTCAGTCGTGACTGTTGGGCACCCCACAAGATACAGGGTCCTACCCCAGCGGGTGGAAGTCAGCAGAGCAAACCGAAGGGACCCGCACCTAAGACGGGTCGTGTGCACTATGTGCACATGGAGCAGATTCCCACCGGAGAACCGGTACTTGCTGGTACGTTCATGATCAACGGTCATCCGACCGTCGTGTTATTTGATTCTAGGGCCACACATACTTTCATCAGTAAGGCATATGCATTGAGGCATGGGGTAAAAATGTACAAGTTGAAAGAAAACTATCAAATTACAGCCCCGGGTTCACCTATTGAAACCAGTTTGGGGGTTAGACAACTTAAGTTGAACATTGGCACAGAAAGTTTTATCATCAGCCCCGTGGTGCTGCCACACCAGGGGATTGATATCATTTTGGGTATGAATTGGATGAAAGAGCACAATGCAGTCTTGGACGTTGGCAGCAGGACAATACAATTGAGGTCAGGCATAAGTGGCAAGGCTATGCAGATACATATGCCAAATCAAAAACACATGACACCCGCAGTAAATGCAACTGAACTACAAGAAATCAGGAAGATACCTGTAGTGCGTGAATTCTCGGATGTAATTCCGGAGGAGCTTGCCGGACTTCCACCAGATCGGGATGTGGAGTTTGCCATTGAACTCGTCCCAGGCACGGCACCTGTGTCAAAAAGGCCATATAGAATGCCACCTGACGATCTGAAGGAATTGAAAACACAACTACAAGAGCAGTTAGACAAAGGATTCATTAGGCCTAGTTCGTCACCATGGGGCTATCCAGCTCTCTTTGTTGAGAAAAAGGATCATGGTGGGAAAATGCTGTGTGTTGACTATCGGCCACTAAATGCAATGACCATCAAAAACAAATACCCGTTACCACACATCGATATTCTATTTGATCAGTTAGCTGGGGCTAAAGTCTTTTCTAAGATCGACCTAAGGTCTGGCTACTATCAGAGAAGGATTAGAGAAGAGGATATACCTAAGACAGCATTCTCTACCAGATACGATTTGTATGAGTATTTGGTCACGTCTTTTGGGCTAACCAATGCACCGGCTTTCTTCATGTATATGATGAACTCGGTGTTCATGAATGAACTCGACAAGTTCGTGGTGGTATTCATCGATGACATATTAGTCTACTCCAAAGATGAAAAAGAACATGAAGAGCACTTAAGAATCGTACTCACCTGGCTTAGAGAGCACAAGCTCTATGCCAAGCTTAGCAAGTGCGCATTCTGGCTGAAAGAAGTGGGTTTCTTGGGCCACATACTATCTGAGAAGGGAGTCGCAGTTGACCCTAGCAAAGTAAAAGATGTGCTAATTGGAAGCAACCTGAGACCGTGACTGAAATCCGGAGTTTCCTTGGTTTAGCGGGCTACTATCGCCGCTTTAGCAAGGATTTGTCCAAAATTGCAAAACCCATGACCTCACTGACCAAGAAAAATGCAAAGTTCATTTGGAATCCTAAATGTGAGGAAGCTTTCCAAACATTGAAAAAATTGTTAATCTCAGCACCAGTGCTAGCTCAACCGGACATCACCAAGCCATTCGATGTGTATTGTGATGCCTCCAGCAATGGACTGGGCTGTGTCATAATGCAAGAAGGGAGAGCAATTGCTTACGCCTCCCGTCAATTGAGAAAACATGAAGCAAATTATCCAACAAATGACCTTGAGTTAGCCGCAGTCGTTCGTGCACTAAAAATATGGAGACACTATCTACTGGGCAACACGTGTCAGATCTACACTGATCATAAGAGTCTCAAATACATCTTCACTCAACCTGAAATCAATATGAGGCAGAGGCGATGGTTAGAGTTGATAAAAGACTATGATTTGGAGATACACTACCACCCAGGCAAGGCCAATGTGGTGGCGGATGTACTAAGCCGTAAAACTCATTGCAATATGATAGAAGCCCGACCTACAGCAAGGGTGATCTGCTGTGAGATGAATGACATTGAAACACCTCCTGAACAGTATGCAGAACTTTATAATATCATTATTGAGCCCTCAATCAAAGCACAAATCATAGAAGCACAGAAGCAAGATAAAGGTATGGTGTATATTCGTGAGGGTATTAGTGAAGAGAAGAAGGCATGTTTCACGCTTGATGACCAAGGCGTTCTGTGGTTCAAGAATCGTCTAGTGGTACCTAAGGACATGGAGTTGAGGAAGAGAATACTTGATGAAGCGCACACTTCAATGCTCACGATACATCCGGGCAGCAATAAGATGTATCAAGACTTAAAACAAAAGTTTTGGTGGACCCGCATGAAACGGGAGATCGCCAAGTATGTATCTGAGTGCGACGTGTGTAAGAAAGTAAAAGCTGATCACCTAAGGCCTGCCGGAATGCTTCAGCCGCTTGAAGTACCAGCGCGGAAATGGGAGGATATACACATGGATTTCATTGTAGGGTTACCTCAGACTCAGTAGGGGTATGACTCCATATGGGTAGTTTATCGACAGGCTCACGAAATCTGCTCATTTCATTCCCGTCAAGACCACCTATCGAGCAAAGCAGTATGCATAATTGTACCTTTCCAAGATCATGTCCTTTAACGGGATCCCTCGAACTATCACTTCAGATAGGGGTTCTTTGTTTGTATCCCGTTTCTGGGAGCAACTACAGACTGCTTTGGAAACTATTCTAGTTCACAGTTCTGCTTATCACCCTCAAACCAGTGGTCAAGTAGAAAGAGTAAATCAGATCCTAGAAGATATGCTAAGGGCTTGTGCACTGACCTATTCCACCAAGTGAGATGAATGCCTCCCCTTGGCGGAGTTCGCCTATAACAACAGCTACCAAAAGAGCTTAGAAATGGCTCCTTTCGAGGCTCTTTATGGTAGGAGGTGCAGAACACCATTAAACTGGTTCGAACCAGGAGAGCGTGTTACCTTTGGCCCTGATTTAGTGACAAAAGCTGAAGAACAAGTGAAACTCATACACCATCATCTCAAAAGAGCACAGTCCAGACAGAAAAGCTACTCAGATAGGAGGAGGAGACCACTAGCCTTTGATGAGAGGGATCATGTGTATCTTAAGGTATCTCCGATGAAGGGGGTCAATGGTTTGGGGTGAAAGGGAAGTTAGCACCAAGGTACGTCGGTCCGTTCAAAATCATTGAAAGGTGTGGAGCCGTCGCTTACCGGTTGGAGTTGCCACCACATCTCGCTGCGGTTCATGATGTATTTCATGTCTCGCAACTGAAGAAATGCTTAAGAGTGCCGGAGAAAGTAGTTGACACCTCTCAAATTCAGATTGAACCAGATCTTATGTATGAGGAACATCCCATAAAAATCCTTGACCAAAAGCAAAGATCAACCCGCCGAAAAACAATCAACTTTTACAAAGTTCAATGGAGTAATCACTCCGAAGAAGAAGCCACTTGGGAACAAGAGGAATACTTACGCACTAAGTATCTTGGTTTTCTACCATCCACTTCCACTCGGTATGTTACAACAGTTTAATTTCAGGACCTAAACTCAATACATGCACACAGCACTAACTACAATCAACTTAACCACCCACATCACATCAAAAATCTCGGGACGAGATTTCTTTAAGGGGGGTGGGTTGTGATACCCTGGGCATCTCCAGAGTATTATCTAGGTGCATCCTTTGTTTAATTACTTCTCATAACCATCATCTCATCTCATGTTAGTGTGCATTTGAGTCATATGAACAAACATGATGAAAATGGCTAAGTGATGCACTCAGTTTTGCAAAATGACGCTATAAATGTGAGCATAACTTGAATCCTATAGAGTTTTTTGTGAAACTTTTTATACCAAACCTGTAGGTCCTTAAGTGGTAAACAACTTTGTCAATTGAAGCTTGGGTGTAAAATGGACTTAACTTAGTGTAAAGGGTCTTTGGGTGTCACCCAACAAACACACTCCAAATCTGAAATATTTAGAATTCTTCATTTTTCTATAACTACAGTCCTTTTCATGCAAAGGTCCAATTGAGAAAGTTTTGGGCCATGAAATTTTGAACAACTTTGTCAAAAAGTCTTTTGGGAGAAAATGGTTAGAAATAGGACATTTGAATTATCTAAGGAAAACAGTTCTCACTCCAAATTTAGGGCTGCTAGTTGAATTCAAATTTAAATCGAATTTAGACCCCGAATTTGAACTTGGTGCTTTGACAAAGTTGTAGAGCTCAAAGTTTTGAACATTTCATCCAATGGGCATATCTCCAAAATCGGCTTTTAGATAGGCCAAAAATGCATTTTTCAGAAAGAGAGAAAACACATTTTTAACTGTGCTTCCTCTGAGTCACTGACGGTTGGGACCCACCCGTCAGTATCGCCCGCACCCCTCAGGGTTCGGCCGCCGCGTGGCCGCCGGCGTACGGATGCCGTGCCCCGGCCATGGATCGAGCTCCCGGCCTCGCCTTTAGCCGCGCCGCGTCCCCGCGCTCTCACTCCCTCCTTTCAGTCGCCCAGCTCGCCCGCGCGCCTCTCCCGCTCGTCCCCGCGCCGTCCGCCATTGACAGAGCTCGGTCGAGCTAGCCCCCAGCAACTTCCGTCCTCTCCTGAGCCCAACCATCACCACGCCGAGCTTCGCCACCCTCGACTCCACCTCCCCGCCTAGACCTCGTCGCCCGAGACCCCTCCACCCCGGCGTATTACACCGCCGAACCCCGCCGACCAAGAGCGTCCGTCGCCGGCCCTTCCCGCAGTCTCCCCCGCCATTTGAGGTAGTGGGTGAGCTTCCCCACCCTCCTCTCTCTCTCCCCGGCCTTTCGCGGCGAGCCTCCGTGCCCCGCAGGGCCGGATTGGCCGCGCGCCACCGTCGCCGTTCCTCCCGTCGCGAGGAAGAAGACGATGGGAGGAAGGAGACGGCAGATTTGCAGATCCAGCCCCTGATTTTCTTGTATTTACGATTCAGTCCCCCGTGCTACGTGCTGTGTCTTGCAAATCTTACGTGCTAACCCCTTGGGTTTCGAAACAATCACGATCTAGCCCCTGGATCTATTGATTTTCCTTTTTATTTAGTTATTTCGGCAGAAATCTTTGAAAAATCATAAAAAATCCAATAAAAATCCAAAAATTACCAAACTAGTTGCATTGTAATCCTTTTGAATAGATCTATCTAGTGAATATGATGGTTGAGTAGGAAAGTACCAGTTTGCCCCTGATTTTGTGCAAGCATGTAAAACCCTAATAAATAGGAAATGTGGACTAATTGGTCTCCAAAAATTGTCAAACTTGGACAGTAGTGTTTTTAGAGTATATAGGCTCACAATTTTTCGTAGCTCAAGTGTTCACTTTTTAATTACTGTTTTGCCCCTACATGTGATTTTAGCATAGAAATAAATGAGAAAATGATAACTATATAGAAGTTATGCTCTAAATAGGGTACTATGCATGTCAAGTATAGTTAGTGTTTTGAAAATAATAAATTCGTGCATGAATAATTTGATAAATAGGAAATGTGGTTTAAATGAGGGTCAAAAATTCTAAAGTTTGGGCAGAAGCTTTGCTAGCATACCTAAGCTTAGTATAAAATTTGATAGCCCAAATGCTTGCTGTTTATTCACTGTTTTACCCTTGCCTAGTAATTAAGCATATAATTAGCAAAAGAAAAGGGGTCTAAATAAAAATAAGCTATAGGGGGCTTCGTGGTATTTAGCTGGGCTCTAGCTGATGTAAGTGGCTCCGCCCATCCACTTGCTGGAGGCCGATGGGCCCGGGGGCGCTTGTACTCGAGGGAGGGCTGACCCAGGGCACTATGGTATCGCTCCTGAGGGGGCACAACCCGGGTGTTAGGTGGGGGCGCTTTGAATCTTGGGACAAGACAGGTGGAGATCGGGACTATATGTGGGAACGCGATGGCTAGTAAGCATATACCCCTGGGATGATAGTTATTCTCGGAAATTAAAAATCAATTTGAATCGCTGATGCCTACCAGGTGTGGGAATGCTGATAATGCACACGTGCAACGTAGTAACTACTTAAACACTCTGTATCTAATACTCATGATTTTTGAATACCACATGTTTGAATTGAACTGTTTACTTCTGCAATTTACTTTTGTATTGGTGATTATACATATGATGAAAACTTGTTACTTATGTTACACATAACACTGTCTTAAAACCAAAGGCTAAGGATCTACTTGCTAGTAAGCAGCTTCGCGTCAGCCGTAAGCTAAATCCATCAAGACCTACTGAGTAATTAGTACTCAGAGTTTGCCCCCATATTTTGAGCGCAGGTATGGAGTTCATGGTTTGCACCTGTGTCGGAGGTGGTGCATGCCCCCACTTAGGATGAATCGGTATGAGTGGCACAAGGGCAACATCGGTGGGCTCGATGTTGTTACTTCTAAAGCAAATCTTTTGTGATATCATGGTGACATCTGATCTTATCTTTCCGCTGCGAGAAACTTTCGAACTTGCTACTTTATAACTCTATGTTGGACTTGTATTTTATTTGAAACCGGTTTGTAACTAAGTCTATTATCATGCTATTCAACTGCCTGTGATGACGTATCTGTTGTGGCTCCATAGTGGGTCAGATGTGCATGATGTCGGTTCCTCTGGAAAATGGTATTATCGGGAGTCAAATGACTCTCGACGGACGACCGGGTGTAGTTTGGCCTAATCACATTACGAGCCAGAGGTGGCAGATGTGCTTCGCCCAGATTAAATCGGCGGTTCCGCCACAGATGCCCTGATCACCCTAAGCCCACGAAGGCTAAAGCTACAGCACCTGCAGGCCTCAAGAAGAAGAGAAGAGCGGGGGAATCTTCTACTAACACGGCTTTAGTTCAACATCTGCGACCTAGCCTAGTTTTCTTGAAGGTATTCGTCAAGCCTGAAGATCAAGTCAAGATAGTCCGTACGTGTCGACAACTAGGTATTGGTCCAGGAGGATTCTATAGGCCTAGTTTCAAAAATGGAGCCAAGATGAAGCTATGGATGATGTGTCTAGGGAAGAATTGGGATCCAACTACAGGTTTCTATGGGCCAACGGGTCCGTGCGATGGTGCCCACGTCCATGCGATACCAGAAGCTTTCAAGACAATTGCTCAAACTACAAATTCAACCGCAAGCGAATTTCCTCAAATCCATCCTGACATATGCATCATGGCATCTTATCTTACCTTATCTGACATGCATTGCTTTTGTTGCTTGAGAGTGACTAGAAGCATATTGCATTTGAGTGTGTGTTACTACTCTATTGATATGTAGCTCAAAGTACAAGTAGAACTAGCAAAAACTAAGCAAGTGACTCGACTAGTACACTTAGGTTGTCGCAATTTTTCTACACATCATTCATTCTAAATATGAAGCGTCTAATGAATGCAAGTCAAATACAATAGACATGTCGATCGGTCCAAAAATCAAACCCGTCTCAAGGTTTTCGAAACTACAACGTATTCCTAACCTTATCATATGAAGACTTCGTGTGAGATGGTCATTGTTAACAACTATGCAAACACTTTTGTATTCTTCGTATACCAAGAAGATGCTTAGCTAGTGGGGTATGGCTTGTTAAAGCAAAGGGAAGAATCCGAACATACAGAAATGATTTGGACAGATTTTCCGTATCTCTCGCAAATTTGGATACTTAAACGATTTCAAAATAGAACTAACTGGAACTTTCTACACAACCGAGGTAGAGTATAGACTAATGTACGACTACTGTTTCCTAAGATCTTTAGAATCCATTGATCGACCCTCAGATGTCTAGCTGTCAGCTACACACGTTAGAAAAGAAGTATAGCCTGGTGACATCATCTTGCGATAAAATCACTTATCGGCATATTTTCTGAGCATGTAAACACGAAATACGCTATGACCAACGCCAAGAAATCGTACAAATCATCACCTTGTTTAGGCGAATACGGCCTATCTTCTCCCTTTTGTGCCATTCTTGTCACGATGAGAAGGATGTGTTATGTTTCACCACATCTTACTCTTTGAAGATTTGTTGACTTGGTATTTTATATGTGGACATAGTAGTCCCTGTCAACTGAAGTGAATGTGTCTCTCAAAAACACATCCAATGACAATCCTTTGAATCATAATGTTCTGCTTTGCTCGATTTCCGACTGGGTACACTTTGTTTTCATCGTTTGGATAAATGAGGTACTTACCATGTTTCAAATGTTGGTATCGAAGTCAGGAAGTAACTCCTCTCAATTGTGTCTACCATTGTCACTGGCTCACTGACCACATTATCTTTATGGTTTGTTCATTCGCTCTCATATATGGCACGACCCGTCGAGTATCTTAGAGAGACCACCCTAGCATAATAGATGATGCTTTGTGACTACTTGTGTTAAAGAGGCACTAACCATTCTCATGCTAGATGACAAAGCTAACCAATGGAGATTTGGAGGTTACCATGTGCATTCGAAAAGACACGAACCACAATGCCCATACCCTTTATAATACACGCTAGGTTATACCGCGACACCTTATCCGAAATCTCAGGACGAGATTTCTTTAAGGGGGCTGGGTTGTGATGCCCCCGGCATCTCAAAAGCCTTGACACAGTGGTTAGATTAGCATTAATCGTGGCATTTGGACTTAACCCTGCTTAGAAAGGAACAATAACTGGGACCAACAATTCACTAAGTCAAAAATTTTCAAGTTGAGCATGCAAAACCTTGCGACGCTTGGTGGAGTAGTTAAACATTTATACATTTTCGTGCAAGACATCAAATACAAAAGTTTTAGTTCAAGATGTTGCGTTCAACTTTGCTATTTTGACCATCCTCCGAATTAGGATGTTAAGGAGCTCAAAAGTTCAAACCCAACCAAGTTGACCTACACTCTAGAAATTTTGCTAAGTCTAGGGTTAACATTCTTTCACAAATTTCTTTCTGAAAATACTTTCGATTTGACTATACAACTTTAATATCTTCCTTTCCATGAAACGAAATTAAACTCATCACCATTCAAATGCACTAGACCTTGATCTAATTGGACTTCATTTGGTAGTTCAAAAGTTAGAGACAAGAAATACTCCACATAAATTGAAACTGCAGGTTTATCGAACCTTTAAATACAAATGTGATTGTAGTTTAAAATACAGCATGATCTAGCCAAAACTTTTTATACCAAACCTGGAGGTCATGATGTGATGGACAACTTTGTTAATTGGAGCTTGGATAGGAAATAGAAGTGGCATAGGTTAAAGGGTCTTTTTCTGTCAGTCAAGAAACACAACCAAAACCAGAACTGTTTAGAAATCTTTCTTTTTCTCCAACCTACAATCATTTTCATACAAAGCTATAATTGAGAAAGTTGTAGGTTTTGAAATTCTAAACAACTTTGATAATTAGCACCTTGGGTGAAAGTGGCCAGAGTGAGGACTTTTGAATTTCTAAACATCTTTGGTCTGTAGGTCAAATTAAACTTGAGAGGTAAATTCAAATAGAAATCATATTGGAAGATAGAGTTGGGTAATAGGACTTTTTACAAACTTGTAGAGCTTGAAAGGTGGAACATTTCATCCAATTGGCACTTTTTCAAAATCGGGCTCTAAATTGGCTATAATGAGAAAGTTGTAGCTTTTGAAATTCTAAACAACTTTGATAATTAGCACCTTGGGTGAAAGTGGCCAGAGTGTGGACTGCCCAAGCTCCAGTGCACTGCCGCCATGGCCACCCTCGTCGGATGTGGTGGAACCACCGATTTAATCCGGGCTAAGCACACCTGCCACCTCTGGCTTGTAGTGCGTTTAGACCGAACTAAACCCGGTCGTCCGTCGAGAGCCATTCGGCTCCCGATATTACCTTTTCCCAGACGAACCGACATCATACACATACAGCCCTCAAGAGAGCCACAACAGTTACACCATCACAGGCAGTTGAAATAGAGTAGAAGTAGATTGACTTTACAAACCAGTTCAAAATAAAATACAAGTTTCAACATAATGCCATACGAAAGGCAAATTTGAATCAGATAGCGGAAGCGAATTCGAAAACATCTCACCACGGAAACAAAATACATTAGTAGTCTTCATGCAACGAAGATTGAAGCGAGCAGCACTGAGCCCACCGGTACTAGCCCTCCTCCAAGCACTTGTCCAGATGTCGCCGGTACCTGTTCTCAAAAGGCGGGGGCAAACCCTGAGTACTAATTACTCAGTAGGACTTAATGGAATGGCTTACGGCTGACGCAAAGCTTGCTTACTAGCACGTGGATCCTTAGCTATTGATTTTAAATAGTGGTATATCAACATAGAGTATCAAGATTCATCTTTTGTATATAACTCCATAAGAATAACTTGCATAAATGTAAACAATACAATACAAACATGTAGTATTTGAAAACATGAGTAACAGATATAATATGTTCAAGTAATTACTACGTTGCCCGACAGTGTTATTGGCATTCCCACACCTGGTGGGCATCAGCGATTCGAATCGATTTTTAATTCCCGGTAATAACTATCATGCCAGGGGTATATGCTTACTCGCCATCGCGTTCCCGCATATAGTCCCGATCTCCACCTGTCTTGTCCCAAGATTCCAAGCGCCCCCACCTAACCCCTGGGTTGTGCCCTCTCAGGAGCGATAACACAGTGCCCTGGGTCAGCTCTCCTTCGAGTACAAGCACCCTCGGGCCCATCGGCCTCCAGCAAGTGAATGGGCGGAGCCTCGAAAACTCCGGACAAACCCAAGTAAGACTTCACCGGTCCCATTTCCCGGTTAAGCACTCTAGCAATGTTTTGCCGAACAGCAGGCGAATAGCAGACGGGCCTTAAACAACTCGGGCGGAGCCAAATGATACAACAACACACACCACAAAATAAAATTATTCTCCGCCCGGTCTCCATTTAAGTCATGAGCATAATATTAATTCCTCGATAGTAAAAGTTTTGTAATCTTTGAAATCACCTACGCGACGAGTGACTCCTTTCACTCGTGTCTACTCGCACCTAGCAATTCTAGGCAACTCGTCCTACGAACTCTAGATATAGGTGCTAGGGCCAGGGCGGCCAGGGAGTCTAATGCAATTGTTTTCAATCAACTCCTAATGAGGACGCGTAATCAAACAATCAATTATTATATTAGCTAGGAGAAATCATGGTCATGCCTACCTTTGCTTAGGTCTCATCAAATCAACAAACTAAATTTCGTTAGTTTGCCGGGTTGTGGGGCTTTGCCCCAGGCAACCCCTTGATCACTTGGACAACTCCTCCTTCCAAACACGACTGATGGGCCCTCCAAGTCGTGAGTGGGTCTTATTTGGTCTTTTGGACACCATTGTTTGAAGTAGTTCCACACATTTTCTTCTCAATCACGTATCTACAATAAACGCCACTACATGAATAACATAATGCAAAATGAGTGCAATGAATGCACGTTATGCGTGAGCAATATGGAAGACATCATGGAACAAAGTAATTGGATTTAATTAATGCAGCTTCATGTGACATTTGCATATGCCCAATTAACTTTACTATGCAACGCATGTATTTAGCCATATAATATCCCTTGTGATTTCAAAAGTTGGACAATGCCAAATGATTTCAAACATTTATGTCATGCATATGAATACTACATGATGCTACCATCAAAACTTTTAACAGTAAAGGAGATATTAAATTAATTATAATAAACCCAACAATTTATTTGGTATTTAAGTTCCTAGATTTATTATAAAATCCAAGAAAGGTTTCAGACCCTAAAAATTTTACATCCAGCATATTATGTTATGAGAGTCTTGTATAAAATCTAGTAAGCCAAATAACCAAAGTTTGATTGTACAACTAATTTCCACTTAATTATTTTAGCTTATTTCTCATGCAGGTCAAAACAGCAACAATAAAATTCAAATACATACTTTTTGGGACCTAACTTAACTAGTAAGCACACTGATTTTTTTCTAGAATTTATTTCGTAGAATAAGATCACTTTTTCCTATTATCTTCTTTAATAGACAATATTTTGTCATTTTCAAATCAGCTCCAAAACTTAACATGCACATCTCCATATTTCAACATTTAGCTAAATATACTAAGGAGAGCACATACAAATTCCAGGGAGACATTTAGAGCACATACTATGTAGCAACCATTTTCATGTTACTAAAATACATAAAATAAATGTATGATGGTGAAATAATAATCATCCAGCCAATGATAACGCTACAAAAAATTACACAGATCCTAGATATCGTGGTAAAGCTAATTTCCAAGTTTCAAGATTTTTAGAGCTCATATGACCCACATTTTTCATTTCCCTAGTTTTAACATGCATGCACAAATCCAAGGGCAAAATGGTCAATGCACAAATCCACATCATACCCAACCTGTAGATCTAAGAACAAGGAGTACAATGCAACAAAGTTTGTATTTTTAAGATTTTTATTTGATTTTTAATCGAATTTCAAAGTTCTCAGCTCAACATATTCAAAATCCATAGATTCAGGGGCTGCTACGGAATTAATCCTAACTTCTGGGGGCTAGCACGTAAGAATCTGTAGACTCATGCTATAGCAGTTCGGCTGGAAACCAGAAAACGCAAGAACGCGAGGGCTAAATCGAAAAACCACCGTCTTCTTCCTTAGGCCATCGTCCTCCTCTAGACAGGGAGAGAAGGTGGACAGAGCGCTGGCCAAATCCGGCCATTCGGGCCACGGACGGACACCGGAGGTGGCCTAGGAGAAATAGGAGAGCGCGGGGAACTCACCGCTTACCTCAGATTCGGTGGGGAATGGCAGAGGAAGGCCGGCAACAGTGAGCTGTACGCGTGGAACTTCGGCGAGGCGGTGTGCAGTGGTGGAGCAAATGAGGCCAACGGGATCGAGGGGATATGGTGGCGCGGTCGATGGGGATGGCCGGCGTGGTGCTCTGGTGGTGCGGGAGGGACGGAGCTGCACTGGAGCTTGAGCTCCAAGCTCGCTCCAATGGAGGCCGTCAATGGAAACAGAGGGAAAAGCTGCTCGGGTGAAATGGCGAGTGCGAGGAAGGAGAAAATGGAGGAGGGCACGCTCTCCGCTTAACGCCGCGCCGGGTCGGCCGGCGCCGTACACCGGCGTCCGCGTGTCGTCCGCGGCCTGGGCGTGGTCAGACGTCCGGACTGACGGGCCCACCCGTCAGTGTCACAGGAAGAAAAAATAAAATTCGAAATTGTAAAAGCCACAGTTTCACTGCAGAAACCTCCGTTCGTATTTCGTGTTTTTGAGTATCATAGAGGCTGAATTAGATCAATATCAAAATACAAGAAATGTTACAAACTTTGTGGTATACAACTTTGTTATAAACATTGACACCATGTTCTATTGAAATTTGAAGAGAAAATTTGAATTCAAATGTGTGACCCCAGTTTGACCAACTAGACCCTAGTGTTTAAAAATTCAGTTAAGCCTAGATCGGTTCATTTTCATGGAAAATGAATTATAGCCAATGTTGTTCAATACTTCGTGATCTACAACTTTCATATATAAAATTTTGCATGATAAAGACGTTTGTTTCACAGAAATTTGAATTTTTTTTGACAGGCCAAGTTTCGGCAGATTTGATATGTACAAAGAATTCGACCTAAAACACTATGCAAACCTTTATGCATGTCACTACTCACTCACAATAGCAAAGTTGTTCATCATGGAATTGTCTACAAGTTTGCTATAGAAAAGTTTGGGCTACGTCACATTATATTTTGAATTACAAGCACAATTGCATTCAAAGGTTTCGTAAAACTGCAAGTTTATTTCATGTGGAGTCTGTTGTTTCCAACTTGTTGTTTCCAACTTTTGAACTACCAAATGAAGTCCAATTAATTCAGGGTCTGATGCATTTGAAAGGTAATGAACCCAACTACCCTAGTGAGGAAGGTAGGCAGGACCATACTTAACCCAGCAAACAAATTATACTTGATGATTACGCATATGCATTAGGAGTTGCTTGAATCCAGTTGCATTAGACTCCCTGGCCGCCCTGGCCCTAGCACCTACACATAGAGTCCGTAGGGCGAGTATGCATAGAAATGGCTAGGTACGAGTAGACACGAGTGTGTGGACTCAGCGCGTAGGTGTTTTCAAAGATACAACCAGATTACTATTTACGTCAATTATTACTATTGCTCATGATTTAATTGGAGGCCGGGCGAAGATTTATTTCAGTATTTACTTTTCAGTAATGTTGCACTATGGACTCCGCTCGAGTCGCATAAGGCACGTCTGCTGTTCGCCTGCTGTTCGGCATAACATTGCTAGAGTGCTTAACCGGAGAATGGGACCGGTAAAGTCTTTCCTGGGCTCGTCCGAAGCACAGAGATACGTTCCTATCCCACTAGGTTGAGAGGAAGGTGGCCTAGGGGAGCTTGGTACTCATGGCAGGGACACCGAGATGTCGGCAAGCTCGTCATGAGGGCACAACCCGGGGGCTAGGCGGGAGTGAATCGAACTTGGGACGAGGCAGGTTAAGATCGGGACTATATGTGGGAACGCGATGGTTAGTAAGCATATACCCCTGGCATGATAGTTATTCCCTGGGAATTAAAAATCGATTCGAATCGCTGATAGCCTACCAGGTGTGGGAATGCTGATAATGCACATGGGCAACGTAGTAACTACTTAAACACTCTGTATCTAATACTTATGATTTTTTAATATCACATGTTTGAATTGAACTGTTTAACCTTATTGCAATTTACTATTATGTTGGTGGTTATACAAATGATGAAAACTTGTTTACTTATGTTATACACGACACTGTTTAAAATCAATAGCCTAAGGATCCATTTGCTAGTAAGCAGCTTCGCGTCAGCCGTAAGCCGAATCCATTAAGACCTACTGAGTAATTAGTACTCAGGGTTTGCCCCCATATTTTGAGCGCAGGTATGGAGTTCATGGTCTGCACTTGTGTTGGAGGTGGTGCATGCCCCCATTTAGGATGAATCGGCATGAGTGGCACAAGGGCAACATCAGTGGGCTCAATGTTGTTACTTCTAATGCAATTCTTTTGTGATATCATGGTGACCTCAAACTTTATCTTTCCGCTGCGAGAAACCTTTGAACTTGCTACTTTATAACTCTATGTTGGACTTGTATTTTATTTGAAACCGGTTTGTAACTAACTCTATTATTATGTTATTCAACTGCCTGTGATGATGTATCTGTTGTGGCCCCATCGTGGGTCAGAGGTGTACGATGTCGGTTCCTCTGGGAAATGGTAATATCGGGGGTCAAATGACTCTCGACGGACGACCGGGTTTAGTTTGGCCTAATCACATTGCGAGCCAGAGGTGGCAGATGTGCTTAGTCCGGATTAAATCGGCGGTTCCGCCACATCAGTGCAGACAGTGCACGGGGAGGGGAGTTGCTTGGCCCGCGTCGTCCTTCCTGAGGGCCCTCTCACCGCAAGGCAGACGATCACCACCTACGAGGCCAACAAGGAGGAGGCCTATGACAAGGTGACTCTGGCAGCTATCACCACACTGAGCTCCTTGGCTACAGCAGGTGCATCGGTGTTGCGCTACCTCCCTACGGACGGGTACGATGACGAGTGGGTCCATTGTCACACGCTGCTGGAGAGTCGGATTGACACCATGCCCCATGTTGCAACTATGGAGTTTTCCCGCAGTGTGCACGGCATGTACATCCGCATCGAGGACCGTACCGAGTACTATATTGACCAGTACGTGGAGTCGCAGGCTCGTGTTTGGGAATTGGAGGCAGAGTTGGCAGCCTATGCAGCTCAGGAGGCAGGTAGCATGGCGATCGACGGCCACTCTGTTGCTTAGGGTGGTGGATTCAGCATGAGATGAGGAGGCAGTTCTTTTGTACATGTGGCATGTTATGAGTGATGTTTTGTACTATGCCGCTCCATGCGTTTATTCATGGATGTACCAAACATTGCTGAGGTCGAGAGAACTCATTCATGTACGCCATGTAACCGATATTCGAACTCTAGCTCGATATCTCGATGTGGTGGGCGTGATGACCCCACGTATGTATTAAGAAGACCTTTAGCTCGCTAAGACCATCTATTAAGTATGTAGTAACTGCTGGATGCTTATGGACCATCAGGAATAGTGTAGTACCGGTGAACTTAAAAAGATGACACCCGAATCTCGGTTTGGATGCAATGTGAAATGCTGGAGCGCTGCAGCTTAAACTGAGCATGGCATGAAATCTGTTGGGTTTTGGGAAAAATTTTGTATACCAAGTGTAATACTCCGTATTCTAAACACCTAAGTACATTGCAAATTACCCTAAGTTTTCTTTTAAAAATTTGATTCAAATTTAAATTTGAGGCCTTTCCAAAAATTTGGAGTTTTCCAGGGGCAAAAATGTGAAAGGGTAGTTTAAATTAAGCCCTTTCACTTTTGTATTTGGACCCTGTTGAAAAAGGTCAAAATCTAGGGTTAAAAATGAAAAGGTTAAAGTTAAAAAAAAAAGGAAAAACGGGAAGCCCCCGCGGGCCGGCTGGCCAGCCCGCGGCCACGCGCCCGCTGGGCGAAGCCCAGTCGGGGGCGGCGGCCCGCATGGCGGCCAGCCCCCCACCACCCGCGCCCCCTGTCACGCGGCGCTGACAGGTGGGACCGTGGGGGGGGCGGGGTCTTCTTCCCCCGAGCCAGAGCTCCCCACGCGCTTGCCACTCCCGCCCGCGCCTCGCGCCGCAGCTAGCCGCCCTCCGCCTCCGTCGCAGTGGTCTCCACACCCGCGCCGGTGAGCTACACCCAGCTCCCTTCTCTCCCTCTCTTGCGCCACGCTGAAGGCCGGCCCGAGCTCGCCAGAGCTCGGAGCCCCCCATGGCGCCGTGGCCACCGTGGGGTCGCCGCCGCGTTCTCCGCGCGTGTAAGGGCTCCCGCGGACGCGCGCATCGGGTGCGCCGCACCTCGCAGAGTAGATGGTTGACCTCTACGGCCACCGCAGCCGCCGCGAGGCCACCTCGACGGCGCGTTGCGTCGGCGGGCGCCATGCCGCGGCGGACGGCGTGCACTGGCAGGGAAGAAAGAGGGGAAAGAGGGGAAAAAGGGAAGGGGAAAGAAAGAGGAACGCGCGCCGCGCCCGAGGCCACCGCCGGCGAGGCCTTTCGGCCTCCGCCGCGCCGGATGGTCGCCGGCGCTGCAGGCGCGGCGACGCGCCCTGCGCGTCACGCCTGCGGTCGCATCGAGCGCCAGGGCGACGGGCGAGGCCGGTCCGCTGGTCCGACAGCCCAGCTGGGCCGCCCACCCGGCAGGCCGGCCTGCTTCCCCCGCTCGGCCGTTGGGCCGAGCTGAAAGAGGGGGGAAAGTTGGGCCGCGCATGTGAAAGGCCGCCGGCCCACTAAATGGGCTGGGCCGGAAAGAAGGGAGCCCGGGCGGATTGTTGGAGGGGGAAATTCCGGACTTTTTGAGCTAGGGCCGAATTCCAATTTATCTTTTTTTATTTTTTTATTTATTTTCTAAATTCAATTTAATTATTTAAATTTAACCTTAATCTGTTTATTTTAATTATTAAAATTATTTATTAATTCATATAAATATTTTGGGTAATATTAAAAATAAATTAAATTAAAGTTATATAATTTTAAAAAGTTAACCTTTATTTAAAAATGTAGAAAAATTCAAAAAAAATGCATTAAAAATATAAAATTAATTCTAAAATTCATTTAAATTATTCAAAAATTCCTAGAAAGTTCATTTAAGCTTTTAAAAATAGTTAAAAGTAGTATAAAATTCATTCGAACCCTAGGACAGTCAGTTACGCCCTAAAATCCAAATGTTTAGCTCTGACCAACTTTTTTGTTTAGAAAATTGTACACTTTACTTTTTCAACAGGTTGATCATCATCATATTTTAAAAAACTCCTACATGTCATCATCCTAGGTACGTTGGTCCCACCACTTCCAGTTGAAGAGTCTTGCACCGCCGTAGAAACTCCAGAAGCCGGTGTGGCCGAGACGTCCTTCACACCAGCAGGAGGAGATTCCGAGTCACCGACAGAGACAGACCCCGTGACCCAAGGCAAGCCCCGTGCATTACCTATTGTCTTTAAGCGCTTTTAAATAATAAGAATGGGTTATGCTTGTGCATTAGAGTCAGGAGTTGATTGAAACCCTAAAGCATGGTTAACCAATATCCTGCATAAAAATCATATGCGCTATAGATGGCTTAGGTGGCATAGGCCTAGAACAGAAATTCTTTACTAAAGTTAATTGGTTAAGAATAAGAAGAATGTTAATAATTTGACAGGCATGCGGTGGGATCAGTTTCGCTTTCGTACTTTACATATTATGATTATTTGCTATGGACCCTGATCCTGCCTGTGTCGCATAACGACGTCCGATGTGTGGCCTGGTTGGGCTGAACGCGCCTCATTCACTTGCCGTCCTTAGCGGGCTCCGGTAAGCCTCTCGTCCAGTTGTACCTAAGCGTGGAAAATCGATTCAAATCGTCTGTGGCTTGCCGGTTGTAAGCTGCCTGATCGCGACCAACATCGTAGTAAGAGAACTGATCCTGTATTTAAAGAATGCTTGGCAAAATGTTTGTTCTTTGGTTAGTAGTTTGAAAATAACTTAGCATGGTCAGGTAATAACTAAAAGGTGAACCAAATTCTAAGAGCTAAGGATTCATTATTAGGCCTGCCACAGTGTGAGTTGACTTAACTACCCCGGCTATGAGTTAGGAAGTCGGGTTTCGACCCAGTGGTCGGGTGGTCGGGTAAGTCTTGCTGAGTAATTAGTACTCAGGCTTCTTGCCTATTCTTTTACAGGAGCGGAATATACGTGGTTCGAATGGGATCCTTACTTTCCTCCTCCCTTCTTCTGAAATAAGATTTGCTACGCCTGGAGCAAAATAAGGTGTGTGTGTTGGAGAAAAACTTGTGAATTATGTTACTTTTGTTAAAATGGCTGAAGAACTTATCAGCCGGGATGTAATAAGTTACCAAACCATATGTGTAATATTTCAACTCTATGTAATAAATGTAGCTGTGTATATTGTAACCTGTGGACTCCTTCGAGAGTCGCCCCGAAAAGCAAGCTCGATCCGGATGGGAAGGCCTAGTCAGGATACCTAATCCTGAAGGACTACCGAGATTAGTCCGGATCTGGTGCTTAAGTACTAAATCCGAGTTAATCTGGGCGGTTCTGCCACACCAAGCTTGTCGGAAACTTTTGGATGCACAACTTTGTCAATTGTACCTTCTTCTGAATGTGCTTTGTTTCCAAAGTTATGGTCAGATTTCTTTGAAACTGAATTTTGGACTGACACAGCTCACCCAGAAGACGTGCATGTTCCAACCTGCAGTTGGTGGTTTCAAGCTGGGATTTATATACCAAACTTGTAGAATAGGGAGTCTAGAACAATTTTATTATTTAAAGTTTTCTCAAAAACAGTTTGGTTGGGGAGATACAGCCGAAAACATTTAAGATCAGAATCTGGACAGAATTGACATACAATGATAAATAACGGAATTTGACCAAGAATCCAAGGGAAGGAACCAAAACGACTCAAACAAAGTCGTAGGGCACAAGATAAGGAAAAAAATTTCCAAACCGACCATGGTGTGAATATGCACCAAACTTGAGCCACACACATTGTAAATCAGTAGCTACCACTTGCGATTAACTAACCTCGCGAAATGAGGGCTAACGCTTCATGTGCAATTAAGTGGTTTCGTTGACTTACGTGCTTTCATGTATTTGTAACATATCATTGATGCTATGATACTTTATCGTCGCATCGGTTGCACTGAAGTTGGACTAAACACGATTGGCCTCGTTTATGCAGATGGTGAACACTCGCAATGGTCAGTCATTGGGGCAGTCAGCGCAAGTCGCTCCACCCCCGCCAGAGTTGGCCACCCTAGAGGTCCAGCAAGCCGAGCTGATCCGGTTGCTGGCGGAAGATCGCCAGGCCTGTGGGCAGCAGCAGCCGCGGGAATACCTGCCACGTGGCATCACCTACCAGGACTTTGAGGGGCTGCGACCCCCAATCTTCACCAATTGCCCTGAGCCACTGGTGGCAGATGACTGACTTCGCACTATCCAGTCTAAGTTCACCCTTCTGCCGGGGATCTCTGAGCAAGAGAAAGCTCGTTTTCCTGCTCAGCTTCTTCAGGGACCAGTGGGGGTGTGGTACGCCACTTTCCTTGCCATGCAAGAGGAGGGCCATGAGCCCACATGGGAGGAGTTCCGTCCTTTCTGGGCCCACTACATCCCGGCAAGTTTGATGGAACAGAAACGTTGTGAGTTCTGGGACCTCAGGCAGGGCAACAAGACCGTCATGCAGTATGTGCAAACCTTCATTTACCTCTCTCAAAACGCTCTGAGGGATGTTGCTACTGAGCCTGAGTGGGCTGAGAGGCTCCTGGAGGGCCTTGACCCTACACTTCGGACGCACCTGGCGTGGCGCTACCAGAGATTCACCGAGGTGGTAGACACTGCTCTCGACATGGAGAATTGCCTCCGTGCTGCCAACAAGGACCAAAAGCGTAAGAGGCTGGCCAACACGTCAGCTTCTGGCTCTTCCCACAAGCAGAAAACCACCTACAAGCCCCCACAGCAGTTCTATCAGCAGCCTCGCTATGTGGTCTGACCCAACCAACCAGGGTGGATCCACAGGGTGACACCGCAGCAGTAGTATCCTGCCTATCGGGCACTGCACAGTTGCCGGCCCCCCGTGCTCCCACAGTTCTGGGGCCCGGTGCTCCATGTTTCAACTACGGCAAGATAGGCCACTTCAGCCGAGACTGCAGGGCACCTTGTAAGATCTAGGGTCCTACCCCTACAGTTGGAAACTAGCAGAGCAAGCAGAAGGGACCCGCACCTAAGATGGGTCGGGTGCACTATGTGCACATGGAACAGATTCCCGCTGGAGAACCGGTACTTGCTGGTACGTTCATGATCAACGGTCATCCGACCGTCGTATTGTTTGATTCTGGGGCTACACATACCTTCATCAGTAAAGCATATGCATTGAGGCACGGGGTAAAAATGTACAAATTGAAAGAAAACTATCACATCACAGCGCCGGGTTCTCCTATTGAAACCAGTTTGGGCGTTAGATAACTTAAGTTGAACATTGGCACAGAGAGTTTTATTATCAACCCCGTGGTGCTGCCACACTAGGGGATTGATATCATTTTGGGTATGAATTGGATGAAAGAGCACAATGCAGTCCTGGATGTTGCAGTAGGACGATACAACTAAGGTCAAGTATAAGTGGCAAGGTTATGCAGATACATATGCCAAATCAAAAACACATGACACCCACAGTAAATGCAACTGAGCTGTAAGAGGTTAAGAAGATACCAGTGGTATGTGAATTCCCGGATGTGTTTCCAGAAGAGCTTCCTAGTCTCCCACCAGACCGGGACGGGGAGTTTGCCATCGAACTCATTCCTAGTACGGCACCTGTGTCAAAAAGGCCTTATTGGATGCTGCTTGATGATTTGAAAGAACTGAAAACACAGCTACAAGAACAGTTAGACAAAGGGTTCATTCGGCCTAGTTCGTCACCATGGGGTTGTCTAGCTCTCTTTGTTGAGAAGAAGGACCATGGTGGGAAAAGGCTGTGTGTTGACTATTGGCCACTAAATGCAGTGACTGTCAAAAACAAATACTCATTGCCACACATCGACATTCTATTTGATCAGTTAGCTGGGGCTAAGGTCTTCTCTAAGATCGACCTAAGGTCTGGCTACTATCAGATAAAGATTAGAGAAGAGGATATACCAAAGACAGCATTCACTACCAGATACGGCTTGTATGAGTATTTGGTCATGTCTTTTGGGTTAACCAATGCACCGGCTTTCTTCATGTATATGATGAATTTGGTGTTCATGAATGAACTTGATAAGTTCGTGGTGGTATTCATCGATGACATACTAATCTACTCCAAAGATGAGAAAGAACACGAAGAGCACTTAAGGATCGTACTCACCCGGCTTAGAGAACACAAGCTCTATGCCAAGTTCAGCAATTGTGCATTCTGGCTGAAAGAAGTGAGTTTCTTATGTCACATTCTATCTGAGAAAGGAGTCGCAGTTGACCCTAGCAAAGTAAAAGATGTACTAAACTAGAAGCAACCTAAAACTGTGACTGAGATTTGAAGTTTTCTTGGTTTAGCGAGCTACTACCGCCGCTTTATCAAGGATTTCTCAAAGATTGCGAAGCCGATGACCTCGTTGACTAAGAAAAATGCAAAGTTCGTTTCGAGTCTAAAATGTGAAGAAGCTTTCCAAACACTGAAGAAATTGTTAACCTCAGCACCAGTGCTAGCTGAACCGGACATCACCAAGCCATTTGAATAGTATTGTGATGCCTCTGGCAATGGGCTCGGCTGTGTTTTAATGCAAGGAGGGAGAGTAATTGCTTACGCCTCCCGCCAACTGAGAAAACAAGAAGCAAATTATCCAACACATGACCTTGAACTAGCAGCAGTTGTTCATACACTGAAGATATGGAGACTCTATCTGCTAGGCAACACGTGTCACATCTACACGGACCATAAGAGTCTCAAATACATCTTCACCCAACCTGAAATCAACATGAGGCAGAGGCGATGGTTAGAATTGATAAAAGATTATAATTTGGAAATCCATTACCATCCGGGCAAGGCCAATGTGGTAGCGGATGCATTAAGCCGAAAAGCTCGTTGCAATGTAGTAGAAGCCCAACTGATAGCAAGAGTAATCTGCTTTGAGATGAATGGCATTGAAACACCTCCTAAGCAACAAGCAGAACTTTATCATCTCATCATTAAACCCTCTGATCAAAGCACAAATCATAGAAGCACAAAAGCAAGATAAGGGTATGGCATATATTCGTGAGGGTATTAGTGAAGAGAGAAAGTCATGTTTCACACTTGATGACCAAGGCATTCTATGGTTTCAAGAATTGCCTAGTGGTACCTAGGGACATGGAGTTGAGGAGGAAAATACTTGATGAAGCACACACGTCAATGTTCACAATACACCCATGCAGCAATAAAATGTATCAAGACCTGAAACAAAAGTTTTGGTGGACTCGTATGAAACGAGAGATCGCCAAGTATGTGTGAGAGTGCGACGTGTGTCAAAGGGTAAAAGCTGATCACCTAAGGCCTGGTGGTATGCTTCAACCACTTGAAGTTCCGATTTGGAAATGGGAGGATATACATATGGATTTCATTGTGGGTCTGCCCTGTACCCAGAAAGGCTATGATTCTATATGGGTGATCATCGATTGATTTACCAAATCAGCACACTTCTTGCCCGTCAAGACCCATTACACTGTGGCCATCTATGCGGAACTATATATCTCACGAGTTGTCTCCCTACATGGGGTACCAAAGACTATCACTTCCGATCGAGGCTCGCTATTTGTGTCTCGCTTTTTGGGAGCACTTGCAATCTGCTCTCGGGACCACTTTGATTCGAAGCTCCGCATACCATCCTCAAACTAGTGGTCAGGTGGAAAGGGTAAATCAAATCCTAGAAGACATGCTAAGGGCTTGTGTACTAAACTACTCCACCAAGTGGGATGAATGTCTTCCCTTGGCCAAGTTTGCTTATAACAATAGCTAGCAGAAGAGCTTAGAAATGGCTCCTTTCGAAGCTCTTTATGGTAGGAGGTGCAGAAAACCACTAAACTAGTCTGAGCCTAGGAGAGCGTGTAACCTTTGGCTCTGATTTAGGTCACAAAAGCCGAAGAACAAGTGAAACTCATACACCACCATCTCAGGAGAGCACAGTCCTGACAGAAAAGCTACTCTAACAAGAGGAGGAGACCACTAGTCTTTGATGAGAGGGGTCATGTATATCTTAAGGTGTCACCAATGAAGGGGGTACAACGGTTTGGGGTAAAAGGGAAGTTACCACCAAGGTACGTCGGCCCATTCAAAATCATTGAAAGGTGTGGAGCCGTCGCTTATCGATTAGAATTGCCACCGCACCTTGCTGCGGTTCATGACGTGTTTCACGTCTCGCAACTAAAGAAATGCTTAAGAGTGCCGGAGAAAGTGGTAGACACCTCTCAAATTCAGATTGAACTGGATCTCATATACTGAAGAACAATCCGTAAAAGTCTTTGACCAAAAGCAAAGATTAACACGCAGAAAAACAATCAACTTTTATAAAGTACAATGGAGTAATCACTCCGAAGAAGAAGCAACTTGGGAACAAGAGGATTATCTAGCGCACTAAATATCCTGGTTTTCTACCCTCCACTTCAACACAATATGTTACAAAGTTTAATTTCGGGAGCTAAACTTAATACATGCACATAGCACTATTTTCAATCGACTTAACCACCCTCATCACATCAAAAATCTCGGGACGAGATTTCTTTAAGGGGGATGGGTTGTGATGCCCTGGGCATCTCCAATGCATTTCATGAGCATCATTGGCTTAATCACATCTCATAAGCATCATTTCATCTCATCTTGATGTGCATTTGACCCATATGAGCAAACTTGGTAGAAATGCTAAGGGAGTGAACTTAGTTTCTGCTTGAATGACACTATGATTGTGAGCATAACCTTGGTTCTATTGAGTTTTAGGTGGAACTTTTTATACCAAACTTGCAGATGAACTCATGAGAAATAACTTTGGTGATTAGACCTTTGACATGTACAAAGGTTTGCTAGGGGATTTAGGGCTTTTACTGTCAGCATACAAACACAGTCAAAATTTGAATTTTTTAGAAATCCCACTTTTTCTATGATCTACAATCATTTTCATGCAAAGCTCCAATTGATAAAGTTGTAGATCTTGAAATTTTGAACAAACTTGGTATAAAACATTTCAGGTGATTTTGGCCACAAATAGGACTTTCGAAATTTTCTTTAAAATGGCTGGGTAGGTCAAATCTGAAACCCTGAGGCAAATTCAAATTTAAATCATATTTAGACTCGGAATTTGAACTTGAGCCTTTTTACAGAATACAAAATGCAAACCACATTTTTTTTCAATATTTACAAAGCAAAACATAATTTGCACACGAAAGACTAAATCTCATGCATTTTCATTTGGCAATTTTCAAAAGTCCATCAAAACAGCAATGGATCATGATGGTAAACTTTTCTAGACATTTACCTAGCATTATATATCCACTTTAATTTTCATGGGATTTATAGAACATGTTCTGTCACCACTCATTTTTTGTATTTCTATTATTTACTGGAGCTTAAGGCATGCACATCATCCTTTCATGTTAAAAATAGTAAGTAATGGTCATGACAAATTTACACATGGAAACACTCATCATTTCATTTATGTTTATCATGTGTCATCATTTTTGGAGCAAATTAAATCCATGTTTTGCATTTAACTAGGTATACAATATACATGCAACCCTGAGGGCAAAAAGATCATTTAACATATCAGGGTCTGCACCATTCTGTAGATATGATTTTACAAAGCTAATAAAACTGAGTTTGCTATTTTTGTATTTTTCTACGGTTTTAGTGGAATTTACAACATTCAATATATATGTACCAATATTATTAGCCTACAGAAAACGAAAAGTACTAAAGCGCAAATAAACATAGATTCTAGGGGGGTTTTACATAGTTTCTCCTGGACACAATGCACAGTGAAGTGAGAGAAGAAAAAATACAAGGTTTCGGGAAAATGCCCTTCTTCAACCTACAGACCGGAGTGAAGGACGCGGCTGCGGCGCTGCGCACGTGTACCGGCGTGAGGAGGGCCGGCAGAGTGTCCAGGGTGGCGTAGGAAGGTGTTCCCGGTATTTAATATCCCGGCTACGGAGGCGTGGATGTGCGAAGCGGCATGAGGAGGCGTAACATCGCCGACGATGCGGAGGAAGACGGCGGCCACGGCAACGCACCACGCGACGACGAGGAAGATGAGGCTAGCGGGGCGCGTCAGCTCAAGGCGAATTTGCACCTGTGCGTCATTGCGGTTGAGGCGGAGGGAAGTGGGCGCTGTGACCGCACCAGTGGCTTGGCGCGGCGGGCACGACACGGATTTGCTTTGCTCAAGCGTAGGTACACCCACGCTCAAAAAACGGCACATATCCCGCCGCCGAACACTGCGTGTTCCGCCGCCACCACCTCGCCTGCCGGCGCCCCCCCCTCACCCCACCCACTGCCGACGCCTCGGCACCCTCGTCGCGGCCTTCCTGCCCACCGGCCGCCGCCCCGCCCCACGCCCGACACGCCGCCGCCCTAGCCTACCTTGCCCGCCGGCCTACCCCGCCCAAGCGCCCTCCTACCCCACCCGACAGGCGGCGTCCTCGCTGCCGATCTCAGCCGCCGGCCCCGCCTCCACCACCGCTGGGCCGGCCGGCCGCCCCGGCCATCAATCTAAGGCCGGCGGTGGAGAAGACCCCGCTGGCCCCAATCCCAACCCCGAATCCCGAACCCCAAGAGGCACGAAGGCGCGCGCACAACCTATTCCCCGGTGAGACGGCGGCAGCGGAAGAGGAGACGCGCGGCGGAGGAGGCGGCAGCGGCAGGCGGCGGTGGAACGCGTGGCAGATGGCGGCGAACCACGAGACACGTGTCGCCGCGCGAGCGTGGGAGTATGTACGTATGAGCGTAGCAAGACATTTCCGCAGCAGGCGCCGGTGTGCGTCGCGCGCTCTTGCCGGAGACGTGCTCGAGGATGGCCAAGGCAAAGGTGGGTGATGAACTCGTCGGCTGTGGGGTGGACGGAGTGAGCGGAGAGGGTGAGATAGGCGAGGAGCGAAAAGGAGAGACCTCGGCTTCGTCGTCTTTAGGACCTGATTGGTTTGATTGCAAAGTTGGCCAGTTAAAATTTGGCCGTATTCGAACCCATTTAAAGAAAATAATATTTAACCAAATAATAATTTTTTTATTCGTAGATTTTATTTGTCATCAAATAAGGCTTCAGAAAATCTATTATTATATCAAATATCTTTATATATAAATATGGTTTGATCTATCCAACACGCGAGGCGTGCTGCTCGTCTCAGGCCCGCTGGCCGTTTGAAAGTTGAAACTGTGGAGAGTGGGGCGAGGCTTATACATGTCCAAACGGGCCGTCCGGCACGGGCACGGCCCGAGCACGGTAGGCACGGACACGAACAGTGCCATGCCAGTGCCAGGCCCGCTGTGCCGGCTTGCCTGCCCAAACACGGCATGATCAGACCTGGATCGTGCCGTGCCGGCATGATGGCACGGTGGGCCATCACAGGTCGTGCCGCCCATTGGCCCGGTTGGCAAAAAACACCACAATCAACAAGTTTTTAGATCACAAGCACACAACAACAAATCACAAATTCACAAGCACACAGAAGCATATAAAAAAGATTATGGAGCTGTTAGTGCAATGGCTGCCTCATTAAAAACCTTCTTAGGTAAAAACTCACACATCGTGAGAAAACTCTAAGAAGGAAAAAAGAGTGCAGCCTAGCTCTCAAGTCCTAATCAGATAATAGGTCCATGATTTTATTACAGTCATCCAGGGATTGCAAGCAAGAACATAACAAGAATACAAGACATGCAGATAAGAGATAACATCCACAGCCATCCAGGCTTCCAGCTCATCCACCAGTTTCTGCTTCAGCTCCATTATCAAGGTACATGTTCTCATGCACCTCTTCGAGTTCATTAGTCTCTTGCTCCACACTGTGCTGGAGGTGAGCATCAGCAAGCTCCCAATCCTTGATGCAGGACAATATCTCTACCATATCAAGGGTTAGTCGACATCGGCACTCCTCAATCACCCTGCCAGCAAGACTAAAAGTAGACTCTGAAGATACAGTAGATGCAGGAACTGTCAAAACATCCCTAGCAAGTATGGAAAGAATATGATAAGTAAGCTTATGTTTCTGCCACCAACATAGAGTGTTGAAGTCCTCATCAAACTCAGTGACAGTGTCACTGTCTAAGTAAGATGCCAACTCAGAAGTGGATGCAACAGTTGACAATGCATGAGGGGTCGAAGAATTAGAACCTGATCTCCTTCCCATAGGAGTAGAAGAGAAGTCACCATCAATGTCATCATCGCCATAAATGTCATCTCAAGCCATTTTTTTCCTACCAGAACCAGGTGCTATTGGTAGGTGAGTGGCACGCAAGCGTGTGCCACCAAATTTGGTTTCATACAACTGAAAGATCTTGGTTAGCTTAGCACGAACATCAAATGCAAGCCTAGAGTAATCTGTACCCGTTAAGCTAGATAGCCTGACAAGGGCTTTGTTAAAACCCCTCATCTTAGCTCTAGGATCCAAAACAAATGCAACTGCATACAAAATTGGTATATCCCTCCAGTATTTCAGGAATTTATCTTTCATTGGAACAACAGCACATCTAAGTAGTTTATCATTCTCATATGCATTTAGATGTCTAGCTATCCTCAGAATATGATGCAACATTAAAGGAGCAGAAGGGTAGTAAACACCAGACAATGCAACAGTTGACTCATAAAATAATTCTAGGAAAGATAGAACCTTTTCAGCAACTGTCCAATGATCATCAGTGAGTAAAGGAGTGCCATCCTCATTCAAAGGATACTGAGTTTTGATGAAAACAGAAAAGGTAGACTTGTATGGTAACAGATGCTTAAGCATTAAGTAGGTAGAGTTCCATCTAACATCCATGTCCACACCAAACTTACAAGGACTGAATACCCATACTCATACAGTAGCTTTTGTATGCAGCTATACGTTGATTGGAAGCATTTAAAAATATTATAGTCAGTTCTAAAGTCATCAATATATGGTGTCAAAGGTTCCATGCCAGCTTTAACTACTAGATTAATAATATGACATGAACAACGTTGATGCAAGAACATAGTAGACAAGTCATCGTCGTCGTCATCATTAAGGGTACAATTATCATCATCGG
Organism: Paspalum vaginatum; assembly: GCA_030272315.1. NCBI lineage: Eukaryota > Viridiplantae > Streptophyta > Magnoliopsida > Poales > Poaceae > Paspalum > Paspalum vaginatum. The sequence goes on along the minus strand of CM059018.1, from coordinate 1,667,530 downwards.
TCACAACAGGAGCAGGTACACCAAGGTAACTAGACAAGAAAGGTCTAAGATGCTTCATGGCAGTATTAGTTTGATGAAGCATTGTCTAAGGTGATTGCAAAAACTTTATCAGTTAAGGCATACTCATCAATCCAGGTAGCAACAAGATTAGCAATATTGACACCAGTGTGTTTACCATCAATGAGCCTAAGCCCAAGCAACCTTTTTTCTAATCCCCACTTAGAATTAACATAATGAGCAACTACACTTAAGTAGTCCTTCTTTGCCTTACCAGCCCAGATATCAGAGGTTAGACACACAGATGAAACATCAGTTTTTAAAGTTTCAATTAAGTTCATCATGCGCTCATTATATAGTTTAACCATGTCCCTAGCAGTTGTCTGCCTAGAAACATGTACAATTCTAGGATTATGGGCATGATTAATGTAATCTTGAAAAGCATTAGTAGAGCCATGCCATAGAGGCAGATCATCTCTAGCAATCAAACGACACTAGTTCAGTCCGTGCAACTGAAGGAGAGTACTCCCAACGCTGCAATGTACCATCCGCATTGTACTTTAGCACGGACTGGACTTGGCCAGAGCGTTCATGTGCTTTCTTAGCAGCGCAATTGTGTCGGAGCAAATGGCCAGTACCAGAACTAGACTGAGCACTCAAATGATGATTACAGGTACTTGCAAACAGCACCATACCTGACCTTCTTGCCATTCACCACCTTAGTCAACTCGTCGAAATCATTCCAAGCGGCGGATCTCTTCTTAGAGCCACCGGACCCGGTGGCGGTAGTGCTTGCTTCTGGTGGGCTCGTGGAGCCTATACCAGTGCCAGTGCCAGAGCACTGGCACACCATCGAGCTCGATAGGATCTCCATGGGCGGATCCGAAACCCATGAAGGCCTTGGCATCCTCCGCCTCGTTGTGGTCCTCAAGCCACCGCTCCTTCCTCCTCTGCAGTCGGGTCAAGCTCCATGACCTCCACCACGAGCCCGAGGAGCTCGGCCTGCTCCTCGTCCTCTCCCTGACGAAGCCTCCGGCTCCTCAACGGCTACGCGGCACCAGCATTTCACCAACACCTAGGAAGAAACAACAAAAGGATTATAGGTTAAACCTAGATCTACAGATTTGCAGGAGGAAGAGGGTGTGAAGATGACCAAATAAAGGAAAAGAATGAACCTTGCGTAGTCAGAGCACCAGAGACGCCGGCCGGAGCCGAGGAGCGAGGACCACTAAAGGGGATTAGGGTTAGGGTTGAGGACAGCGGACTGGGAGAGTGGGAAACGACAGAGGATGCGAGAGAGAAGGGGCTATAGATGTCCAAGCAGACCGGCCGCCGGCACACGACGACGACGGTGAGCCACCGGTCCGTCAAGTCGTCGTCGTCGTTGGGGGAGAGGGGAGATGAGAGAGGAGGCGAGAGGCGAGAAGAGGAGGTCGAGATCCAGATGCGAGGCGGCGGGGTAGGGGGACGAATGAGCTAGGGTTGCGAACGGGGTGGGTGCGCCGCGGGGCCGGGTTATATGGCTCACAGGGCACCGGGCCGCCGCCGTGCCTCCCGTTGGAGCGTGCTGGGCCGGGCCAAGCATGGCAGGCCGCCACCCTTGCACAAACACGGCACGCCCAACAGGCCGGGCCAGCACGGCCCGTATGTCCCACGTGCCGGGCCTGTGTTTGGACCGGGCCAAATTCGTGCCGGGCCTCGGGCCAAACGGGTGGCCCGCACCGTTCGGACATCTATAGCGAGGCTGCGGTGGCGTCGAGGTGCTTGCGGGCAGAAAGATGGTGCCGCGTGGGGGGGGGGGGTTGCGTGGCGCACGCGGCTCCAATGCTTGCCCATGGACGACGCGTGGCAAACTGGCAATGGCCGGCGAAACCGTGGGAGGCATGCTGTGCCATGCGTGCAGCCGGTGTGCTGTCCCGGACGCCCGAGGTACGGTAGTAGAGACCAGGCAAGAGGGACGCTGGTGAAAGAACGACGAACAGCAGTACAGACTAAGCTGGATTGTACGCGCTCACCAATTTTTGTCTCCATTTTACCGCGATTTCGTATATCGATGGCCCAACCTTACAATATAAAAGTTGTTCATCATATATAAGGCTGCTACTTTCCTGTGGACATCTAAGTCCAGGAAGTAATAAATTTGGAGTTATGGAGCTCTAAAGTTTGGTCGATTCAATGCAATTCGAGAAAATTCAGAGTCCAAGTTCAGTTTTTCTTTTTTTTTTTTTTTGTGAGCAGCGCAGTGCGAATTGGATTCCGATTTTCATGTCTATTATTGCAACTATAGCCCAAACTCTACAACTTTGTTTTCTACCTTGAGGTTCCAAACCCAGCGATTCAAAATATATATCGTGTTGAAATTCAGTAAGTTTGGTCATCTTGCCTAAAAACTCAAGAGTTTGCAACATTTGCGTGTTTTACTAACTTCGGTCGTGAGTAACTCTTGATTAGGTGTAGAACTGGTTCAAGATCTTTATACGAAAGTTACTTGTTATATAGGTATAAATAATCTATAGTCGTGTTATCTATTACCAAAATTCGACTGCACTCATTGTTTCGCTGCTATAAATTAAGGATGGGTGCAACTGTGTAAGGTCAGTTTAAATCGACAATTGGAAATGTCTAAATGGCTCATTTAAGAGAAACTCCAATTATAAGAGTTGCTCCGAATTTTATAATCTACAATATTGGTATTCAAAGTTTTACCCAGTTCTAACTCTAAATTGATTTAAATTTCAAATTATAAACCGTGGTCAGGTTTAACTAGGTGTATCTTGTTTTTCAAAATTCCTTACTTTAACATATTTCTCGATATTCTAGGATTCCATAATCCAACACTCTAGCTTCTAGAATCTAGTGGACTCTGGTGGCACGTATGGATTAAATTCCAGCTTATGAAATCTGAATTCTAAAATCGAATGGCTTTTATATAGGGCCTTCCTACAAATGGGCTTCATGAATGGGGCTATTCTTCTTTTCTTTGGGCTTTATTTATTTATTCTTTTCATGTGCAGATCCACGAGCATTCCTAACTAGATTTGTGTATTTTCCTTGTATTCATTCTGTAATTTTCAACATTAGATAGAAACACATGACATGCTTCAAAAAATAGATTAAAGTTAGCTGCCAAGTAGCTTCATCGTAAGTTTTTCTTTCTATATAACAAAAATACAACTAAAATACACCAGCGGCTGGTGCTGTGCCTGCGCGCGCGCTACGAACCGATGGCCCAAGTGGCAGCCCAAACCCTAACCACCACCACCAGTCCACCAGCATGCCCCCTCTTGGGCCTATGGGCCATATCTGTCCGTGGGCTAGTTTCGAAGATAGCGTGGCCGAGCAGCAAAATTACCTGCTAATTAATTTTTTAGCAACAAATTAGCTTACGACCTAGGGGGTTGCCTAGCAATTTCGAGCTGCTAACATCCACGGGCTATGTTTCTATGTATTTTCATATATATTTTTTGAGAAACACAGTACAAATGCAGACGCTCGCACACGCACGCACATCCTAATTCTATGAGCACCTCCGAAAGTCTGGGCCAGCATATCTTGAGATCGCCGTTAAATCCTGAAATAATTCGCTCCTAGCGGAAGTCGAACTCAAAACCTCAGGTGCCACTCGAGCAGCTGCAACCACTAGGCTACAGGTTCTTTGGGTATTTTCATATATTATTAGACCTCTAAATTCCATTATAATTAAAAAAATAGTCCTTGAACTATACATAAATCATTTTGCTTTTATTTGCCTCATGCAAACATATATTCTAGACCCTCAGGCCCTTAAACAGAGTGACCGCATTCAAATCCATTACACAATAAGGTCTGCGTAGTGACTGTCCATGGTTATATTAGTCTCTGAGTAAAGTCGTCCATTTTTTTTTATCTCCTGTCATATTAGGCTTAGAAGTCTTGGGCTTGATTGTTCCTTTTTATAAACATTAATATTATACCCTGAGTTTCTCTCTACTCTCTCCACCCTAGAATATAGATCCATTTAATGTTTACAATTTGTCTCAAAACATAGCTACATTTGAGTTTAAATGCCTGATTGAATGGACGAATGCATGAAAAATACTTTTTTTTTCTTTTTTCTTAGCATGGATACGTGTGAGGAAGGCTAAAAGGCCGCATATGGAAGCCACCAGATTCCACAGTTTGGATTTTAGAATATAGAATATAGTGGAATCTGGTGGCATGTATGAATTCAAATCCAGCTTATGAAATCTGAATTTTAAAATCAATTGGCTTCCATATAGGGCACTAGCTACATTATATTATGGGATGGAGAGATAGTTTCTAGAATCTTCCTACAAATGGGCTTCATGAATGAGGCTATGCTTCTTTTCTTTGGGTTTAATTATTTATTCTTTTCATGTGCGGATCCACGAGCATTCCTAACTAGATTTGTGTATTTGCCTTGTATTGGTTCTGTAATTTTCAACATTATTAGATAGAAACACATGACATACTTAAAAAAAAAGTTAAAGTTAGATGCCAAGTATCTTCATCATAAGTTTATCTTTCTGTTTATATAAAAATAGGAAAAAATTTATATAACCCGTGAGGTTTGGACGCTTGGACACATATCACCCTAAATTTCAAAACCGGATATATTACACCCTAAACTTTAACGTTAGGTACAAATAACTCTCCAAAGTAGTTTTCCAAAGCGGTTTTGCCTGCGTGGCAGGCCATGCTGGCTCTCCCCGCCATGCTGGCACGTGGCTCACACCCCCACTAGGATAAAAGGCCTTGCCGCCGCGCGTCCCGGTCCGTCAGCTCCGCGTACGACGTCCAGCGCATCGCCTATCCTCTGAGCCACCACCATCTCCCTTGGCTCACCTTGCCTCGCCGTTCGCCCCGTTCGGAGTCTTCGACCCATCTACCGACGGACGAGGAGGGTCCCAGATTCGGCGCGCTTGAGAGGAGGTGGCCGCCGGGTCTGCGTGAGCTAGGGCACCGAGCGGGAAGGTGGCCGTCGGAGTGGCCCGCACTTGGCGGCACCATGGAGCATGCCGGCTCCTCGTCCGCCGTGGGAGGCGGTGCGCCAAGGGAGAGGTTGGCCCCGCTGCGACCTCCTCCGGTGCCTAGGTCTGTGCGGGCAGCCCGACCTCGCGCCTCCTCGGCTGCGCGGCGCCCGACGTGCGTGTGGTCCCGACCCCGCTGCACTCCTCCTCCTACCCCACCACACTCCTCCTCCTCCTCCCCGCTGCGCTCGGGCACTACCTGCCCGCCGCAGCGCCCGCAGGGACCCTCTACGCGGCGTAGAGGAAGTAGCCGCACTGCGCAGCGTGGGCAGCTCGGGGAGGCGTCGATGAAGTCGGTGGCGCGGATAGTGCACCCGGGCGCCGTGAATAGCGCGGCTCGCAGCGGCGACGTCGGCGGTAGCTGTCATAGCACCTCGTCTAGCTGAGGCGGTGGACGCGACGCTGGACCTGTCGACGCCGCCTCTCCGCGTTGGAGCTCGCCGCCTCCGCCTCCGCCTCCACGGACATAGATGACTCCGCCAACGCTGCAGTCGCCTCACCACTGCCTCCGCTTCCCCTGCCTCGTCGGCGCTCACCACCGCCGCCTTCGCCTCCTTGCTCACAGCCACATCCGCCTCCCTCCCCTGGCGCACAGATGACGGTGGTGGCGGCGAGGCAGCGGAGGGGACGATGATGGCAAGGTAGGGGAGGCGGATGGGAGAGGCCAAAAGGCACGGACAGGCGGGCCTCTTGCCACCGTGGCGTAGGGGACAGCGTGGCACGGGGCAAAACCACCCATAAAATCGCCACAGGGGATTATTTGTACCCAATTGCAAAGTTGAGGGTGTTAAATATCCGATTTTGAAGTTCATGGTACTACGTGTTCCACCCATGATACCTCAGGGATTATATAAATTTTTTCCTATAAAAATAGGACTAAAATAAGATGCATACATTGCTTTTATCTTGCGCCAATAATACCCCGTACTTTGTCCTTGCTGAGCAAATAATCGTTACAACACAAAGGTACTGGCATTCATTATTACGACAAATTAAGTCATCAAGCATGTGGTTTGTGGCAGGATTTTATTACTTTATAATTACTGCTAGTGCCAATTGTGCCATTTATGAGCAGAGCACACAAGTTCTCCTAAGCAGAAGAGCAGTGTTAATTAGGTTCCTATGACCGGATCACCTTCGTCAGAGCCTCAGAGGCCGGCAAGCTGCCGAACATTGATGGGCGCGACGACGTCGGTGCCGCCGTGGAAGGCCTGGCGGGCGACGATGACGTTCACCGCCTCCGCCGGGTGGTACGCGTCCCAGAACACGTAGCGCCGCCGGTCCGCGCACGGCGGCATGAAGGGCAGGCAGGAGACCTGCCCGGCGTTCCTCCCGATGCCGCAGCAGCCGCGGTCGACAACGCTGAACCCGAAGGCTGCTGGGTCGCTGAGGATGGCCTTGGATGTCCGGAAGTTGTCGAGGTACGTGAACCGGGCGCCGGGGAGGCTGGCGGTGAGGCCGTCGAGCGCGGCCCTCACGTTGGCGTTGAACGGCGAGATGAGGCCGTCGACCTCCGCCGAGCACCGCCCCGTGAGGCTCTGCGCCCGCACACTCGGGATGCACCCCATCGCCCCCACGCCGGACACCACGAACTTCCTGGCTCCAGCGCTGTACAGCCTCTGCGTTCATCCGTGTTCCCATGTTCAGGGCAAGGTTCTTGATGTCAAGGCGATGGAAGGGCCGGCGGAGGATTGTTATTACGGTGAGCTGGGCGGCGAGCTGGCGGACGAGGAGGTCGGCGAACTGCTGCGGCGTGTACCGGCGCCTGGTGTCGTAGTTGGGCGCCATGTAGTTGTTGAGGTAGTCGTTGCTGCCCATCCCCACGAACACGATGGACCGCGCCACCCTGTCCGCCGCCACCGCCGCGCCGACCGCGCCGGCGATCTGTGCCACCGTCGCTTCAAAGTTCTGGATCTGCTGGTTGAACGGGATCCGGCCCACCTACGTACGTTATGATTGTTGCAGTTGCAGAGTTCGATCAGGTTCTTGGACCATCAGCCATGTACGTGCAGTGGGTTGATGGAATGGAAGCTTCAGGGTCAGGGGATGTGGAGGATCGCTTACGAAGTCACCGCCGCTGTCGTCGAGGATCCCGGCGGCGGCGGAGGCGTAGTTGGCGCCTTGAAGGACTTCCTGGAAGGACGACGCTTCCGAGTAGGACGGCACCAGGGGCAGCCCAAGCAGCTCAGCTGCAGACACACACCAACGCTTGAGTCTATGACCCAAACACGATTCAGTTGTTGATTTTCCAGATTTGCTATTTTTTATTTATGCAAACGATTGGCATGATTTATTGCTATATATATCTATTGAGTGGAAGAATGTGGAACACATGGCAATAGAAAAAATGAGTATAAATAAATATGTCTACGATAAAAACACATGCATAAAAATGAGTATAAATACGTTTACACATAAAAACACATGCATAATTCTCCAAACTAAATTTCGTTTGATTCCCTTTCGATCACCGTTGAATTTTCAGCGGAATCATATCCTTGTGGTAGTTATGGATTGAGGCAGCTGACAAGCAAGCCACGTATACTCCTCAGTCCTCACATACCGAGCTCGTCGACGATGGTGTATCCGTTGCAGAATCGCCCCGTGGGCCCGCCGGCGAAGTCGATGCCGTAGGGGAGGTAGTTGGCTTTGGCGAGCGATGCGAGGTTGTTGTTGTTGCCGCTGTCGACGAGCGAGTCCCCGAACACGAACAGCGCCGGCACCGGCGCGGCGTTCTCCCCTCCGCCGACGCCCGCCGCGGTGACCTCGAGCAGCACGTCGAGGACCAGCAGCCACAGCGTCAGCCGGAGGCAGCCGCCGGCCATCGTCGTGCCAAATGGAAGCCGCGACGAACGCGCTAGTACTGCTTATTAGCTTCTAGCTAAGCTGTGTGAGAAGCTCACTACTCACTGTCACTGTGTGAGCTATTGGATGCGCGTTGAGGTGAAAGCAAGACTACATGTGCAAACAAGACGATGGATCGGTGGTGGCGGTCTGGTGGAGACAGGGGAGAGCTAGTAATTGGCCGCGTATGGGCTGCGCGGGTGCGCCGGTGCGGGGTCCCGTACGTGTCGTCGTGGTGTGGCCATGCAGTGATGGCCGGTGACGTTGAGAGTGGTCGGAGTAAATGGTGGCGCGCACCTGCAGCAGGGCACCGCCTCATGCCAGCCACGGCGTCGTCCTGCGACAGGGCGAAGCGGCGACACGACGCACCGGGCCCGGCCGGCGCCGGAGATCGTGGACCAGGGAGTGATGCCCGTGCCGTTACCTGCACAGTGCAACGTTGGATGCACTGAGAGGTTCATTTCAGCTCAGTCGCAGGCAGGCTCGAAAGGAGATGTCGTCCTGGCCTGCTGCGCCGATGCCGTGGATCGATCGGCCGAGCAAGGCTTGAATCTGGGACGCGGCGCCGGCGTGCCTGCCCATCTGCCGGCTGGTTTCGGGCGGACACGCAGCAGGCTGCGTGGCAGACGTCGCGCAGGAGGTGAGCGCACGTTGGCCAAAGTAACGAGGGGATCGTGGCGGGCCGGGCCCTGGTCACCGGCCTTCCAGCTGGGCTGATCGGTCCATGCAAGGAAGCACGCCCTGATAGCTATAGGGCTACATGCACGGTACGAGCACGCAGTGCCCCTTCCGAGAGATATTTAATTAATTGACAGTAGTTACCGAATATCATTTTTCTAATTATCATTTTTATAATAGCAGCTACATATTTGCCATCTTTACATCAAAATTTCTAACTATTCGCCAATTTCGCCTATGTGACAAGACACACGGACATGCCAGCGTGGCGAGAGCAGGGAAGAAGACAGAAATACCCCTTCTCCCTTTAGCCACCGACATGTGGGCTTGATTTCAGGATTATCTTCAACCTCCCCCATTGTTACTGCTCGCCGTGCTGGGGAGGAAGGAGGTGGCTGGGGAGGCCTCGCCTCGTCGACGTCGCCTCCCACCCGCTGCTGTCCTTCCCGTGCCCGGCCTAGCCCCTCCGCCGCCTCCCGTCCCTGCCTCCGCCGCGCGCCTGGTCGCGCCTCCACCACCGCCCGGCCGCACCCCGTCCCCACTTCCACCGCACGCGCCCATGGCGCCGCTTGACCAGCTAGCAACCTGGCCCCTCGACGCCGTGACCATCCTGGGGCAGGACAAAGGGGCGGCGGCCGGATACGGGAAGGGGAGGAAGGCGAGGAGGCGACGCGGAAGCATGGCAAAGGGAGAAAAGGGGGCTGCCATGCCCGCCCCGCGCCGGCCGCGCGCACTCGCCCGCCCCGACGGCCTCGGCTCCGGCGCCGTCGCCCCGCGAGCGAGCCCGCGGCCCCGGCTCTAGCGACCAGCCTCGCGAGCGGCGTCACCAGGCGGGAGGAAGAAGACGACTGTACACTTGTGCCCACACGTCAGTGGGAGGAAGGGAGATGGAGAAATGGATAAGCAGGGGCACATTGGTCTTTTGATGTGCCTTCGCCACGCTGGACTGCTTGTGTGGCCTGCCACGTAGGAGGAATTGGCAAATAGTTAGAAAATTTTATATTGGAATGACAAATATGTAATTGCCATTATAAAGATGGCAATTAAAGATGTGCCGTACATAACGTTAGCAATTAATTAAATATCCTGCCTTCCAGCTGCCGTGGCGTTGCTTCATCCTGGAATGCAAGTTTATTTAAGTGGGAGTCCGGTTATCACTTCACCTCATGCCTCATGGTAATAATGTAGCATTGTGCTTTGATTTCAACCAAGGAAAAGCTCTGCTTTATTGATCATGGATAGTCGTCGTAAGAAATTACATTATGTGACCATGATTTCCTGTGAGCGATCTTCTAGAGACACTACATCTATGCTCATTGGGAACTACCCATGCCTGCCATGACCATGACTTTGTATATACTGCATTTGTTTCTTTCAAGCTGTTGTTTTGGTTGCATTCACCTGATGAATCACGAATATCCTCATCTCAATTCTACGTCCTAGAAAAGGTGTACTGTTCCTTTTTATTCAAAAGTAAAAACCCTGCATACTCTGCATGCTATGTATTCGAAAAGCTTGTTTTGCAAACCAAAATTTCTGACCATCTGCTTCAAGAGCAATTGGCAGAGTGCACGGACTGCTTTTGGAAACTTGAAACAGAAATTAAAGGCCACTACAAATTACGAGGAGATCACATGCAACGATATCCAGCCATGTTAAAAGATCAGAAAAACAATTCGCATGTTTTCTCAGCTCTATTATTACTGATTTGATTATGTTTGACCCACTCTGCAAACATATAGCCCTTTACCTGAGCATTTAGACGTGGTTCCTCTGTTTTAGACCCTTTTTCAGGCTCTGAACGTTGTGTTAATCAACTCTTGCCAACTACGCAATCGATATGTAGTCAGTATCTTTTGTTTTCCATGTGGTGTTATGCTCCATTTTATATGGTTGAGTTACCGACCTCATCCAAGAAAGGCAATGTTGCTTTTCAGCAGGCCATGTGTGACCGAAGTAGTGGCGCATTTCAATATTCAGCATAGTTCCTTAGGCTAACATCACCCGAGCGGCAAATGGTGGTGCAAAATACTATAGATGCACTGCAAACAGAGTAAAATCTGAAATAAAAGGTAGGATAGAAAGTAGAATAAATGGCATGACAATAGCCTTACCATAAAAAGTATGTCATCATGTCCAAAGGTTCCACTTTTCCCATTCTTTTTTTATGCATCTAAAATAAAATATTATAAAAAGGGTGCAGTCTTTGAACTTGGCACCGTGTGTCAATTAGGTCTCTGAACTCAGAAAACCAAAAATTCAGGTCCTAAACTTGGTTGTTGTGTCATTTGGGCCCCAAAACTGACATCCTCCTCTCCCTCGAAAAATGGTTTTGAAATTAGGGTGCATGTGAGACCCACATGTAAAAGTAATAACTTTTTTTTCCATTATGACACGTGGGATCTATTAGTAAAAGGAAATTATTATTACTACTACTGCTATTACCACTATCATCATCATCATCAAGCTCTCTCTATTGTCACCCATGCCGACATCGTTGGCGCTTCTATTATCGCCCGGCTTGCCACCCAATCATGTTTGGCGTTTGCTATCACTTTCGTTGTCGTTGTCTGCGTACTCTTTGCTCACTGCTTGCGCTCACTGCCGATCCTCATTGTCGTCTCTCGCTCCTGCTCACAATTACCTGTGGCAGTAGAAGACATGAGTGATGAACAAAATATTTAAAAAAATATTTTACTCACAAATGGGCCTCATGTGCCATAGTCAAATAAAAAAATGTGGACCTCACAAGTAGACTCTTCTAATAAAAACTATGGTCAACGCAAAGTCAAATGCGTGAATTAGTGGTTTTGGGACCCGAGTGACATTTAAGTCAATCTTTAGAAACTCAAATTGTGAGTTTTACTTAAAACATCATGGTCAGTGTATAGTCAACGAGTGAATTCGTGGTTCTAGGACCTGAGTGACACTCAAACCAACTTTAGAGACACAAGTGATATGGTCTTCTAAGTTTAAGGGCCTAGATTTTTTTTTTACCGAATTTGGAGACCAAGTTGACACAAGGTACCGAATTTAAGGACTCACACATGTATTTTACTAAAATTGCTTGACAAATTGAACTTGCATTCATCCATCCAGGTCAAAAATACGCCGCAACTAAAAATCTCATCCATCCAGGTCACTGACATGTGGGATGCCCACGACCCGGCTGTACCTTCGCTGGAGAGTGGAGAGACCTCGTGCGCTCGCCACACCGGCACGCTCGCACATTGCTTCGCAAGCTAGCCAGACAACATGATCTCGCCGTCCATTTGAGCTTCTTGCCCACCAAGATTTCTTGGATATCATCCACATGTCTTCGCTTACCAGTTTAGCACGCGAAGCTGCTACAAACACAAGTCCAAGTAGGGATAAAAACGGATTGTAATGATCGGGAAACACCCTCGTCTATTCCCGCTCCTATATTTTCTCAACAGAACCGCTACGGGACATGGTAAAAAGGCTCCTGCACGCCCTACGCCCATCTCAGCTACTGTGGCGAACGCGTACCACTGCGTCACAACGCCTCATTACGGGCGACGAGACGCAGCACCAACAACTCTATCGTTGTGCGACGTGCTGTACTCTGCGACCTTGCGCCCAAATTACAAGCGGCATTGGGGTCAACAGTGCCACTCTGCTGTAGTTCTACTACTCATACTGTAGTTGGTAGTTCCTGTGGCGCCCGTTATCGATAACATTCTACTACTGCCCTCTTCTTGAGCTATAAAAGAGGCGGGCAATGCTCTTTAAGAGGAGGATCCCGACTCTTAAGGTTTTAGACCTACCATCCACGCCCGAGCGCCAAGTTTTAGTCATTCGGAAACCCTGTAGCTCCACACTTTTTTATAAAGAAAACTTTAAAAAGAACATAGGAGTATTACACCTTTAGGTGATCTGAATTTCTCTAGCTCCATAAGACTGTTTTCAATGGAGCGTCCAAATACGATGGCTATAATACAAATCGATACTGTATTATTATTGTAGACGAAAAAAATAAGTTAAAATAATAATAAACAATCCTTTTTACTCGGTCCGTCCGTCGGAGACAGTGAAGTCCGTATATCACGCATGCTTCCATCGAGTCCCTGATTGAGCGTCTTCCCCTACGCTCGTACTCGCATCCATCGGGGATACCTACGGATCGCCACCGCGACGACAAATCTACTAGCTAGATGTGTATCAAACACCCTACATTCGGCACGGCAGCAAAAGCATATTAGCATCTCAATACAAGTAATCAATTTTATTCACGAGCCAGGACTCCATGAGATGTCGCGGCTCCGGCAACTCCTGGGCAATTGTTCACGCCACTGGGCAGCGACATCTGCTAGTAGTACGACGGTGCCAATGCAGCTGCTGCCCTGCTGGTTTGCTACTTAATTGAGCTCCTCGTAGAACAGCTCCTTGAGCCTCTGGCTAGGCTCTTGCTCTTGGACTCCATGGCCACGAACGTCCGGGCCGGGAACGATGTACACGAGGCCGCTGTCCGCTGAACTGGAGGCACGCACGGACCATGTACGCCGGCCGGCCCCAGCCGAAGTCGGCGTCGTAGATCGCCAGTCCCTGCCAGCTTATGACCCACTCCCCCTTGCGCAGCCCCGCCGCGTCGCTCACCACCTGGTCCAGGCAGTCCACCAGCGACCGCAGCCCGGCTGTGGCGCTGGAGACCCTGTCCGCGGCGGCGTCGAGAGGCTCCGAGAAGATGGCGTTGCCGAGGTAGCGGTCGGGGAGCGGCGGCCGGACGCGGGAGCGGGCGTCGGCGGTCATGTACAGACGCGTGTCCTCCGTTCCCGCGAGCCCGCGCGCCTTGCACGTGGGCGACCACGGCCTTGAACGTGGACTGCTTCTTGTTGCCTGGGCCCTTGACCTTGAGCGCGTCGACCTGGGCTCTGGACAGGGGCAGGACGGCGGAGTCGAACGGGACCTTCGCCGCCGGGCCGGGAGTACTCGGGGTGGTCGAAGCGCACGGCGGTATGGGAGTGCGCGCGGAGGAGCGTGCGGTCGAGCCACGGGCGCGGCGCGGGCTCGCTGACGCCTCTCGCGAAGGCGGCCCACGTGTTCACGAGGTCGAGCGCCGGGAGGCCGGCCGTCCGCCGCCGTGTGGTGGATCGCCGAGCCGACGCACACCCCGCCGCACTTGAAGGACGTCACCTGGAACATGGCCAAAACGCCGGCGAGGCGAGGTCGGCCGAGGCCCGCTCCCGAGGGGACAGGCATCGGTGCGCGCAGTGACGAAGAGCTCGACGTCGCCCGTGCAGCGGATCTCCCCGGGCGGCCAGCGCCGTCCTTCGCGAGCCGGCCGGCGAGCGGGTAGAAGGGGACAAGCGCCTTGGACAGGGCGGCCTTGAGGACGTCCGGCGAGAAGTCCGCGCGCCTCGCCGGGGCTGGGCCGGTAGAACCGTAGAAGTACGTAGACGGTGGGCGTGTGGCTCCTGGCCACGAGTAGATCGAGGTTGGAGAGCCAGAGCCCGTGCTCGGGCGTCGCCGCTTCGGGCATCACGATGCAGGACTCAGTGATCTCCACCGCCATGAGTGTCGATGTCCAAGGCTGGAGTAGAGTTCAGTCGCTGCAGCTTCGTTGGCTGTACGGGACAATTTCTGGTACACGCATTCATCCGGACTCGGCCATGCATGCCCTGCTCCGGGTCCCAGATCATCTCACGCTTTTCTTCCTCCTTTTTGATTAGGGAATGATTTCAGGCTGTGGGCACAAATCCCCTTCTGCTCCTGTCACACGCGTCGTTCATGCTCGGAAGATGTAGCCATAATCTGAACTCTGTTCCTTCGCACTGTACACGACGCTTTATGGAGTATAGTTTCGAAATAGATGATAGGACAGAAGGTTGGATAGAAAAACCACTGAGATCAGCCTTGCGTCACTAATTTTACTATTTCTATTTGATGGGACACTTATTTTTTTAAAGAAGAAAGGCAGATAAAGAAAGCATCAGAAAAATAAAGGAATGCTCGATTCAATTCCTTTCCTCTGGAATCGTATATCGATCTTACGATTCTAAAAGAAAAAAAATCCATTTAGTTTCCTCTTTCTTTGTTTAAGTTGAGGCAGCCAGCATCCACAGAAAGCTTGTGTTTATATATTTTAAGTTCCACGTTCCAAACACATCAGCGCGTGCTTTTCTATATTCTGTCGTTCCCATTTCTGTCACTTGTTTCTACGATTTCTCTATATGTTTTCACGTTATTCTGTTTTGCAATCCTATGTTCTAAAGAGACTCTAGATCAAAGAGGTGAAATTATTCTTAAACTTGTCTAAGCTCTGCTTATAAATTTTCTACCTCCACTTTGTTGTCCCGCATCCAACAAAATACCTACAGCAATGACAAACGATACGCTGGTCACCCACCTGATGCAGCGGTTTGTAGGCTTGTCGACCATGGGGTGGCACCTACCCACCGATGTGTACTCCGTACTACGTAGTGCTGCTTGTTATTGTGGAGGACGTATTGCTGTACTTAGTACGGAGTACATGGTGGTGGCTAAGAGGAATCTCACGTGAACACACATGGTCTTTTCTTTTTTATACTGTACATAAAATGAACCGCGAATACTAATGCTCGTGTGGGTCTTCCGCTGCTCCTACTGCTGCCACTGCCATGTCGTTATTGTGGCGCTGCCATCCTCACACTGGACCAGTGCATGCGAAGTCCTGTACATAGACTTCGTGTCTTTTCACTGCATATGTTTTGGGGCGGGTGAAAGAGCATTTGCAGTTATGCTTTGGGTTGGCATGGTTCTCAATTATTAGGCTGGAGAAAAAAGGTATATATTGAATAGCACTAGAAAACTGCGTGGCGTTGCCACGCACCCCTTTAGATAGACAATTTCTTATTTATTAAAAAAATGATTCTGTTGGTATTGACTTATTCCTTGTATGTAGCAATTTTCCGTATCCACCTCGATTGTCTCTGTGCGTAGAGAGAGATGAGCATAAACCAGACGTAGTTACGAGGACAAAGGCTGAAATGTTCGTATAATCAAGCTGAAGAATTTTCACAAACGTCGCAATGCATGTATATTTTCAGTTCTATTGTGATGGTTTGCATAAGATATTGAGGTGCCCTATGTTGATGCTGTGCTGGTTGCTGATCTTTAAATTTAGAGGCAGATTAGCCCATGGGATCACATGTACATACATGAAAACACAAACAGCTTTGTTAATAAAACAGCTTGGGAGAGAGGTAAGGTCTAACAAAGCAACAGCAATAGTCTCCACAATCAGTCCTTAAGTGCCAAAAAAAGGCTGTAAGTAGTTTGACCATCTCAGCTTATTTGCAAAATCATTGTTAAATGATGCTACCTATTTAATTTTTCCCCAATAGTAATATGTACACATATCAGAAACTAATCTTTATTTCAAAGAAAGTGTACACATATATGTAGTATAATCTAAACTCTCGCTGCTTTAACCATAAGTACATGGCCCCTTATTAAAAAATGTTACATGACCAAAAATGAGACAGTATTACAGGTAGCCAAAAATGTTACAACACGTCACATGATTTACGAAAGAGAAGTTATCATTTTCTTGTAGGAAGCATTACATTTCGATCATTGAAAGTGGGGGATCCTGCTTGCTGGAATGAGTTATTCATCTTTGCATTCAACGCTCATGTTTGTAGTCAAAGTTCTTTAGTTGACAAACCACAAGTAAAAAATACAGCTCTGATATTTTGTGAAAAGGAGCAGTGGCACTAAATAAATATAGCACACATGCTTATAAAAATTGTGATTTTTAAAAGTGAAATAAAAATGACGGCGCATGTTAAATAGATTTTTGAATAGTTCAGTGGCATGGGAGCAAACAGAGAAGATCACTAGCGAAATAAAATTTGCAGGGGACAGAACACGTCCTGCAACCAGAGAACCAGACATTAAGTAGGCACCATTAGTATATGCTGAATGGAAGCATGTAAAATCAGTGGCACCTTGATTAATTGGAGTGGAGGTAGCTCACTCTTCTTTCATCTTTTCTTTGCTTTTGTTATTTGATTGAATGTATGTGAGCAACAGAGGAGATGATGTTAGCAGTGTTTAAGGCGCACGGCAGCAACGATTGAAGAGAAATAGTTGTCTCTCTGTCAATTCATCAGATGTAGTTCAAGAGAACTATTCTCTATGTTGATTGAGGTATAGGAAAGACACCAGAGCCCTGAGTACTTAGTACTTACCTCATGGGAAGTATATTTGATTCATGCTGTTCTCCTTTCACTGCACTGCTGGATCAACAATTTACCATGTCATATTAATCACTCCAGCAAAATGAAGAGTATAATCCAAAGGGCAATATTTCTGAAAGGCAATGGAACAATATATCCCAGTTTTGAACTTGTAATTTTTTATTCTTTTTATAGCACCTATCGACAAATAAAAAGTTTATGTAGTATTCTCTCCCCATTTCCCATCCTGCTGCTGTTGTTCTCTTGTGGTCTGAAAATAAATTGGATCGGTACTATTGATTGATCAAGAACTGCAGCCTTATTAAATACTAAGAAGGTGAGCACCGGATGATCCAGGGCAGAAATCATGGTAAGCATTGATTGTTATCACGACTGAAGTACGATGGACGCCTACAATGATAGTCCCATTAGAGTATTGGGGCAATTAAGCATTTGTAAATATATAATACAAGATAAAGAAAGAATCCATTGTGGAAAAACACATACATTAATAGAATGGGGATACATGTAAAAGAACATGCTCAGCTGTTGCCTGTTGAGACAGGGAGAAGTAATATTAGCAAGCATGAAACTTATGTAATTTATTTTTAGTTTAGTCTGAGCTATTTTGTTTTGAAGCTTAAGAGATATATTCTATGGACCAATAGCACGTCAGCACCATCTAAAAATGATCATACTAAAACTAATTTTTACTCTATGTATATGCATACGCACATTTGTAGTGATGGCAATTGGGACGTCAATGGTAAATATTAACATGCGTAGCTACCTGCCTAATAATGCTGCCAATATAAATGGTATATGAACTTTAGGCAGCCAATAAAAGTGTTAATGCACTGGAGTATAAGCAAATATCGGTATATTGCAGTGTTAGACCGGCAGTCATGAATCCATGGCAGATGGCCTTATCAAAAGTGGAGATTGGCAGTCATGAATCAGCCGCGATCTCGGCGGAGAAATCAGGTGATTGTGCGCTTGACGCGGCAGCGGAGTCGACCTCTGTTATTAAACAATCGATTTAAGTGCAGACTCAACCCGGTTCTTGAAGAGCAGTCATGCACATGATGAAGATTCACGAAAGTTTTTGTTTTTCCAGAGTTTTCAGAATTGTTATTATACCTGTACTGTAGTCTAATAAGGAAGCACGCGAATGCTAGCTAGCATAGGAGATGCAAAAACTCAAGCTATATTGAAATCTGAGGTAGAAACTCTGAATATTTGCATTACTGTTGCATTTTTCTTGCTGCACTTTCTTTTGTCTATCGAATAGAGTAGTGTTATGAATGATGAGGGTACTGTGTATTATTGCTCGGATGGTTAGCAAAGCCACTAATCTGAGCCTATAGAATATACACTATATCTTGTAGATAATATTCGCTCAAAGAATATACACTATATCCTTGTAGATATTTAGCTTGCTGACTAACCATCTACAGAGACGAAAGCTTGGTAGGTGAGTGGGAAGCTATGGTCTGCAAATCAGCTCATTATCAAGTACCTGACCATCATCTGGATCAAACACCCACTCCTGATAAAAATTTTATCGATCCTTCGTTGAGATTTGAAAACATCCAAAGCTGAAATCGTAGCTTCAGACCATTGTTGTTCTGCCCAAGGAGTTCGCCGCCACACTGGAACCAGATGTTGGCCCCAGAACCCAATCTCGCGGGGCATGGTGGTCATAGCAGCCAATGGCGGCTGGCCTCCGCTGTTGCCTGCACTCGCCAATGCCCGTCGCCGTGGGAGCCGCAGCTACGAGAAGAGGAGGCATGACCATAAAGATAAGGATAGGTGAGCGACAGCGCTTCCCTCGCCGCCACGGCCGTGACGCCTCTGCTTCTAGCCGGCGCGCGGGGTCTGCGGGGTATGCGGCTCCAGCCCGGTGCTCAAGCAGCGGGCTCGTAGTTGTAGCCGGTACCGGAGGCGCGTGTCCGCCAAGCGACCTCTGCACCGTCCCTGTGCCTCGGCACTGGGTGATGGCGCGGCGGACGATACGCGGTCGGGGCGGGGAGGAGGCTGGGGCGACCGGGAAGGCCACTCGGCGCCGCCGTGTAGGGCGAGGCGGCGGGGCGATTGGGCAGGGCGATGAGCTCGGGGCAGTCGGCGACCGGGCGGGGCGACGAGGCGCCGCCGCGGGGTGGGGCGGCCGAAGTCTGTACGGAGTGGGTTGGCCTGGCGGTGGGACGGATCGCTGGCTAGGGCAAGGCATGGGCGAGGACGAGCTGGGCGGCACGGCGCGGGACGAGCTTGGCGGCGGCAGGGCGGTGTGGCCTGGCGGAGGCTGGAGAGACGAAAGGTGTCGAGGACTCGGGAGATTTCGGGTTCGGCAGAGACCCGATAGCCCTGCATCCGACGGCTCAGACTGGTCGTTCGCGAGATCCAATAGGTTAACGGGTTTCGGGCGACGTGGACCAATCCAGCAGCCCGAGTTTAGGGTTAGGATTCGTATGGCAAAGACTCTGCATGTAGCTCTCCACATGATTTGCTCAACACATTGCATCATATGGATAAATTTGTGTCGAGTGCTGTTTGTTTCCGTGAGCAAGCTGTACTGGTTAGGCCTGCCCTTTTCCTTAAAAGACTGGTCAGTTCCTTTTGTCTTTCTCCCAATAGTAAATTTTGCAGAAAAGTTTCTTGCCCCTTCGAAAAAAAGTTATATGGGTAAATGGTGAAGAGCAGGAAAGTAATAATGAAGAAGGCAGTCGTGGGAAAGAGAAGGAATTTGACTAGTGAGACAAAAACAGCAAGACTGTGACTCTTTTTCGTGGGGAAGTTGCCTTTCGAATGACAGCAAACTATAGTTCAGACTGCTAACTAGGAATGTCATTGTATTTTTGAAACTGGGTACCTAAACCCCATGAAAAGCTGGAGCATTGTAAGGTTTTAGACACCTCGTACTGCAAAAGCCGTATACCTGTGTATATGGCTCTGAGCAGGGCTGCAGCGTGTGCCCTTTCGGTCTGCAATTATTTGCGCAGGACGGTGGGTTGTGATTGTGTCAAGCTGATTCCATCATTTTTTTTTCTTTCAGCATATTTGATGCAGGCACAATAATCACCAAAAGAAGAACAAGCCCCCCGCTAATTTGGGGAGAAATTCCAAGAAGTGTCCCCTTTTGCTGCTGGAGTTAAAGCTGCAACATTTTCTCGATCTAGATGAAACCCACCACATTTGAAGCAAAACCAAGATACTAATCTAGTAATTAAGAGCGTAGAGTAGTTTATCAATAGGAGATCTGTTCTCTGTCTATATATAATGATTAGCCACCATAGTCCCAACAATTTCGTGTGGTCAGAGCCATCGATCGTGGCAATATTCGTAGCTTTTGCGTCGTCATTAAAAGAAAGAGAGAGAGACTGACGGACGGCATACCTCTGAAAGGTCTGGGATTGAACGCCGCGGTAGTTTGCCATCACCATCCCCATCTCCTGAGCAAGGAGAACGCTTTCTTTTATTCGCTGATGAAGCTATCGATCCAGGGGAGGACGCGGGACCAGCAAAGGACATGGCTGTACACATCTATACCCGATAGTTTTTCAGAAAGATCGAAGTCTGTAGATCAGTTTCAAACACAGAAGATAAAAGATAGAGAGGGATCCAAACCGAAGCAAATCCGGCCGGCAGCGCCGACGCGGAGTTCTTCTCGTTCCCGCCATGAACCAATCGAATAAAAACATGAGGGAGGGAGATGCATAGACGGTAGAGTATATAGATAGAGATATCTAAAGGAGGGGAAACGGAATTGATTCCGAATCTCTGGTAGCAGATACGAGGGAGAGGAAGGTATCGTCATCCGCTCCCACCCACCCATGGCTCTGCTGGGGCTGCAGCGGCTCATGTCCGTGCAGCACGAGCAGCGGCGGCGTCGTCGGCGAGTCCTAGCTCGGCGTAAGCTCTACTTCCCGGCCCCATCTCCCTCTCATCTGTCCCCCCACCCTCTCTCGTTTCCTGTTTTCTTCAGTTGATAAAAAAATCTCCCCCCTCCATTGATCCGTACAAGTTCAGTTTTGGGAGGATATTTTCAGCTCTATGATCTATTCATAACCATGCTCCTTGGGTTGCAGATCGATCGACAGTGAATGAAAGAACCGAGTCACCCTCTCCGCGAGTTAGTGATGGTGATTCCCAAAGTGGCACGGCAGTGGGATATCCAATCCCACACCTTCCTGAGGTACGGCATCATAAGCTTCTGATGGAGGTTTTATATTGCAGGCTTAACTCCACATCAACTGCTCCCCCTAATTCATTGGACTATGCTGGCTTTTTTTTTTTTTTGGATAATGGAAATAAATCCAGCCTACCATATCCATAAGTGGATACATGCAGCCATCAGTTTTTCTGGAAGCAGTAATACAGCTCTTTTTCTTAGACATGTTGAGCTTGCATCTGTCTTCTCCCCAAAAATTAGTATTAAACGTAGTTTTTTTCTAAGGACAGGACATGTCACATTGTCAGTGTTTCTCTGTTGTGGATGCATTTATGGGACAGACTCATTATATAGAGCCGGCCCTATCAAACCAGTCTAGTAAACATTATCTAGATAAACTGAAACAAACTTAGCTGCTAGAGGCTGTTGTGGACGCCTGGGACTTCACTTTATACCTGGCATAAGTCTGTCCCATAAAAGCGTCCACAACACTCTGTAATATTGATGCACTTTGCCATCTAGAGTTTAACGCTGTCTCTAGCTTCCTTTAGAAGGTATAGCCTAACACAAGCAATGGCAGGCACCGTTAGATTTCATTGTCCTCTTAAGTCCAACAACCGCAACAAGTGATCACCGATACAAGCAATTTGGAGCCAAAACAAGTACGTGTGATTAGAACATCGGTTTGGCTAGGTGTACTTGTGAGAAGCATGCATATTAATTTGACAAGAATATGAAAAATGGATCAATTTTGATAACTTAACATGAGTATGTGCTTTAGCACTACAATGCTGAAATGTCGTACTGTAATGCTGAAATGTCATACTGTAATCAAGTTCCTAGAGCATCCATTGGCATATTTGGTCTAGAAAAATCGATCCTTCTTCCGACTGGCTTCACTATCATGCTAGGACATTGATTTGCTATTTTGCTACCTAAATCCATAACGAATGACTGGTTGATTTGATGATATTTCAATGTGGCCTTTTTTTCTAAATTCATATACTATTTTTTAACATGTCAATGTCTTTTGCAGTATTTAGCAAGGTTCGTGTCTGTCTTACACTGCAACTGTCAAAACTTCATGATTCTGTTTCACAGGCTTCTGTTTGTTTAGGTGTTCAGTTGTGCTATTGTGCACTATATGCCGAAGTTACATACTTATTTCAGTTTATTTGTCGCTCTGACCAAATTATTTTATAACATGCTATTGCACAATAAAACATTATCCTATGCATTTTGGCTGACGCATCGCACAGGAACCCATATCATTGATTACTCTGTGATCCAATGCCAGCAAGAATAAATATTGCTGTAGTTAATTGGCGATGTCCATTTGTATTTTTTTTTTGGTCAGAAAGCTGATAGCCCACTGTTAGGGAAAATTGTTGAGTCGTTGCTGTCATGCTGTGTTTGCCTACCACTATTACATTCAATTGCATTTGCAACCTATGTTGTATAGGCACCTTTTGCAACCATCACACCTGGTGTTTCTACTGTTTCTTCTCTCTCTGGTTGATACTGCATCTGTTTCTACTGTTTTTTCTCTCTTTGGTTGAATTTCCATTGTCTTTGATGTTGAAATTTTCACCCATGCTTGTGCATGCAGGACATTTGGCGACATATACATTCCCTAATGCCAATGTGTGATGCTGCCCGTGCTGCTTGCCTCTCTCACGCCTTTCTACGTTCTTGGAGATGTCGTCCCCGCCTCACCTTGACATGGCGAATTCTCTGCGGGAAGTCGCTTAAAGGAAATTTCAGCGACATTATTGACAGCATTCTGAGAAACCACTCGGGCATTGGCTCGAAGAAATTCGAGCTTGATTTGTTTGATATGGACAATACCTTTCCATATATCAACAGCTGGCTCCAGGTTGCTCTTACACCAGGGATCGAAGACCTCACCCTTACACTGTATAAAAACTACAACTTCCCGTGCTCACTTTTATTTGACAGGGTTAGAAACTCAATTCGGTGTCTTCGACTTAACTCTTGTGTCTTCCGTCCCAAGGAAGAACTTGGCCCCTTGGGAAGCCTAACAAGTTTGCATCTACATTATGTGTGTATTACGGGGGATGAATTGGAGTGCCTTCTTTCCAACTCCCTTTCTTTGCAGCATTTAGACCTCTATGATTGCAAGGAGATAATTACCCTGAAGATACCTCAAGTGCTGCAAGAGCTCAGCCGCCTAACTGTTGTTGCATGCTGGAAGCTGCGAGCGCTAGAGAGCAAAGCTCCAAATCTGTCCAATATTCACCTTAGGGGAAAAAAGATTAAACTCTCACTTGAATGCGCATTGCAAATTAAGGACCTGCGTCTGTGCCGCCCAAACGTTGTTCATTATGCTCGTGCTGAGCTGCCACTCATTATGCCAAATCTTGAGAGTCTTGACATAAGAACGGGTGATGAAGTATGATCTAAAACTTTAGGTGCTGTTGAGTAGCGGTATATACGTATCACAACCTCACAGGAGCAGCACCTCCTGTATTTATCTCAGACATTCCGTATTTTTTATGCAGGTGATCAATACACCAATGCTGCCCACCAAATTCCTCAAACTCAGAGACTTGGCCATTTCTCTCAGGGAGTGGAGCATATCCCCGTCCTATGACTATTTTTCTCTAATATCCTTTCTTGATGCATGTCCTTCCTTGGAGACTTTATACTTGGATGTAATGTTTTGTTCATTCATCCTTTCCTAAACTGCAAATATTTTTCTGCTCACTCTAATTGATTTGATTTGCCGGTTCCATGTTCAGGTATCTGTGTTAGTCATGAGGCATGAATCAGTTTTTGGACATTCCTCGCATTTGAGGCAGCTGCCTGAGCACCACCATGACCGCCTCAAGACAGTGGAGATCATAGGGTTCAGCTCTGCAAAGAGTTTGATTGAGTTGACATGTTGTCTTGTCAACGGTGCAATATCAATTGAGAGTATCACGCTGGACACCCTTAATGGTTCTGATAGATGTTCCCAGGGAAATATCACTGCTTGCTGGCCCATTGACAAGGCTGTGCTCGAGGAAGCCTCTAGAGCAGTAATGGCTATAAGAAGGTACATTGAGGATAAAGTCCCACGTACAGCTAAGCTGACTGTTCTGGAGCCTTGCACACGATGTCATTCAAGTGCATGTGGGTGATGGTAGATTGCAGGTGCTATGTTGACAGGGGTGTGGTTGATGCCATAAGTCATCTGATTGCTATGATCATTTTAATAAAAGAATGCTTTTGTTTATGAGGTTTGCTATTCGTCAGTCAACGATGCATCATCCCGGGGAAGAAGGGGGAGGGGGGGGGGGAGAAGGGAGGGTCGCTGGTGGGGGAGAAGGTTACCTGATCTTCGCCGTCGCCGCCATCTTGTCGTCGCGCTGTCGTCTCCTGTCACCGGCGCCTCTTAGTATTCAAGTTTGGGGTTCGGGGTGGGGGCCGCTAGGGAGGTCTCGTCAACCTTTAGCCTTAGAGGGAGGGCCGTGGGTGGCTGCTGGCCCTATGGTGGTGGCGGGCGGTGGGCGGCTGAGACCGGCGGGGGAGGAAGACAGCTAGGGAGGGTTTGCGGCGGGGGCATCACGGTCCGCTCCTGTGCAAAGCCATATTAGCTGGTGGCAGTGGAGGGCAGCGACGGAGGCGGGGACGCCGGAGCCGGAGCGGCAGGGGAGCTCGGGTGAGGGAGGCAATCGGGCGAGGGTGAGGCGCTTTCTTTATGTAAATAGAATGATAAACATATGATGAAGCTACTTGGCAACTAACTTTAAT
Source organism: Paspalum vaginatum (assembly GCA_030272315.1). Lineage (NCBI taxonomy): Eukaryota > Viridiplantae > Streptophyta > Magnoliopsida > Poales > Poaceae > Paspalum > Paspalum vaginatum. The sequence goes on along the minus strand of CM059018.1, from coordinate 1,642,877 downwards.
CTATTTTTTCAAGTATGTCATGTGTTTCTATGTGATGTTGAAAATCACGGAACAAATACAAGGATAACACAGAAATCTAGTTAGGAATGCTCGTGGATCTGCACATGAAAAGAATAGATATTTAAAGCCCAAAGAAAAGAAGTCCCATACATGAAGAGTGTTTGTAGGAAAACTCTAGAAATTACTCCCTCCATCCCATACATGATATGTAGATAAGTTTAGCCGTCCTCACATGGATCCATGCCAAGAAAAAAGAAGAGAGTATTTTTCATCCATTCGTGTCCATTCAAGCAGGCATTTAAACTCAGATGTAGCTATACGGAGCTAGTTCTAGGGTGGAGAGAGTAGAAAGAAACTCAGGATATAATATTAATATTATAAAAGGCACAATCAAGCCCAAGACTCCTAAGCCCAATATAACAAGAGATTAAAAAAAAAAGTGAAGAGTTTACTCATAGACTAATATAATCATGGGCAGTCACTACGTAGACCTTATTGTGTAATGGATTTGGAGGTAGTCACTATGTTTAAGGGCCTGAGGGTCTAGAATATATGTTTTCATGAGGCAAATAAAAAGCAAACTGATTTATGTATAGTTTTAAGGACTATTTTGTCAACTATAGTGGGATTCAGGGACTAATAATATATTAAAACAGATAGACACATAGCCAGTGGATGTTAGCAATTCGAAATTACTATTAGACACCCCCCTTGGGTTGTAAGCGAATTTGTTGCTGAAAAATAATTAGCATTTAACTTTGCTGCTGGGCCAAGCTAACTTCAAATCTAGCACACGACCAGATATGGCCCAAGAGGGGGGCATGCTGGTGGTGGTTGGCGGCCACTTGGACCATCGGTTCGTAACCAGATTTCCCTAATGCTATCCCCCACCTTATTACCTTATTGTGCAAATGCTTGCAGTGCCTATCACTGTTCATCCACTGTTCCAACTATTTTTTTCTCTGTCTATAGAAACGCTACGGTATCAAACAGTATCAAACGGTACTATGCACATCCAATTTTACTCTCCCATTGGGATGGTCTAAGAAGATCGATGAGCGAACCCGAACACCTGGGTGCAATTGGTTACCTTTTTCTCGAATTCTCTTTCCCTTTGCTACAGTTCAGAGCGGCGACCCGGAAGGCGACGGAGCTTCTACCGCCGATTTGGCCGGTTCATTGCCTCTAGCGCCCACACCGGCGTTGGATGGTGAGGGCTGGGTGGGTCGACGGCGGATCTAGTTGTATTATCTAGGTAGGTTGCTTAGATTAGTAGGTTTAGTTCCCGGTGGCTAGAGTTTGTGCTCCGCCGGTCCTTTTGTCCCTCCACAGTGTCTCCGGTGGTGATGGCGGCGGTGATGCTGCATCCTTCGAAAACAATGATGTGAGGTATGTGTACTCCCTGCTTGAGAAATCGTGTTGGTTCTTCTCCCTTCGGGTTGCTTCATCGTCAGTGGCTTCAGGGTTGTTAGCGATGTTTGAGGCGTCAGATCCTGTGTGTCTCGGCGATGTGGGCATGTGGCTGTTGCCCTTCCTGCTTTGCTTGGGCGTTCAACGTTTCAAGTGCACATCGACGACCTCGATGTGCCGATTATTGCAGCGTTAAACTTATATGTGGTTTCTTTGGAAGCTTCTTCGTCGAGATAGGAATCAGCTTCAAGCCGCAAGCTCGGCGTTTCTCTCTTCCTGAGGCGATGCGTCAAGTGGTGGCTCCGATTGCTGGTGACGAAGACGAATGGGAGATCTTTCCAAAACCTAGACGTTTTTTCTTATTCTACACATATGTATTTGTAAAGAAGTCTATGTAATCCTTTAACCCGGTTTCTTAAATAAAAAAAAAACAAGATCGACGAGCTGCCACGAGGCCCAAGCCCACGGCCAGTGCTGCGCTTGCGCCACTTGGGCGCAGCACCAGCCGCCTCCGACCGACTCCGATGTGGCACTCGGGATTCGGGAACTATAGAACCTGAACCACCGTGGGCCCGTGAAGCTTCGTCGCTGTGGCCGTGTCGCGTGGCCGGATGGGGATGCGGGGTGGGCCGGCCACCGCGAGATCTGTTGCTCGCCGCTCCGTCAGGGGTACACACATGTTGATTCGGTCCTTTCAGGTCGGGGTGTGCGCCGCCATGTCGATGCATTGTGTGGTGCATGGGATGGGATCAGCATCCATGAGATAGTTGTAACAGAATGGAGCTAATTAATGCTCGTACATCTGATGACTCCACTGCAGCTGACGAAATTAGTTCTGGGCAGTCTCAGCAATGGACAACTTTGAAGCCACATACTAATAATATACCCCTACATATTGTTAATCACCGGTATTAATCTAGTTGCTCAGACGATCCTACCATCTTTAAGACCAACCGTCCATCACCTTTCGAGGCTTATTAATTACAAGAAAAATCTAAATCTTGTGTTGCTGGGCATGGCTCCTCGTAACAAAAGAAGAGAAATGAATTGATATCAACATTCGCCAAAAAATCAGGCAATGCATCAAACATCATTTGTGAAAAATCACTAATTAAGCCGGCCTGGCACCAAACCAATAGAAACTCTTATCTGACGTGTAAGCTAAGACAACAAGCATGAGGACGCATCTGATCTATACATATAGATACATGAATCGGGTTGCTAATCAGATTAGTAATAACCAGAAGAAACGTTTCGCAGTCAAAGATATTCAGCGAGGGAAAACAAGGCAAATCAGTAGCATATGGAACTTCAGGTAGAAATCAGGGATATGAATTAAGGATCTGACACTAATAGAAGGAAGCTTTCGCTATTAATCAGTGATCAACAATTCAACTCTCAAGTCAACTGTCGTCTTTAGCATATTAGTGTATCGGCAGGCAGTTTGCAGAGTGAACAAAGTACTAGTGCATTCCTTTGTCAAAAGTAAACTAAGAAGATTGTGATTCCCACAGGGCACAGGTTCTATACCACTTGACTGCCGAAACAGTTGCTCAAGACCAAAATGCACATATGGATTCTGTGCGTGCGTGCGCCATATCAACAGAATAACTGGTTGACGAAACAGTTAAAACATGCACAAACATGATGCCACTTTTTTCTAACAGGAGGCAGAGGAGGGAATCGTGCAACGCTACCATCTTATGAATGAACTGACAAATATGTGCACGCCTATCAGCATAAACTGCCCGGGAATGAAACTAATTAAGCCAATCCGATGATTAAGACCCTGCCATCAGAACCGGACCAACGTGCAACTCCCCTAATGGCAAGCAAAACGACCAGCATATTAATTCCAGCAACCCATTCACGATGATCCATGGCTCGCAAAAGTACCAAACCAGAAGAATCGCAGTCAAAAAAAAACAAGCAAATCCAGATCCCAAACTAAGCGAAACCTGCGATCCTAATCACCAACGACATTTGTGAACCCTTTTGACAAGGGAGGGAGCCTTTGACAACCGGGCCTATCCTGACGACGACACCCGTTCTGTTCAGCACCCACCGATCCCTCCCGGCCGGCCGGCATCACTTGACCTGGGCGACCGTGAACTCACCTGTCCGCAGCTCACGGACTGCGGCGATCATGGCGTCGACGGACCCTCCGAACCCCTGCTCCGTCCTGCGCGGCGGGTCGGCGGTGGCATCACCCACGTAGGCGAGGAGGCGCTCGCTGAGGCGTGTGCCGTGGGTCTGGAGCTCGCCCCCGGTCGCGATGGCGTGCGTGCGCAGCTTGTGCGCGTAGGTGGGGAGGGCCGCGACGCGCGCGCGCCTGTCGTCGCTCCGCAGGGACGGAAGCAGCGCTTCCTCGAGGATGGTGAGGAGGCTTGTGGCTCTGGTGAGCCTCCTCATCCGCTGCGCGTTCCCCACGGTCCAGCGCTTGCCGTCGGCGTCGGGGAGGGCGCGGTGCGCCATCTCGACCATGGCCGCCGGCCGCCGCGTCGCACGGGCGGACCCTCTGCACGACGACCTTGCGGCGCGCGTCCTCCGGGGACACCACGACCCGGCGAAAGGCCTGGGCGAGCCCATCGACCTGCAGCTTCTCGCTCGCCGGCTTCGGCCCGACCATCTTCCGACGTCCTTCTCTCTCTCGACGTGGTGGAATGGTGTGGGTTTCTCTCTCGATCGATGTGGAGGAATGGTGTGGGTGAGGCCGTGAGGGGGATCGGTGGGGAAAACCGTAGGCTGCGTTGAGCTGAGCGCGCCGGGAGGCGGTGGGCCCGCGGGGGAGGGAAATGGGATATGGGAACCGAACGGGGAATTCGTCCTGCTGCTGCTGCCACGCGCACCAGCTCGTGTTGTGGTTTCGTTCCTGTTTGTGCCATGCGCCTGGACGGTTGCCTGTTTTGTTCGGTCAGATTTTAGTTGCGCCGTCTCATTTTATAGATGCGTATACAAATATAAATGGGAAAGGTGCAGCCCTCGGACCTGATAAGACTGAAAATTGTCCTCAGCTTCTGAGTACACCACTTAATTCCGTGTTTTCATGTTTATAAATTATAAGTATATACAGGACTGTTAATGCTGCGATTATGCTAGGGAACAAGATGTTTGATGACAAGCCTGAGTAGCGGAGCTCTTCCACAAATAAAGTACCCCATTGCTCTATGGGTTCACAGAGAACCTGGAATGCTTGGCCAGCCGCTTCAACTTGCATCTGACAGGCTTCGTTGCTAGAAATAACCTCAGTGGTCCAATCAGATGGGATAACTATGGTTAGGTCTGATTCACAACTTAGAAACTTGAAAACTAAGATAGGATATTGCTAAAGGAATCGAATAGCACAGAGGTGGCAGTTTTAGTAATACCAGCAATAAACTCAAGGAGGTGGGCCAACCAATTGTATGGCAGACCGCAGACCTATAGGCTATCGATGCCAACATGGTATCAAGAAACATTACTATATTTGTATTCGTAATAAACAAAACACTATCCACTATTGATAGTTGGTGCTCTGCTATTTCCAACAGATGACAAGCATTAAGGAAAAAAACATGTTTGTTCCTATGACATGATTTATCAAATAGAATCTGAAGGTCTAGGAAAATAACTCCTAAAATGATTCCAATGAGGGAGTTTAGCAGCAGGTATCAGACAAATTGTCATTCTAATTCATATGTTATATCATTAACGTCAAATCCAACAATGACTGCGTAGCAGATAACCAGAAATTTTATGATGCATATACCACATTGATCTTGTGCTATAATAGGTGGTAATCCAAAAAGACCATGGGTGCATAAAAGGAAGGGAATGTAATATGGGAGGCAACCCTCAGCTTCTAATTACCGCACACCCCCACATTCACTAGAGGAAAGGCGTTGTCAATAAATTCAGGAACTCAGACAAGCAATTCACTGGACACTTGATGCGATTATTTTGCACAGTTACATGATCATTTCTACCTCTGAAAAGGGTCTAGGTTTGGAGCATATTACCTTAGTTGTGAAGCTAGATTCTTAGCTGTACAAGCCCACTGGAGAATTCAAGAGAATATGAAAGTTCTCTCTCCTCATGTGGATCAAGCATTCTGAGCAGCAAATGATGGATGCATGAGAAGCAAAATTTTCATCCTGTCCTGCATTTTTTAGATCTGCCGCACAGAATCAATAGCTCTGGAAGACGCGGCGAGGGAAACATCGAGATGAACATGATTGAAATGCCAAAAACGCAACACGGATCCGTCCCACCCCTCAAATCCAAATCCAAATCCAAATCAAACAAACAAAAAAAAATCGCAAGAGGAGATATAGATCGAGATTCAACGTGATTGACAAACCGGCTCGAGCGGGTCCTCGCTCGCCGCCTCGGCTCCCCGGAGCCCCGTCTCCGGGGCGTCGATCTGGTTTCATCAGCGACGCCGCCGCCCCGCTCGTCGCCGGCTGAATCGTCTCCCAACCCTCGACATCCAACAGCAGCGAGCCGCGACAAAACACGGGCGCACCACCACCACCACGTTGCGGTTAGAACGACAGCGGGTCTCATTTTCATTGATTTTGATTTCGCCAGGCGGGGGATTACAGCACTACAGCTACAACAGTTCCGATCACTGTACCAGGACACTGCTCGAAAGCCTCGAATCAACAATTAGCCCTACTAATTCTACTACTACTGATGATGATTCGCGAGACCATTTCATCTACTGATCTACCGAACCACCACACAGATGAGTTCTGACAAAACGAACCCTAATGCCGATTGGTACGTAACTGCCCCATTTCCCAACCACGGGTCATCAGTAACACGCTCATACTGGAGCGCGTGAACCTCGCCCGTGAGACGATCGGCGCACTCCCTGAGATCCAGGTCGGACATGACCGGCGGCTGTGCTTTGGCATCGCGGACGTAGGCGAGCAGCTGGGAGGAGAGGCGTCGCGCGCGGACGCGGAAGCCGCCGCCGACCGCCAGAGCGTGGGTGCCGAGCTTGTGGGCGTAGGTGCTCAGAGCCTCCAGAAGGACGGGGTCGTACTCCAGCTCCAGCAGCAGCGACGGGAGCAGAGCGTCCTCGAGTACCGCGAGCATGTTGCTCGCCGTGACGAGCCTGCCCATCCTGCTCGCGGCGGTCGACCTGCGCCGCCGCAGCCACCTCAACCAACTCGAGCAGCGCCTCCGCGTCACGGGGACGGAGCCTCTCCACCAGGATGTCGCAGCGATGACCCACACCCGCAGCGCCGACGACGAGGCTGTCGAACGCATGGCGGAGGCCCTGCACCTGGAGCTGGGGTGCTTGAGGGACTTCACCTTCGCCTTCCTCTTCGGCGCCATGCCCGCCATCGACTCTCCGGCCCGCTCTCGGTGTCTCTCGGCGAATCGAATGGGTCTGTGGGATTTTGAAATTAACTACAGAATGGACGCGGTACTGGTTTGTTGGAAATTTGGAATCCAGGAGAGAGCGCCCCTGTTTATATAGGCACGGAGCCACGGACACGTACGCACGGTGGAAGAGACCCGACCGAGAGGCGGGCTTTTTCCATGTAGTAATCTATACCATTCGAGCCCGACCCAGCTGAAGCCCAATTACCATATCCCCCCACCGTCGCTTTCCTTCTCTCACCGGAAGAGGAAATCCCCTCCCCAGACCAACCGCAGCCTCGCCGCCGTCGAAACGAGCAGCCGCAGGCCAGATCGGCGATGGGCGTCATCGGGGAGCACTTCGAGAGCGTCAAGCAGCACTGGGCGCGCAACTTCGCCTTCCTCGACTACTTCAAGAAGGTCTACGGCCGCGCCGAGCCGCTACCCAAGTGGTCCGACGCCGACGTCGACGAGTTCATCGCCTCCGACCCCGTCTACGGGCCCCAGGTCCGCGCTCCGATCCGCTTCCCCCTTTCCTTTCCCACTCCCATCGCCTCTGATTTAACCAGGGACGCGGTCGCCGGTCTCTGCAGCTCAAGGCCCTGCGGGAGTCGAGGAAGTTCGCGCTCGCCGGCGCCCTCGTCGGCGCCGCCCACCTCGGCGGGGTCGCCATCAAGTACTCCAAGGCGCCGCACGGTACGATTGGGGGGTAGATTAGATCCTTCTGCGCCTGCGGCTGTGCTGCCGGGTCTCCAGATCGATTTTCGTTGCTGCTGCCGATCGACGATATTTGCGGCTCATCTTTTAATTTCCTTCAGGCGTCGTGCTGGCGACCGGGTTCGGGGCGATCACCGGCGCCGTCCTGGGATCCGAGGTGGCGGAGCACTGGTACCAGCTCTACAAGATGGACAAGCAGGGGGCCAACCTCAGGTTCATCTACTGGTGGGAGGACAAGGTCTCAGGTCTGTTCCTTGCGCCGTCCGGCTGCCTCCCCCCCCCCCCCCCCCCCCGGCCTCGCTTCGTTCATCATGCGATGATCCGGTTCCTGTTGCGTGTATGCTATATTGCCTGGTTGAATGAAATGCCATGTTTACGTACTTGATGTGTTCGCGCCAGTTTCAGCGTGGGTACGCCCGGCTGATTGTAGTTGACCAACTGTGTGATTTATTAAGCTAGTTTTGCGATTTTTCATTGGTTTTCATGGGATATTAATTGTAGCTCAGTATAGTATTTAGAACCCATATTTTTTTTCATCTGAGAATGAAAGCTGCACCGATTTCAGAAGTACCCCTGTTAATGCCTGATGAATCTTAAGAGTGTTACTCAAACTAGTTCATGAAACCCAGACAATTAAGCCACAGATTCATCTACATCTTGCTAACCCAGCTAAATGCTAACAAAGATGCCTTTCTAGAAGCACATGCCATAATTTTGTGTGCAAAACTGTAGATTAATATAACCCCCGTACTACTTCATGTTGCCTCTGTGTTTATGTCAGGATGTATCTTGGACTATAGGACAAAGCAATGCTTCCATGAACAAGTCACTGACTTCAAGTCCTTGAATAAAAAAAAAAAACAATGCTGACTTCCATGTGTTATTAAGGGGAATAGGTGTGCAAATTCAGCAGTACAAAATGGTTTGTGAAGTCTGGTGGCCATATGAGGCATGGCAAACAAAATGGCCACGACGCATTGTAGGCTTGTGGGAAACTTTTGCATGAAAATTAGTTTATGACATGCCACCAATGAGATAAGAAAGTTCGACAAGCCACAGTTGTGGCATGAACCAAGCATATTCCTAAGAAACTATGGCGTGCCTAAGGTGTGCTGTGGCTGGGTTTAGATGAAGCAAACGTGCCTGAAACAGGATTTTCAAATGCCGAAGAATGCATTATACACTGCAAATTGCTGGATAGATATACTTAGGATCTAGTTCTAACAAGTCTTGTGTTCAGTAATCAGTACATACATAATCTCCTCTGTAGAAGAACATTGATTTATGAGTCATGACTGCATTATGTTTCTGATACATCTTTCGAGTAAATTAGGATATTAAAGTGTAGGATGCAGTTGTGTCAGTTTCAGCAATGGATTACTTGCAAATACATAAGGAATGAACTGATCGAAGTCTAGCAACCACATGATTTTGTTATATTAGTTTTGTATTAACTTTCGAGTATGTGGTTCTAGTTTTGTTTTACACACTAGTGAATTACAATTGCAACTCTTGACAGCATAGGATGGAGCTGTGCTGGTTTCAGCATGGTTGTTCAAGACTGCAGTTTCACTGCACCTTTTGGTTTTCTCCTACATGATTGGAGATTCCTTGTTTGTTCTGACGCTCCTTTGTTTTCCTTCCGTGAACAGGCCAGAAGAGCTGAACCATTACATGATGCTTTTTGAGCATACCAGCTTTGACAAAACAATGGCGTCAGTGTGGAATTCGTAGTTTTTTCTTCCTAGCTTTCCCCCCAATAAGGTGTGTATTGGTTGTGGAAACCAACTGGACAAATTTCTTTAACTCTTTATCAGGAGTGATGGTTTATCCTTACTTCCTTAGTACCCTACAATGTTCTGGCCGCTCTGGTGTAAGCAGTAAATTCTAGTACCATTTTCAAGAGATGTTTTCTCAAACGACTATTTTGCATCTTGTAGTTACAATCTCTTAAATAAAAAGGCTGCACACTGCATTCAAAACTACTTGCCTCTATGAATACAAAGTGGCCCTTGGTTAGTTGATCTTGGGGCTGAAGTTACGTTGTGCATTTCAGATATTGCAGTTTCTTCTAGCCCAATGGACGATCCATGATCCATATCATCATTATTTGAATGCTAGGATGCAAACTAGAGTGTCATATTCTTGCCTGATGATTAGAACTGCCTGTTTATGTTATGTAGTTTTACATATATAGCTATCTATTGTCAGCATTTCTTGGGTAGATGACCCGTTCTAAACTACCATGGATTTTAGCCCATTTTCCTACCTCTGCTACAATTAGAGCTACTGTTTTATCATGATGATGTAAAAGAACATAAAATTGAAATGGGGTGTGTGGAACTTAACAGTCTTAAATGTGATCAGTCAGCACAGGACCTGATAGTATTAGTGACTCATAGCATGGTTTCTAGAGCCTACAGCTGCACACCTTAATCTGTGTAAGCTGAAATCATGTGTTCATATTGTGTCCGATTGCTCTGGTATACTGATTAGAAATGAAATGAGCACAAACAGAGATATTTCAATTAAGCAGAAACATCACATCGGAGCTCATCAAGAGTTCTGTAGGGAAAGCAAACCACACAATACAATACCAGGGCACTCCCGAGGGGCTGTGTCCTATGTAATAAGTTTCACCAAAGTAGTAGCAGAACAAACCATTACACGTGCATTATTAATTGTATTACACACTAGTAAGCAACAGAATGAGCCCCCCAGGGTGTTATTTCCATTAGAAGGAATAGCCCATCTCTGAGCCCCTACAGTTAGAATAGCCACTCAGTATAGTCAGTGGGTTAGTGATCTCTTCTATCAGTGGGACTGTACTAAAATGCCCATTCTGCTGATCTGTAACCATCATGCCTACGTCGAGCAAACCACTCTGTTCTACTATCTGCATGCAATAACATTCATACTGTTAGCTGCTTTTTATCATGCATGGTATGGAAGAAGAGCTGGATAAAGCTGCTTGTAGCTCAGTGTGAACTGATTATGGGTACCTTTTCCTGGAGAACTTCGTTAGCTGCTTTTAACATGCCTTCCTGCATATAAGGAGATTTGTTTAGTAAGTTGTGAATGTTGCTTTGGGTGTTTGTAGAGTTAAGAGTTTTTGACAAATGTACCTTGCTCTTTAGTGCTTGGATCTCTTGTATCATTATCTGCATCTGTCAGATGAGCTGCGATTTCAGCTATTCTCGAATGATATTTCTTTAAGAAAATTTGAGAGTTTTGGTGAATTACCTTTGCGGAGCGGATGTTGTACATCCATATCTCCAAGTACCTCTCTAGTGCATTCAGCTCTTCAACAGTCATGTGTTCATTGGCCCTGTTCCCATAGATGTACCTGCCAAAGTGTATCTTTCTTTGTCAGAATAAATGGAAGAATTCAAAGTGTGAGGATGTATGCAAACCCTGTTGTTTCCCCCTTTTCTTTTCTTTTTCAAAGAAATCCTATTTTGAGAGGGCAGCCCGGGTTTCCTAGTGAACAGTTAGGTGTGAAATGTGAGAGCAAAAGTTCCTAAGGTTTTGAAGTTTCTCCTTTACAAAAAATGTTTTGTTGCTTGACTTGGTTTGCTACCTCAGTGATGCTACCTACATATGGACAAAGCATGGACTGTGCTGAACCCATGTCATGTACAGCTCTAGCTTGTAAAGGAAACCTAGATGTTTACTGGAGTTTGTTTAGCATTTTCTGGAAGTTGGAGAGTGGTGTTCTGAAGCACAAACTCACATGTAGGCTTTCTACAGACTGTAAAGGAAAACCTGTGAGAATAATTACCTCAGGCCCTTCTGGAGCAGATTGATTTCCTGTTGCAGCACCATGGTTTCTTGTTTTGGGTCCTGGGTAACAGACATGGTTAAGCTTCTAGGCAGCAGGGTGAGCAGAGAAAAAAAAGCGGAAAGGGTTGCCCATCATCTTGCAGTGCGGTGGCAGACAGGAAGATGATGGTTTGTGGTTGCAAGCAGTTCTAAACTGTGCTAAAAATTTATAGCTGTGGCGATGGCATGAGCACAACAAACATTTCATCTCTCTACTAAAACAGGCTATAGCAGTTGATGTTCTCGTGCTAGTCATGAAAAAATTTCAGCCAGAAGCAGTCTACTAACAAACAAACGAAATCTTGCAGTGTCAAAGAGCTCATGCCCTGTGCTATGTATGTGGAAATTCTCACTAGCCTACCTTCAAAAGTGGAATAAAACAAATACATATATTATATCGATTCAGGCAAATAATGCATGGATGAGCATATGATGCTTCGGCTGGGACTTGGGAGGGAGCATATTCTGGTGTTGTCATACATGAATGTTTCAGACTTTCAGTGTTGTGAGGGCAAAAGATAGGGCACAATCGATCAAGAACCAGCATATGATGCAGATGATGGCAAGTTGCGAGAGGGGGTACCATTCTGTGGTCGCCGCCGCCGTCACCCTGCAGCGCTGCTTCTCCACTGGCAGTCTTGTACCTCTCGATCAGTTGATCCATGGTCCTGTTAATCGATCGATCGGGTGATCATCAGTTCATCAATATAGTCAGCACAGCACACTGTTGACGATGCTCGTCGAAAAGCCGGAGAGCACTACCCACCCGGTGGTGGCGAGGTCGTAGAGCTTGCCGTGCGCGGAGAAGATGATGATGCCGATGTGGGCGTCGCAGAGGACGGAGAGCTCGCGTGCCTTCTTGAGCAGCCCGGCGCGGCGCTTGCAGAAGGTCACCTGCCGGTGCACCGGGTTCTCGATGCGACGCAGCTGCACCTTGCCTCGCGCCATGGACGACGATGGGTGGCTTGATGGGATGACCAAGCACCAGCGGCAGCAGCTAGCAGACGTACTACTCTTCGTCGTCCTCCGTGCTCGATATCGTCGTCTTCCTCCTCCGATCCCCTGCACACAACCTCCCACTAGTTTGGACTAGCTTCGAGGTTGCGAGGGCCCCTTGTGCTTCCTCACTCTCTCTCCTGCCCTCCTTCTCCCTTGCTCGCCGTAGGCCTTGCCCACCCTGCATCTTATATACTGCTGGTCTGGCCTTGCCAGCCTGCAGCTGAACTCTTTCTCTCTCTAGCTCTCTCTCTCTCTCTCTCTCTCTCTCTCTCATGAGTCATGAAGAATGATGGAAGAATAATCTTGGTTTCGGCTCTGGTCGGGGCGATGCACATACGCGCGCATCTCCGGCTTTACACCTGTTGCCATTTTAACGTTTTGCTTCATTGCTTGGCTCATGCACTCGTGTCACCCAATCACTCTGAACCAATGCCTTGTTGTCTCTTTGCTCTGCCTCTAGTGCTGTGTTGCACGGCAGATAGAATTGTTGCTGGGAGTCAACGAGGAGCGAGAACGGTTCAAGCCAATATAGCGCTGGTCCCCTGCCAGCTAGCTGATTTGGACTTTGGTTTCCAATAGATTTGGAATTTTGCAATGGCCACTGATCGAGGTTCCTGCCTGCCTGCACATGATGACCAACAGGCCGGTTGATCAATGATCATAGCATAACCAACCATCTGATTCCTTGGAACATATGGTCAAAGCACAGTGATGCGCCCATTTTTGTTTTCCGTTTCACAGCAACTTTATTAGTACTAGCTAGATCGCCCTGTTTAGCTGAGTTCCAGCTCCAAGAATCCTCTCACAAGTTACAACGTCACACACACACACAAAAAAAAGAGAAATAATTTTACAAGCTCGCCAAAACAAACAAATTGTTCCACAGGAATTTTAGGGTGCTAGCTAGCACGGTGAATAAGTTGGTTCCAAACACCTCTGTGTGTGTGTGTGTGTGTGTTTTGCTCAACTCCAGGAGGAGGCTTTCTCCGAAATTTGCTGGCCTTTTTGCGCCATTAGGTTTCGGTGGCTAATGCCGCTACGAATTCCCCCTCCCTCTGCTTTATGACTACATGTCTCGTTAGAAAGATGGCTAGCTTTGCTAGGGTTCATCGAAAACCGGATGCCCAACAATTGGGTGTCACGTCAACAAACCCTGCTTTCACTCTCCTTTTAATTTCCTGGACGGGGCATCTCTCTCTGCGCCCCAACAATTTGCAGTGCCCAGAGGATTCCCTGGGCATTTGCATTTTAAAAGCCAACAAGCCCTCTCAGTGCTTCTTTCTCTCACAGGGACACATGATTTGCATCTCAATCACCTCTGTAAAATTTCCTCTTGGCCCACAGAGAAGAGAATGGCTCAAGAATATATGGAAGGGACGATTGGCAGCCAGCTGCCTTTTTTTAGGACACCAAGCCAGCATTTTGCGAAAGAGAGCGCCTTGTTCGTGAAAACGATGTTTCCTCGTCTAAAATACATCCTGACATGAACATAAAAGAAGGTGTATATGTTATACTAATCTGCGATTTCTGCGAAAGATAAATGACAAGTGTTCTTGAAAGGCATCTCTGTTGGTATATAGCTGGATTAAGGTCTGAAGGAGATGTGGATGAATCTGGGGTTCAATTTCCTTGGGTTTTCATGTGCCAACTTGGGAGGCACCTAGTCTCTCTTATGAATCAGATATCACCAAAGGCGGTTCTGGATTTGATTCAGTTTTCAGCTTAAGCTACACTTCACAGGAGGCTGAGTTCTCTTTCTTTTCCATTTGTAAAGATATAGCAATACTTAATCGATCTCATGTGTAAATGCTAAAGAGTGATATCAAAAACATACATTGTGACGTGAACGTAAAGCAGTTCTTAACGCTACACTAGTTAACAGCTTGTAATTCTCAGGAAAAAAAAAAGATCTACAGACTACAATTGGCCAATTGGCTCTAAAATCAGGGACAAGTGCCTCAAGAACGGTATCTTATGACCCTGCGGATTCATTGGTTGGGTATCATGAGCTTTCAAGAAGCCCATAGTCTCTGAAATGAGTCATCAGGAATCACAGAAAGGTATCACTGAATTAGGTGCAGATTTTAGTTTCTCCAGGTGTGCGCAAAAGCCTAAGGCCTTCATTTTCCGTTTCAACAGTGAGAGAGATATATTAACTGACCTGATGTATAGAAACTGGAGAGCCCCTCGAAATTCACCAGAATAGAAGCACATAGAAATCACAATAAATACAGATGTCAGTCCAGATTCATCACTGAAATATGCTGCAGCCTGGAGAGCGTGCCACCTGGTGGCACCGGAGAAGGGGAGACATCTCCTTGTGGGATGCTTCATAGTAATTAGATGCTATCTAGCTAGTGCTTTAGGGCATAAAGCATGAACTGATTCCAGTTGGCTTTTGCCTAATGGAAGGCAAAGCAACCCCAAAGGGGAGTGGGAGAGTGCTCATTGGGCATTCATAAAAACAAACATTGTAGTCATCTCCCTGCATGTTTGGCCTATGACACTTGAGACCTTTTAGATGCTAGCTGTTTTTCTATGCTCTCTCTCTCTATCTATCAGAATGGCATGTTCCTTCTGCAGTGAAAGATCTGCACTGGTGCTAGCTAGCCAAGGATATGTTATTGTGCTAACTTGTTCTTCTTCGTAGTTCCTTGGCATTATTCGGTGGTTGTTGAAAGTTAAGATTAACAATTTTATCTATGTTAAAATAGTTTGCATCAAACTTCCAATATCAAAGATTGTTTGGAGGAATATATTTCGATGGTATTGAACTTGAAGTAAAGCACATTTTGTTACAAATACGCTTGGAGGCTGAGATTGTAAAGTTGTAAAGCTATGCCTCCTGAAATAAAACATTTTGCCTTTATATTTAGCAAGGCATTCTCTCTTTTCTTTTTGTTAACACAAACTGGACAGTCAGGGAATATAGCATTGGCTGTCCACAATGGTCCTCTTCACAATGCCAGGTATTGAAATCGGTCTTATTATACAATCTATATAATGCAACATCATATGATTAAAGTAGGCTGCATATCTTTACATACACCATCAAAGTAGAGTTCATGGCTTCAGGGCTACAGAAGGCTGTTACATATTCGACCTTAATGAAAAAAAAAGATATCTGCATAAGATATTATATATCTGTGCTAATCATAACAAGTGCATTAGTGCTCATTTCATAACAAAGATGCCTATCTGCACGAATTAATCCGTTTAGTGAATTCCTCCAAGGTTCTTATGCTTTTGGAGGTTCTAATATTGTGGAACATCTTATGAAGCAACATCACACAAGAACTTTCGCACTTTACTCCCTTTTTATTTTTCACATTTGTAACTATTACTCTATGAGCTCAACTACCTTTGGACCTAACTCCGATGCAAAACTCTCTCTGTTCTCAAGAAATCGTCGTTCGTAAATCCATATCCACTGATGAACACAGCTTATGACCTCTTCTTTTTTTTTCTCCCTTGAACTTCAGAAACTACTGAAAAGCAACATATGGTGATACTCTATACCCCATATCAATTAAATTCTTTTTTTTTAAGGTCACGGGGGGATCCCAACCTGAACTTCATTATGGGGGGAATCCCCACCTGAATTTCATTAATTAATGGCCCAAATCGGCCTGTAGGAAATAGGAATACATCAAGCAGAACATATATTACAAAAGATCTATATGCATAGCAAGTTCTTATACTTGAACTTCTTCTTTTGTATATCAATTAAATTCTTGCATTGCAGGTTCTTATGCTTGACCTCGTCAGATCTATATGTTTTCTGAACCAAGGGCGCAAAGGATGGACAGACGAACCGAAAGGACAGTAGACTAAAGCACCCAAAAAATGTAAGCGTATCCGTCTAATCTCACTCAACAAATAGAAAACTCACATGTTAGTGGCAGATTTGTGAGCAATGTGGGTGAGCAGTTGCTCATGTCTGCTATGGTACACTGAACTTTGATTATCGGATTAAGACTTAATAAGAGGTACCAAGAAGTGACAGCATGTACCCCTGAAAGAAGAGAATTGCTATGATCTGAAAAAGAAGAGAATTGCTGCCGCTGGAACGAAAGAAGGCCGGCCGGCCTTTCCAGGATGCAAAGGCGGCGAGCAGCAACAGCAAGGCGTCCAGGACCACTCCCTTGGCTCTGAATCTTGGAACACCAAAAGCAGCCAATGCAGAGCCTGCTAAGTTGGAGGGTCAGTTAGTACTACAATACAATACAGAGGGGCCAATCAAATAAAAATGCCATCCTTTTGTTAGGTCAATAAAATGTCATCCTATGCGAGCACAATTGGAGATGATTGATATGATCCTCCAGATAGAGATATCTATGTCTAGATGCACATAGTTTACGGGTTCCAGATGTGGAGTCTTCCTTGTCCAACAAATGTGCACAACAATTTGCTTTTCTTCAATATATTTTGACGAAAAAAAGAAAAAGAAAAAAGAGAACAGAAAGGAAAAAGATACGCTGCTTTTGTGTTTTGACTAGTAAATGGAACTGTTGAATTGGATATAGTTTATGAGCATGAACAGGCATTTTGTCCCATCGGTTTGGAGTTTCATGCGTGAACTTGTTTGACAAAGTCCGTAAGCAAGCATGGCAACACACTAACACTCCCTTTTCACTCTTACAGTTCTAGCTAGTGCTCGACATGTTAATTACGCAGGCATTACACTTGTACCATAGTGAATATTAATTGAATTGGTACCTGTGATGGCATTGGTAGACCTGATTCAAGATGTGGTAACTGAGCCACATTTCACTCAATTTTGTTCGAGTTCTAAACATAGACAGGAGGTGGCTTTGGGAGTACAAGATCTGGAATTTGAATATATGGTACAACCAGTTTTACTAGCAGAAGATGCATGGCATACTAGGACAAACAAAATTACAAACCCATCTTAAGAAACACGACACACTGTCTTTTGAAGCATATAACAGACTCCAGTGTCTAGGACGGAGAGTTCTGAACTCAGGACAAAAACTTGGTCTGACCAAAATCAGCGCATTCTGCGGGAGCCATCATCATTCCCCAGTCCAAGGGACTTCTGTGCATTGGCAATCCCCTCCTCATCTGCAAGATACGCAACAAGATTTAGTGAAACTAAAAAATATATAAATTATTGGTGTCTAACTTGAACTAGGACACAAGTTGAAGGCACATCATATAACATAAGTTAGCTAGATTCATTGATCCAAGGACAATGACACAGTGAAATCAGCAAGGATTGATGCCATCTAGTAGCCCTTTTTT
Source organism: Paspalum vaginatum (assembly GCA_030272315.1). Lineage (NCBI taxonomy): Eukaryota > Viridiplantae > Streptophyta > Magnoliopsida > Poales > Poaceae > Paspalum > Paspalum vaginatum. Next base: position 1,625,312 of record CM059018.1, on the reverse strand, counting down.
CCTTAAGAGTCCGAGAATGACATCAATATCATCTATCACCTATGAGAGGAGGGATACATGAAGTACTGGCTTGATATTAGCCCTACTCTATTGCCATTGTTTGCTAGGAAAAAGAAACAACATGTGGGTACTAAGGAGTGGATGGCTTTTCACAAAGCAGATATTACAAGATGCTCTCAGCTCCTTGGATATGAGGGCTATTATCTGTATGCAGAGCAAGACATCAGCCCCTTACTTTTAATTTGCCAAGATCGGTACAGTTTCAAGCAGCTAAGCTATTGAAACGACATAAACAGAAAAAAAGGGCTGAATAAGATCGGGTAGAGCGAACCCAGTGAAGCCTACTTGCCGACACAACATAGCTTACCCCAGAACTGTGTGAAGATCCGGAAGAAAAAGTTTACATTGCGAGATACACTGTATGCCATTACAGGAGGAAGAGGCTTTACAAGTGTGTCCACACTGAAAACTCTCTTGAGAAACTGCAAAACATCCATTTTATTGTCAAATAACTAAGAAACAACCAAAATAATATTATTTGTGCCAATCAAGAACTAAATTTGCTCTAGAATAATAATAATCCGTTCAAGAGAAGCACAGGCTCCAGAATAGGGCTATCATTCACTTTTTTCTGCTTATTTATTTATCCAGCTCTGATGCCCATATCAAAACAAAATAAAACATGCAAATGTAGAGAAATTATATTTGCAGTGGGTTAAGATCATGCTTTTAGGCGCTTAGCACAGTTGCGTATAAAAAATAAAGGACCATGCCATAGAAAGTAGTGGGACGATGTACTGGACAGGTGATACCATTATGCTATCAGCCAAATTTGATTTCAGGTTACAGAACCAACACATACACATCCCAAGACAGACAAAATGACAAGAAATCTTCAGTGAACACGAAACATTCATAGACTTGCGTGGAGGTGGAAACTGTGACAAAATGACAGACTAACCCTACAGGTGTGCATGCAAAAGCATGCGTGGAGTTTTTTTCAGCAACTGCAATTTGCAAACTTGCACTGCTATTCTCAGCAATCCACCAGCGGGATTGTAGCCCAATTTGCAAACTTGCACTGCTATTCTCAGCAACACCTCTTGGGGGTGTTGAGGTCCTGGGTTCAGCTCCCCATAGGAGCGAATTTAAACAGGAGGTTGTTGGCTGTTAAAAAAATCCCTCTCATAGGCATAAGCCGGGGTTCTGAGGGGGGGGGGGTTCTCGACCAGTTAAGGTTGGGCTTTTCTACCTTAATTACAATGCCGTGGGGGTGGTTCTTCCCCCACCGGTCGAGTTTTTATTCTCAACAATCGGCTGCACTTTTTTTTTCTTCGGATCTTACAGGTAGCACCTGCCTTAGCATGAATGCATAATCATGTGTTTCTTGAGCCAATAAATTGCAGTTTCCGAGGACACACAGAAGGCTTGTGTCTGCTACACAGTTTTAACTTTTAACGACTCTGAACTCGCCATTTGTTCCTAGGGCCAGGTAATAAGTCCATTACAATTGCAAACTAACAATTCTTCGAAGCTACACCATATATCTAACTGTGATGAGGAATTCTCAGTGCAACACTAGCTTGACGGGAAAAAAAAACCATTCATATAATTGGATGTGGAAACTGTGACCACATGACAAACAAACCTAATCCTGTGTCTGTTGAGCCTCAGCCAACACAGTTCAATTTCCGAGAACACCCGTAATAAGGCTCGTGCATAGCGTAGCAGAGTTTTAAGGATTCTGAACTCGCCGACTGTTCCTCGGGCCAGTCAACAATTCCGCTACAATTTGCAACCTAGCGATTGTTCGAAGACACAACCGCGCGCGCATGAGCAAGGCGCCGAGGGGGAGGTATAGGGGAAACTGTCGAAAACGGCAGCACGGCACGCACACATGGGGGGCGATGGGCGGGCGCGGAGGGGAGGAGGAGGGGGGGGGGGTATACCCTGCTGTTCCGCTGGAAGGAGTAGCGCAGCTCGGGGTCGATCTCCTCGTCTTCGAAGTCGTCCACGGTGAGGTCGAGTTCCTGGCGCCTGCTGCGGGGCACGCTCATGGTGGGCGTCTCGCCGGGGTTGTTGGTGACGCTGACCTTGCCCTCGCGGCTGAGCCTGGCCGCCTCCTCGTCCTCCGCCGCCTCCCCCGTCCGCCACGGCGCCGACGACAGCAGCTCCTTCCGCTTCCGCCCCATCCTAGCTTGCTTCGCGATTGGCCTGCCTTGGCTTTCGGCTTTTCCGTGGGTGGGGTGGAGGAAGAAGACGATGAGGTTGGCGGCTGCTGGGCCGGGCCGGGGCGATTGTGTGGTCTATGGGCCCCGGCTGTTTGGGCTTTATGGGCCGCTGACGAACAGCTCGGCCCATCTCGGCTATGATCTTATCCACGCGTGCGCCCCCCTCTCCTTCCCCAGGCCACTCGCAGACTCGCTCCTCCCGCAGGACCAGCGCGCATGGCGCTCCACGCCGTCTCCCCCGCCACGGTCTGCTCCTCCCCGCTGCGCTGCCTCCCCAAGCGCCCAGGTCCGCTCTTCCTCCTCCCCCCACGACCTACTTTCCCGCCCACTGCCTCTCGCGCTGCGCCAAATTGATACGTGTTACCGTTCGGGCCTGGGGGACGTTTTTGGGATAATGTTGCCATATAATGCTAATGGAATTTGCTGTTGATGGTGGGAGTTCCCCCCCCCCCCCCCCCCCAAAATGTTCTGAGTTGTGGTCTATTGAGGATACTATTGCACGCCTGCATTGCTCCATTCTCATGTAGTCAGATTGTTCAGTTTACACTTTACAGACGTTTCACTTGAAATCAGCCATAGGCCAAACCCTCAGCGACAAAATGCCGTATTGTGCAGGCTGTGGTTGTCTCCCGAAGCACTTGGTCTCGTTTTGCTCCTCCACAAACCTTGCGAGACTTCAGGCTGGACCGCCGGACTTCGCTGGCAGGCCTTTGGTTCTCCGGCACTCGGACAAGAGGCGAGTATATGAATGTTTATCCCATAGCGTGGTCCTTCAGATTAGTCTGAATTAGCTTGTGGTTCTCATGTCATCAGAGCAGTTTTGATGCATGCCACTATTGAAGAAATCGAAGCGGAAAAATCTCTCATCGAAGACCAAGCTGTAAGCCGCGGCGTTCTACTGTACTTTTTTGGAAATGCCCCTTCTGCATGGTCTTGATTTGTTCCTCTAGTTTTTAACTAGCTGCTGGTATGTATCTTCGTCAGAAGGAAAAGATGGAGAAGGCGATCGAAACGGTCCAAACTAACTTCAACACTGTGAGGACAGGGCGTGCAAACCCGGCCATGCTTGACCGTATTGAGGTTCGATGACTCATCCTTGTTCCTTCTCTTATGAAGTACTAGCTGCTGTGTGATCAAATATGCTCCTCTGTGTTGGACACATCTTCATGACTCTTTTTGCGTGCGTGTAACCATTTTGTTTTGATTTCCTGCTGAGCCGAAACTGTGTACTCCAGATAGTGATTCCCATAGCTCGGTAACTGTAAACATAAAATCCTGAACTGATTTTAGCAAAGCAAAGTTGCATGTCGAATACTATATAACTCGCAGGGGGCTATTGGAAATGTTTGTGATGTTCTATTCGACTTGATTGAATATGAGTTTCTTACAGGTTGAGTACTACGGAACTCCAGTGAACTTGAAGAGCATTGCACAGATAAGCACTCCAGATGCAACTTCTCTTCTTATTCAGCCGTATGACAAGTCAAGGTAAGCTATTTAGCCAGTTATAATCTTCCCAGGGCAGAGCCAGTGTTGAGTTTTCTGTACAATGATTTCACACCTGTATGCTGTGCAGCCTCAAGCTCATTGAGAAAACGATAGTTGCCGCAAATCTCGGTGTAACGCCAAGCAATGATGGAGAAGTGATACGTGTGACTGTCCCACCATTGACATCTGATCGCAGAAAGGTTTGTGTTTGGAAGTTCTTCTGTGCATTACATTTGTCACTAGCTATGTTGTTATTAGGAAAATTTTCCTTGAGTGACCATGCAAATTACAGATTCATTAAAACACCAGAATTTTCAAGTGCTGCCATATATTCTATATGTCCGAGGACTGTAGTGTGTTGGAAATAATTGACAATAGTACCGTTTCATTATGTAAAACTGGTTAATAAATTAACAAAGAAATAGATTTTTCTTTTTATAATAGAAGTAAAGTCCTGCACTCATTCTAATAGGAGTCCACTTGGGACACTTGTCTGCAAAATCTACAGCTAAAAGTTATTTTATCCATATCGAATGATTTCGGAATCTTATGGGATGGGACCACAGTCAGCACATTTGCTGAAACCAGTCCGTTGTAAATTTAGTGTGGCCTGGCCTAGGGCTAAGTTTAGCCCAGAACTAGGCTTAGAATAAAAGTTTCAGTGGCCGACTAGGGCTGACCCAGAACTTGGTAGGCCGCAGAAATGACCTACTGTCGATGCCCTGACATTTGTTGTTTTGCTCATGATAGGATTGTATTAAGTGGTTTATATCATGTTCTTCCTCAAATCAGTAATAAACATTGTATAGCTCTTAGCGTTTTGGTACCCTTCTGACAGTCTTGAATTTTCTGCAGGAATTAGCAAAAACTGTAGCTAAGTTAGCTGAAGATGGCAAGGTATCATACCAAGTTTATCTGTTTCCCTTTCTCACTATGTTTTCACATTGAATGTAGCCTGTATATATTCTTACTTGGACATACTTTACCTCACTATTTGTACCCATAAAAAACACTTTGGTATGTTATCCTGTTTGGATTATAAGAAATAATGATGTGATATCTATGACTGTTCTTTCTGCAGGTTGCTATAAGGAACATAAGAAGAGATGCAATCAAAGCTTATGATAAACTAGAGAAGGTATGGTGTTCTCAGCTGGTACTAATTTATGTGGGCTATTGTAACTTTGTAATAAAACTCATATACTGCATTCTGCTTTTGTAGGAAAAGAAGCTTTCTGAAGATAACGTGAAAGATTTATCAGCTGATCTACAAGTGAGGATACTTTTTCAAACTTTTCTCCCTGTAGTTGTACTGAGATTCCTAAGGATGTGTCGATATCCTTTGGAAGCTTGTTCATGTGGGGGCTAACTTTCTTGTACAAATTCTGCAGAAAGTCACAGATGAGTACATGAAAAAGATAGAATCCATCCAGAAGCAGAAGGAACAGGTATATTGTTAACTATCCAATGACCTTTGTCTACCAAGAAGTCCTGTTTTCTGATTCCGCATTTCTTGTCCGAAGCAAGATAATTGGCTGATTGTCAGTCGACTAAAAGCTACTATATCGAATTGAACATCTGACTAAAAATGAGTGTGCTTGATGCTCGAACAAGAACTTGCAGTGTTCTTGAGTTATCTATTAAAGCCTCCATCCAAAGTGAATTGGACTTGTCTGAATTTTTTTTCAGGAACTGATGAAAATTTAGATCTCAAGCTGACTGTATGACTGGTGAGTTACTGCTCCTGTGAAGCACGAACCCTTGCATGCGTTGGAGAATTCAGAAATGCAGCTACAGCATGGATAGTTTTGCCGTCGTTTTTTTGCTTAAGCAATTTGTTCTCTTCATGGTTGGCAGCGTTTTGTTTGGTGTTTTGCTGGTACTTTTGGATGCACACAAGTTGAAAGGATGTTGATGTGCTTCTCTTTTTGTAATGCTCGTAAATAGGCTCTCATCGCTGTGTTGTTGGACCGGTACATTGTCAATATTTCCTTTTTAGAATTATAGGGGCTCTCTTCCCCCGGCCTTTTAACCAGGTCAAAAGACCACAACATTTTTAGTTTACAGCATAAGTTTTTCCACATAAGCACCAGCGGCAATCTCAAAGAAACTCAACCTAAAGAGCAAAGAAAAGAACATCCTCTCCACACTGTTTCTCCAGGCACCAAAGGAACATTGTCAATATTTCTCACCATCTGAATCAAATGTCTGTGAATTGTTCTGGCCTGCTCTCAAGTCTCTGCTGTCAAATTTCTGCTGAGGATCAGGAAGTCGGAGTTCGTGTCCATGTAGGTAGAACATGACTACGGTGGACTGATTGTGGGCCTATTGCCCGCGTGCAAGCAGGGAGGATGATGTTGGGCCCGATTGAATCCTAACCCACAATGGCCCGGCCGCAGCTCTGGATTTGACTAACAGATTGGAATAGAAAAAAACAGCTCTACCCTATGATGTTGTGCTTAAATAAAGCGAATATTATTGCATCGTGTTCGTATTCGCAGAAAAATAACTTAATTGCATTTTTTAGAAAAAAAAATTAAGATAATTGTACTCGCATTGAAATAATCGAAATGTTCGACCTAAACTCTACAATTTCTCAGAGCAATCTTTTAAAAGGCGTAGTGCAAAAGCAGCCGCACTTTGACTACTAAAACATGCTTGCTACCTACGGAGTACATTCCATTTTTATACGGCGCCCATGTGTTTCAAGAGTCAAGCCTCAATAGTCTTCAGCTAATAACCGGTTTCAGATGGCAACAAAAGTGCTATGCAAAAATGTATCATTGAATTCACATTTGAAGATACTTTCTTATGCTTATGATGTATTGCTACAAACATTATAGTATAACTGTATAAGGGAAATTGCAAATCAGTGGCTTGTTTCGGAGACTGTGTCAAATCATGCCTTGTAGTAATCAATGCCGAGTAGGCTATTCCCAGTGTACAGTAACATGTTCCAATTTCCAAGAGTGAAAGTGTTCAATCGTTATAGAAAAAAAGTTTCTTGTATAAAAAAGTTTATAAATCAAACAATGCGGATGGACCTTCCACCTAGGTGATTGGGTGGAATGATTTTTGGGTTTTGGAGTGACGGAAAATTGATCTCAATACCGTGTCCCTGGCGAATTTTGCCATGGCATCCACTGTTGCGCAATGTCAGCTCTTCGGCTTGCTCTCCAATCTAATCGTCTGCGGGGATGTTAGAGAGTATAATTGGTGTTAGAGAGTATAATTGGTAGGAATAGATGTCTTGTATATGCAAGAGTCTTAGGAGAGTTTTATGTATCTAGGACTACCATATGTATTCGGAAAGGTGTCTTGCCCTCCAATTCTTGTACTCCTATATATTCGCACCCAAGGGCTCCATGCAATACATCAATCCATTATACGCAATCCTTCTTCTTACATGGTATCACGAGACTATGGTTTCTAATCCTAGACCTAGCTTCTGCCGCCATCACCGCCGCGCGCCCCCGGCGAGATCGATCTCCGCCGAGGGCAGCGCCCTCCAAGGATGTGCCGCAGATCCCTCTGATCTGCCGTGCACGTCGCCCCCGTAGTTAGGGTTCCGACGGTGGCTCCCCTGTTCGATCCGCCGTCTGTTCGTCGTCGTCGTCAAGCGCCTTCACCTCGTCCCTTCTGCACGCCGTCGTGGTGACGGCTGCAGACGGGCCGGTGCATCTAAGCCTGCCCTCCGCGTGGCATCGTGGTGACGGCCGTAGAGGGGGCGCTTGGATCCGCACTTTGCTCCTCCAAATCGTCCACTAGACAGCAACCCCACTTGGATCCGGTCCCTCTATCGGCATCGACCTTTAGCGCGGGCGTCTCCGCCACGGTCCACGCTGCCACCCTCCACGCTGAGGGCTCGGTGGCTGCAGGCCGCACTGTTTGGGTCTGGAGGCCGCGCTCCCCTTCGTGTCGCGGGCTCGATTGCTGCGGGCTGCGCCGCCAGGGTCCGGCGGCCGCGCGCCCCTTCGCGTCGTGGGCTCGATGGCTGCGGGCTGCGCCACCCGGATTTGGCAGTCATGTGCCGCCTCCGCGCCGCCCGAGTTCGGTGGCCGCACGCCCCTCTGCGCCGCCGGGGTTAGGCAACCGCAAGCCGCCTCCGCCCACCGTGGGGCTGCGCCGTCCTGCCGCGCGTGCAGCACTCCGCCTGCTGAGGAGCCGCGCCTGCCTTGGTGAAGGTCGGCCCTGATCTACTTTCTCTCTGCTCTCCTCTGTTTGTGTGGGACGGCGAGAGGAGGATGGAGCCTGGCTCTGTTCTCTTTTTGTCTCTATTTCACATAAGAGGATAGGAGCAGGGAAAAGAAGACGGGTTTGGAGTACCCAGTGATGTCCACACCGATCTTTTGCTGCTGCGTTTTCCCCCTTATCTTTGGTTGGGCTTGCGTCCCCATCACCCATCACCCGTCAACTCACGTGTCATCGACATCGGCTTCGACAACACCGGCTTTTTCATCTTCTTTGACCATGTAGCTGGCGTGGCCTGTGGCATAACCGGAATGCCTGCCTGTGCCGCACGTCTTCGTCTGCACGTCACTCTACGTCAGCTTGTCGTCGCCACCACCGATCGGGAGGCTCCACCTTCGACATCGCCTTGGCTGTCGTCGTCTCCACCTTGCACGATATCAGTTTGATCAACCGATCATGCGTGAACCACCCTCACAAGACATTTGTCATCTATTGCACGATGCTTCGCCAAGCAAGAGGGCTGTCGCTGTGTCGCCTCCTCGCGCAGCAGTGTTGCCGCCTTTCAGCATCCTTGCCGTTGCATCTCCATCGCTGTACTGACTCCATCGGTGCGCGTCTCTCGCGCATGGTGTTCTCCAGCTATTCGAGTTCTTCGCCGACATGAAGCACCGCCATCGCGCTACAGTGGCGTCGTCGAGGATCTTCTTCCTGTGTGTCGTGGCTCTCTCGCCGCCGCAACTCTAGAATCCTCGATGCATGGCCACATCTACCTCTTCGCCTTGGTCTAGCACAACCTCGTCTCCAGCGTCGCCGTCTCGACCTCGCCTTCTTCGTCCACTCCTACAACCGCGGGCTACATCAGTATCTTCTTCCGCGCCGTTTCTTCTGCACACCGCGACCGTCGTTGAGGCCTTCTCTACTGGTCCCTTCAGACGCTGACACTTGGTTGGGGCCTTCTACCTAGTACGTCTGGTACTGGCAACATCGGCACGTGCCTTCGTCTACGACACTTTTCTAGGCGTGGCAAACCTGGAGTACGCCTCGTCCACGGCGGTTTGATAGCATCGTCCTCGGCATCGGCTTCTCCCTCTATGACTGCCTTGACTGTGTCACCGTCTTCGTCTATGGCACCCTGCTCCTGCGCCACCACCCACCCCGGGGCCCCTTGGCGCATTGCGGGCCTTCCCACATGCTGCGCCGCGCCCGCGACTTGTGCGGCTTTTCTTCTCCGGCAATCTCGACAGCTACATCGACCACAACTACCCTATGCATGAGACCTCAACAACGGCTTCGCGCCCTCGCACTGGGCTACCTCGACATTATCGACACAAAGGGCTATCGTCTGCATGAGCTTCTTTCGGGTTTCTTCTCCAGTATTTGTCTCTGCACCGCGACACAGTTATGACTGCGGGGGGATGTCAGCTCTTCGGTTTATTCTCCAGTCTAACCGTCTGCGATGCTCCAGCTATGACTACGAGGGATGTTAGATAATACAATTGGCAGGAATAGATGTCGTGTATATTTAGGAGTCTTAGGAGAGTCTTATATATCTATGACCGCTATATGTATCTGGATAGGTGCCTTGCCCTAAGTCTTGTACTTTTATATATTCGCCCCAAGGTCTCTATGCAATACATCAATCCGTTATACGCAATCCTTCTTCCTACACGCAAGATTTCCCCTCGGTTTTCTTTTGTCATGAAGCTATGTATAGATACTCCATATTCCAAGCAGATCGGTGGGACATGGGAACCTCCTAAAGCCTCGTTCGATTGGCCTGGTTTTAGAGAGAATTGAAGAGGATTTAATCTTTTAGTAGTCAAATTTGAATAGAAAAAGATTAAATCTCTTCCGATCTTTTTGAAAAATCTCCTAACCGAACAAGGCATAAAATAGAATAAGCACAAGGAAAAAGAAATATGCCGGACCATATAAAAAGAAAAACGGTCCCTTGGTAACCGGATGAGATCAAATACATCCTTCTTTTCTTGCTGCAGGCCCGGAGCGGCCGTCGTGGTGTTGCTTGCTTGTCGCCGGCGCCGTCCTTTTGGTGTCAGTACTCCATTCCTAGAAAGCTCTGCTGTGCCCTGTTCTGCTCCGAAGAATCAGTCACCCTCCCAGAGGCTCTCTGAACATGAGACGAGACGGTCGATGGCTGCAGCCTGCAGACAGCCGACCTGCTGCGGTCTCCCTCCGAAAGCAACCCGTTAGCTGACCAGACCGTGTCTGCTCTGCTCCCCCACGTTACTGGACTGGACCCTCCCAACCCCCACGCTTTGCTGGTGAGAATACTCCCATATTAGGCGTCGTACTCGTTATCATCATCCGTCCACGGCTCCCTATTATGTGTGTGGTGGTTCCTTTCAGGCTATCACAAGGAGTTGTTTCCAAGCACAAGCAAAGATGCAGACACAAAGGAAGATCGTTTGCAGAAAACAAGGGGGCAGAAAAAAAATGTATGCTTGCTTGCAAGGCATAATTAGTTCCCAAGACAAGATAGTAGGGATGCTCTGTTCGTGAAACTCGCCACATCGATCACAAAACGTGTTTTGTAGTCTAAGGTCTACTTTGAAACCTAGAATTTTCATAGAAATCGTGTAGGAATTCACAGAAAACAGTTCAATTTCATAGAAAAAAAACGTAGGAATAAGAAAATTTTCCTCCATTCTAAAAAGACCCTAAAATTAAAAAAAATGCAATGTATTTTATGACCAGAAGGAGTAGTATATTTCTGGCGCGCATTATTTTGTGTAAAAAAAAGGTTTAGCGAGCATCACAAATCGAATTCCACACCATGCATGGAGCTCCCTTTTTGACTAATCCTCCTCTGTCCTCTCCTTTTTACTACCTTTTTGTGCTTGCATCGCATGTCCTTTCCGATCTTCGTCTTTCAGTGGAAATCTACGAGAGGCCTTCGAGGCAGGCAGGCAGGACGTTGCCGTCGGCATCAACCCAACGACAGCACCAGCAGCGCAAGAGCAGACGAGGGAATGCAGCGTGCGTATTCGGCAGTTCCTGCGTTGCATATATGCTCATGCGAAAACGTGTGCTGCTTAACGATTTTTTTTTAAAAATAAAGCTTGAGATTATTGACCATCTCTCTGGCCGGCCCAGCTCATCATCTCTGGCGATACTATATATGCGTTGTCACTAAAAGGATTATGGAAACAAAAGCTAAAATGATCAATTAAATCTTAATATCATCGACGAGAAATTAAGAACCAAATACGCAGTGGTTTTATTTTTATTTTTTTTGCATGAGACCAATTTCTGTTTTTTTTCTTGGTCATGCATACTTGCAACTCTTCTGCAATTTCCAGCCACCGTTCCTTGCCAAACGCTATCCATAGCTAGCTAAAGACGTGTACCCTTCTTCTGCAAATATATGACCAGTACGTAGGCTTTTGACCCTTTTGTTTTTTTTCCCCTCTCCAACAAGTAGGAAAGCTCTTAGGTGCTAAGGGTTTGACAGAACTCATAAGCCATCGAAGTTAACGCAGCTAAGCAATTGAATTGCACATTTCTTTTTTCCAAGCCCTCATAAGAGCTGTTTGGATACACTCAACTTAGCTGCTAAAAATTAGTAAAAATTAGCTATAAAGTGTCAAACACTTCTAGTTAATTGGTAGACTGTGTCTTTGTTAAAAATTAGCTAAGAACGAATGCTTCTCCTAAAATCCAAATCAATTCAAAGCTCCAAACCTTGAAACTGAATTCAAAATCTTTGGTGCTGTTGACCAGAGCTGAGTTCATCTCCTCTCTCTACCTCTACAAATATCTGTTTCTCTCTCCTCATTTTCTCCACCAACCGACGTCATAATCCCCGACGAAATAAGAGGGGAGGGACAGAGGGAGTGAGAGCAAAAAGAAAAAAGGAAAATAAACCGGACAAAAGGGAAATCGACCAAGTGCTTGCTCGCCAAAAACCAAACAGAACAAGGACCAAAGCAAAAGGCCGGCCACTGGCTGCAAAAGAGCCGAGGGAGATCTCCCGAGGGGGCCGGCGGCCTCGCGATTTCCGGCGGCAAGGTTCGGTTTTGATCCCAGCCCCAGGCTCCCCCGCTCCGATTCGCCCACCCCCGTGCCCCCAGTCGCTGCTTGCGGCGGAGCACTGGAGGAGAAAAGATCCCTATTTTCTCTCCTCCAGTAGCAGTTGGCGCCGCCGCCGCCGCGCTGCGCGGTTCCGATTCGGCGGTTGGTGGGCTGCGGGGAGCGCGTGCCGTGGGATTCCGGCGCGGATCTGCGTAGGGGGCCGGGTTTCTCGCCCCAATTCGGCCGGCAGGCCGGCCGGCAATGAGGGTCGCCGAATCCTGTTGATGCGCGGCCAGATGCGGGAGGCGTACTGGGAGAGGGTTTCTTGAAATCTCCGTCTGGGCGTGCTGGAGTGAGGTCCCTCGCCGGGATCGCCCCGTCGTCCTATGGGCTGTGTCAGTTCCAAGCAATTCCATGGCGGGGACGAGCACGGCGACGGGAAGCCGCGCCGCCGGCCCTCGAGCAACTCGCTGAAGCGCCTGGTCAGTTACAGTTCGAGCAAGCGGCACGAGGAGTTGGAGGAGGAGGATGAGGAGGGGGCGGCGGTGGCGGCCGTGTCGGCGAGCGCTGGACGCCGCACTGGGAACGACGCCAGCACTGCGAGGCTGATCCGGAAGCCTCCGGCGCCGGTGGTTGAGGCTGTGGCCGCATTGCCAGAGGAGGCAGCCACTTTGGCCATCGGTGTAGTTGATGCGGAGAGGGCCGTGCAGCAAGCAGCTGGGAATCGGAAGCGGGCTCCTGCAGATGCACAGGTCAATGGTGCTCCTGCGGAGCAAGAGCCAAGGAGCGGTGGTGTTAGGACTGAGGGGGAGGCCAAACCGAGGATCAGGGATGTGCCCAATGGAGTACAGGGGGAGCATGTTGCGGCAGGGTGGCCGAGATGGCTCACGGAGGTCGCAGCAGAGGCGGTTCGCGGGTGGCAGCCTCGGAGGGCGGAGTCTTTCGAGAAGCTGGATAAGGTTTGTTATTATGATGGCTGCTATGTCGGCGACAAATTTATCATCCTTGACACTATTTTCATTAGCTGTCTTCTAGATCATCATTATGCGTTATTGCCTATTCGATGTTACTGTTTTTAGGTGGTTGATTGTTTGAATGACATAGGATATTTTGATAGGTATTGAACTAAACATGTTTCTAGGGTCCATATAATTTTGGAATGGCATTCTTTGGAGTAGTTCAAAAGAACAATAATTGCAGCACTATAATCGCAGTGCTCACCCCCAGTTCCTTTGTGTGTCAAAATAAAATTTATTTTGTAATTTTGTATCACCGCACTGGGTCAAGCTACTCCATTTCTGGCATAAAATGCATTACTACCTCAGTCCAGACAGACCAACACATCACACAAGGTAGACAAACAAAACATCCACCATCTTGATCAACGCACTACTACTAGACGACAACTTCTTTTTGCACATTTTGTAATACAACTGTTTTCTCCCTTTTTGTAATATGATGCAACATTACAGAATACGTTCCTGAATCCTGATTACAATTGGAATTGGAACCAGTATCAAATGTCTGATCCTATGTGACCTCACTTTTCTCATTTCATCCTTAAATATTTCAGATAGGACAAGGTACATATAGCAGTGTCTATAAAGCACGTGATCTTGAGAATGGAAAAATTGTGGCTCTGAAAAAAGTGCGGTTTGCCAATATGGATCCTGAGAGTGTCCGATTTATGGCAAGGGAAATTCACATCTTGAGAAGGCTTGATCATCCAAATGTTGTGAAGCTTGAAGGATTGGTGACGTCCCGCATGTCGAGCAGCTTGTATCTTGTGTTTGAATACATGGAGCATGACCTTGCGGGACTTGCAGCTACACCTGGCTTAAAATTCACAGAGCCTCAGGTTTGCCCTCTAGTCCTTTGGCTTTCCGTCTCCGTTAGTGTTGAGGTGTAAGTTCTCAGTGCGAAAAATGGTCATTTCAGGTCAAGTGTTATATGAAACAACTACTTTCTGGACTTGACCATTGCCATAACCGTGGTATTTTGCACCGGGACATAAAGGGCGCAAATCTCCTAATTGACAATAATGGCATTCTTAAAATAGCAGATTTTGGTCTAGCTACATTCTTTAATCCTAATCCCAACCAAAAGCAACATTTGACAAGCCGTGTAGTAACGTTGTGGTACCGGCCTCCTGAGCTTTTGTTGGGTGCTACTGACTACGGCGCTGCTGTCGATCTATGGAGTGCCGGTTGTATTCTTGCTGAGTTGCTGTCAGGGAAGCCTATCATGCCAGGACGAACTGAGGTACTATTTTACTTTTTTACTGTGATCAAACTTGCGGATGATTGCGATCTAAGAACAGCGCTATATTTCCACCTGCTATACTCCTATGAGCTGCAATATTTCTGTGAATCTGTCATTTCTTTAATAATTATCTGTTAAAACAAATTTGGGTGCATAATAGGTTTATAAACAAAATGATATAATGTTTAGCTCAAGGTGCCTGTAATTTGTGCATTAAGCTATCGTTAATGTTTTAACATGTACATCCAGCAGCATGTTCTTATTATGAACATAAGTATATGTTGAGTGATAATAGGCCCATTTTACTTTCGCAGGGACGAATACCAGTTTAAAGTGAACGATACTGTATTTATCTTTTTATATTCAGGATAAATGTCAATTTTTATCTGTTGTATATCTTTGTAGTTTTAGATTTTTAACATCAATACAAATTTGAAATGGTTGGTTTTGTTGTGTTGACTATTCAGGTGGAACAGTTGCACAAGATATTTAAGCTTTGTGGTTCACCGTCAGAGGAGTTTTGGGCTAAATTGAAGTTGTCTCGAGCTACAATATTCAAGCCTCAGCATCCATATCGCAGATGTTTGAATGATGTATATAAGGACTTCCCTACTACGGCTTTAACGCTTCTGGACCGTCTACTAGCTGTAGAGCCTGGGAATAGGGGTACCGCTGCATCTTCCCTTGACAGTGAAGTAAGTAGTGGCCCTTGTTGATCTGCATGTCTTGCGCGCGTGTGCGCTAAATTGGCCCTTCCATTTGTCAGTCTGCATGTCGGTCAGTCGGTGTACTTCTGTGGTGTTTGGCACAACTTCCCCCAATATCTGTAGTTATGTGTGAACTTTGACATTTTCGAAGTTTATTTCACCTTTTATGTGTGTTTTTTCTTTCTTTTCCCTTCTCGAAGTTGCAACCTTGGTCCTTGGGCCGTTGAGTTTCCTTTTTCTTGTTTCCCCTGCTGGGAATGACATTTACTCTTAAACATGTCGACATAGATATGAGATGCTAAAACTGCTCCAAGGTTTATGTATTTACACCTAAACATCATTGGCATGAATCCGGTTGTTCAATCCAGAAATACAAGTTTAGTAACATTCATGTTAATTGTTGTTTTCATTTTTTTATAGTTCTTCACAACAAAGCCTTATGCCTGCGATCCATCAAGTCTACCCAAATATCCTCCAAGCAAGGAATATGATGCTAAGCTTCGAGATGAAGAAGCTAGGAGGCGAGTCCCTCTCAGAAACTATGTCATGCTAAGAATTTGCAATGCCAATGTTCTATTTTTGATAGTCCTTATTTAATCTGAGTTCATGGTTTTGCTTACAGGCAAAGAGCAGCCGCTAAAGGACAGGAACCAGAAGCTGGACGAAGGAAGCAACTTCCTGCACCCGATGGCAATGTTGGACTGCAGGTACTGGGAATTCACTCTTGAAACATCAAGGTCTTCGAGTGAAACTTGATAATCATCGCATAAAGAACTACATTATTGTAGTTTTTTTTGGTGGTGCCAAAATGTTAACATTATTGCTGGGAGATTATTGCATCATCAAAATACCATATATTAGGAGTTCTATGAATTTCATGATTCATTATAGTTATTAGCAGGCTACATAACAATCTGAGTATTTCTTTGGAAGTTCGTATGCATCTGCAACGTATAGATTCTACATATTCAGTTCCAGAATGAAATATTACCATGTGTAACAACTAATGCTGTCGGATTCTTTTTGTTTCTTGTTCCTGAATATTTTTTGTTCCATGAATTTGCAGCAACGCCGGGTTCAGGTGAATCCCAAAAGCAGCAGTTACAAGTTCACTCCAAAGGAGGATGCTGTTTCTGGCTTTCCAATTGATCCACCAGCCAGAGCTGCAGACAATGGTTACCCTCAACGTGTTCCTTTGATGCATGCTGGCCGTTCTTCCTCAACTCTGGGCAGATCAAGTGGAATGGATCCAAAGGCTCAAAGATTCCACACCTCGCAAATTGCTGCTGCTGATATGTCCAACCAATCTACTGCATCTGGGCAGCGAGGCAATGCTCCTAAGATGTCTAACCTTGGGGAGAGTGCCAGGAGACAATATTTGAGAGAGCACCGCTCCAGTTCAAGATACAGTCAGCTCGCTCCTGCCGATCCTTCTGACAGACCTGAATGGACTCATCAATTCCAAGAAAGACCGTCATCTTCCCATCGGAAGGATGATGCGGCGGCAAACAAAGAGCCAACAGCGGTGAGTTTTAAATTTCCATGGTGGTTATAATAGACGTCTTGACTAAATGGCTTTGTAAAATGGAGTATTTGGTCACTGCATATAGTACACGGGTTCTTCCACATTCCTATTCTGTTGACATGTGAGGTCAATATAAACACTTATGTGTCGATCTATAGAATGCAATAGGAAATGGTTACACATGGAGTGTAGTCCTCACATGCTGCCACAGTGTAGGAATTAGTTTGCTGTTGCCATATGATGAGAATTTTTCTCCTTGTTCAGGTGAATGGCACAAAGAAGAACAGAATCCACTATTCTGGACCATTGATGCCTCCTGGAGTGAACATGGATGAGATTCTTAGAGAGCATGAGCGACAGATCCAACAAGCAGTACGGCGAGCCCGCCTTGACAAGGGAAAAGGGAAGCACAACGGTGAGAGAGACCAGTCTGAGGCACTGCTGTATACTACTGGGAATGTCAGGACTGATCGCTAAGAAGTTTGGTGTCGACCCGATCCGAGCAATTACGAAAAGGACCGAAAATAGTGTTGGATCCCTTTTGTTTCTCCATCACCCCCTCAAGTGGAGAGGTTTTTGTTTTGCCTGAAACTACACTCCTGATGCGGTTTGGCACCCAGGAGGCAGCGGCAGAGAAAACCTGTTCCTGTAGAGATTTACCTCCCGAGTTTAGCATAGGCTGTCTGAAATATTTTCTGAAGATTTGTTGGTTATCCATAGTCGACAATTGTATATCTCAAGTGTACTCTCCCTGAAAATTGATTCATACACCTGTTTTGGCATATGACAAGAGAAATACAAATCAAATTACAGGCCATCGTTCCCCTCTGAACTCTGGTAATTTTATGATGGTAGAGTGATGCATTTTCTCCTTTTTGAATCACTCTTCTGGATCACCGTTGGATTCCACCATCGGCCCATGGGTTCAAACTTCAAAATCAAGCACAGGGATCAGCAAAGCAGCATGTCCAAAACACTCAGATCCTGGAGATGACGGGGATGCGCTGGCGCGGCGAAGCAGGGCGTGGATGGCAATAGACAAAATTGCTGCATTTTATTTGATCATTCCAGCCTTTGTCACTGCAACCTTGTTCATCAATCTGATGCAGTGATGCAAGTTAAAAACCAGTACAAGTTAAAAGCTTGAAGAAACTACAAGTTACAGCTGCACAAATCCATCTCGAAATTGACATTACATCGGCCTAGGCATCATGGCATCTCTCAACAAGTTCCTAGGGCGACTTGGCTATCTGGCCACCAGGTTGCCTTTGTCACGATGTGTTCGTGCAAAGGAAAACCGCAAAGTGTGACCATGGGCCATCCTGGCCCCGTTCGTGCAGCCACGTCGGTGGCAGCCCGGCCCAAGGAGGGCGATAGGGATAGATCCGGATGCTTTGGAATGCTAAACTCAGATGCCATTTTTTCCCCACCGATTGTAGACAAACTCGACAAAGAATTTTGTATACAAATTCATATTATTGTTTTTGCCATTAAGCTAGTTAGTATTTAATAAATAATAAACCTAAACTTTCGAGTAATACTTGCTAAAACGATAAAAAAGAAATTCGAATAGCAACCCGCATTCGGATACATATGTTTTTTTTTACCTTTTTCTCTTTAGAAAGCAAATGAGGCATAAACTTCTTTATCCATTTTTTATAATTATTTTAATAATTAGCTGTTTATACTATGTTAAAGTTAATGCTGAATTTATATCTATTTACGAATGCTAATTAGGATGTTTCAGGGTGCTTCTCCCAGGTTGGGGTTGCGGCGCCGCCACCACGTCCACAGATTCCTTCCTCCTAAAAATCACTCCGCCTCCCCAAACCCTACACCGGCCGGAGTCTTCCTCGTCACGAGAGGTTGCCAGCTTGCCGTCGGCATTCGTCGATTTCCTTTCCCCCAAAGATCACACCTTTGTTTCGCCTCCGCACCCGTAATCCCGGCAGGAGTCAGACTCTTGCTCATTCGCGGGAGGTCGTTGCCCAGTGTTGGGGATGACCCCGAAACACCATCGCTAAGCCCCCTTCGTGCTCGAGCATCCGAGACCAAGTCTCAGCAGAACAGGCCTCGAGCTACCTCCGAAGGGCCTTCGGCAGCCCATAACCAACATACTCTGGCTTTCGTTTGTGATGCACGACGACGAAGAGCCCGCCGGTGGTGCACGGCTGATGGAAGGAATACCTCCAGCCGCCGCATGGGTGGACCCTGCTTCGGTCGTACGCCGTGTACCTGGGAGCTTCCAGCTGGTTCTGCATCGCCATTCGCCAGGTTCTTCGTCATCGGAAAACTCCTTGTCTGTGCGGATACTAGATGGACCTACCAGACGCAAGAGGACTTCCAAGTTGTGCTCTCACCGGCGTGGAGCCGTGGAGGGTTGCGGCCAAGAGCTCCGGGTGCTCAAGCATAAGTCCCAACGTTACGAGCTCACCATTGACGGTGGATACTTTTGGTTCGGGGTTCATGTCGTCCGTCAGCTGTCCATGTACGTAGCAGACAAAGTTGCGGAGTCAGTTCGTCCGGCAAAAAATCAGCGGACGGACCCACGACGGACGAACGGATGCCGGATGAGACAAAACTCCAAACCAAACACGCTCGTGGGTTCGTCCGCTGATTTTTTTGCTGGACAAACTGACTCCGCAACTTTGTCTGCTACGTACATGGACAGCTGACGGATAACATGAACCCGTGACGCGAACCAAATGCACTGCATGCTCGGTTTTAGGCTCGGATGGTCCAGCGGACAACCCCGTGACGCAAACCAAACGGACTGCAATAGTAGTAGTATGGAAGATCAATGCAGCCTAGGCTAGCTTGTCAGGGTGTTATTGTCTCTTATTAGCTGTCGGTTTGTTTGGTGCCATGCATGATGCATGCCCTGCTAAACCTCAATTTGCATGTGGTGTCCATCGGTGGTTAGGACATGTTAGTTCAACCAAGCTTTTTACGGAGAAGAATTTATTGAACTTAACACTCTTGTCAGGTAGTCATGTCGCTGTTCAGGGATTTGCCTCAACTGTGAGGAATCTGTAAAAATCGATTCTTCATGCTCCATGTGACATTGTGTCACCTGAAGATGAAAAAGGATGATACAGTTGAATTAAATGGACCCAGAGCAATCAGTGCTACTAATATGGAGTACACGTACCTCGTACTTGCAGCTAGCTAGCGCGGTAGAAGGAAACTATGTTAGGTAAATTCAGCATTGCATAAATAAGTTCTCCATAACAGAGTTATTAGTGGCTTTCTGAGGGTAAAAAAAGATACAGCTATTAAAGCCTTGCACCGATTAGTTACTATGAAATATACTATTACTTCCATTAGACCACTGTACAGTCAATGATGGTGGCTTCTGTGTGTTTGCGCCATCAAAACAGATAGGACGGTGTTTCTTGGTAAAGTAGCACAGAAAAAGAGACAAATCTGTAGTTCCTGCGGAACCTGCTCGAGCAAATTGTGTACGTTTATTAGACAACAGGGGTAAGTGTATAATTGTATCAAACAGCATCAACAGTCATATGAGTACTATTAGTATTATTGGTGGATACGCGTGGGGATTGGCAGTTAGGACAGAGCACATCGAGGGTTCAAGTAAAAATCAGCAGCATAATATTGTACCGATTGCACAAGCCGCTGCTAATTCAGGAGAAATTACAATGGCCCTAGGAAGACTACTTCAGTACTCCTTATCAAGATACCAGGAATTAGGGGGGGGGGGGGTGTTCAGGTCCATGATAGATGGCTCTCTGCTGAAGTCACAGTTGTAACTCGCAACAGATGGAGCAGAGGGAATCTACAAATTCAGTAGAATTGCAGTGTAGGACAACGGCCAATGGCAGATGTGTTGTCTGTTCATACATAGTAGTATTAATTAGATCGCATAGTTCCAAATCCAAAATTAGAAACTAGATTGCGCAGCTAGGGCCGACGGTGATAATATGCCTGCAATATGAGCCTTCCATCTAATTCTTTTGTAAAAAAATGAGCCCCGGGGAACAGCCTCCGGATTTCATTAAAAGGAAGAACCACATTAATGGGGCTCAGAACCCCCCGAACCCTAGCATGGGTTTGCTAGCATCATCTCTCATTGGGACGAATTAAAATAAAAATCCTCCTCGCGAGCAAAGCTAAGGTTCAAGGGGTTTTTTCCGAGCCCTGTTAATGAGGTTCTTCCTCGTAATGAAATCCCGAGAGCTGTTCCCCGCTGCCGCTCGGATCTGATTATTTTGTCAGATTGAGGATCACCAGTTTCATGTCGCTGACACAGGCGAGCCCTTTGTTTTACCCAACAAAAGCAATTGGTCCACCTACAACATTCATCAACACAAGCATGGTTATCCCCCACCAATGGCAAGAATCTCCTGAATCTCTTCCCGAGATTCATCTTCTGTCACGGGCGGTTAACTCGGACCAATTTCTCAGTTTGAACCATGCCATTTGGGCCTGATGGGCTGCTCTACTTTTAGCTGCCGTTGCAGCTTCTGCTGCTGCTCTACTCTCACAGAGGTACCGTAGCAATTGAAGAATAAGCAGCAGCCGGCCCCTACTACATCTCTTTCTCCTTGCTCATTGACGCATGGGCCCAGCTAGTCATCCCTTTGCTCCTTCCTGGTCAACGCCGCCTCCCTGGTCCAGACTCGGTTCTCCTTGGTCCCCCACACCGCTTTGGTAGCAGCGCCGCCGGGGCTTGGCTGCCGGCGAAGGAAACGCGAGGAGACGAGAACCAAATCTACGATGGGCCAGCCCAAAACCTTCTGCTCCGGCCTGTCATGCACCTTTGATGCGTTTTTTTTATTTTTATATTTAATTTTTTTCGTTTTTACAGAAATATATTCTGGAGTACTGGAATTGCGAAAATGTACTTCCGGCGTCCGGGAGGCGGCCGCCAGGGGGCCAGGCGCGGTGCAGTGTGGAAGCGCGGTGCAGGGTCCTGGCGCGCCGCGGCCAGGCGCCAGGGTGCGGTCACGGGCGCGCGGCGCGTAGCAGGGCGCGGGCCCTGGCGCCCGGTGGCCAGGCGCCAAGTCTGGTGTTTTAAAATTTTTATTTTACAAATTTGTGAATGTGATCCGTTAGAAGTTTTAACTTTTTTAGTTTTTAATTAACAATTTTGTGAATATTTAATTTGAATTATTGTGTTTTAAAGTTATTAAATTATAATTTGATGAATATAGTGGGAGGATATGATGGAGATGGCGCATTGTAGGATGGTAGGATGCAGTGCAAGTCACAGACGAAAGGAATTCGATGCCCTAGTCAAGAGAATCCAATGCAATAAAGTGTACTATGACAGGTCACGGGGCAAAAGAAAAAGAGTCACATGAATGCGTACTGGTCTATCGCGTACAGTCACATTAAAAGCATACATGTCGACACAGCTACCCTCCCCTACGAGTCCGACCTCGCTTTGCCCTCTGCTACGCGTGTACATAGCCCACAGGTACGTTAAAGGATCATGAGACATATGCTCTCGATGTGGCCGTGTCTACTCCACAGAAGTCTGTGTGGCATCCTGTGTCGCAAACAGTGGAGCACCCCCAACTGTGACGCGCCAAGAACATGTTGCTGCTCATCTTCCATGTCTGAGAAGTTGAGCGCTTGGTCTTGTATGCCTTGAAATAGGTTGAATCCTGAAGGAAAATATTATGTGTTTGTCAATAAAGTTAATAATGTACGCGTACAAATAGAGAACATACAAAGGATTCTAGAACCTGTCGTCTGTGGACGGATCGGCGTGAACGACATCGACGGAGAAGGACTCATCGGCTGGTAGGACATGGACGGATGAGGCATCGGTGGAGTACCCATCGGTGGGCAGGACATGGACGGAAGAGGCATAGGTGGGAACTGCTGTGGAGACGGACGCATCGGCGTGTATGACGTCGAAAGAGGATCCATCGGCATGTATGAGCAGGAGGGTGCTGGAACAGAACCAAACAATATGTCATGGAACGATACATGGCAAAACCAAATATTGTCTCAGTGAACGCAGTTTTTTTATTTACCTGTGTACCGTGGAGAAATCGGTGGCACCCCCGCCGCCCCCTGCAGCGCGTCTGTCACGACGCGTGCCCGTGACCGCACCCTGGCGCCTGGCCGCTGGGCGTCAGGACCCTGCACCGTGCTTCCACACTGCGTCGGCCGTGACGTGTAGGCTCCCTGGCGCCCCGCCCTCCGGACGCCGAAAGTACATTTTCGCAATTCCAGCACTATTTATGTAAAAACGAAAAAAATAAATATAAAAATAAAAAAACGCCCCTTTGATAGCCATCCTCTTGGTTGACATGGTGGGCCCGGTAAGCCATTCTCTTGCTTGGCGCGCCGAGAAAGAACCCCCGGCCCCGAGCCCACACGCCAGAAACATCTCTTCTCCCCTCCCAATTCACCCGCCGCACCCGCACGCCTCCCTCTCCGACGGCGGCGAGGTGTGATGCCACAGAGGCGGCGGTGGCGCTGGCCCGTTTGATGTGCCCATGGCCTCCTCCTCCCGCCACCGCGCTGTCCAAGCACCACCTCCTCCGCATCCGCCGCTGCCTGCCACCCGTTTGGCTTACTGTCGCTGCGCCCGCGCAGTCGCCGTCCCTGTCCCTGTCCCCGTCCCCATCCCCGACGTAGCCACCACCGGCCTCCTCCTCCATCTCCCCGCGTCCCTCTCAGCGCTTCTCTTCTCCCGCACGTCCATGAGTCAGGGGGCCTTAAGGTCCATGATAGATGGCTCTCTGCTGAAGCCTGAAGTCACGGTTGCAACTTGCAAATACACATTCTGTAGAACTGACAACGGCCATTGTCAGCACCGAAAGATGCGTTGTCTGTTCATACACAGCATTAACTAGATTCCATAGTTCCAAATCCTAAAATTAGGAATTAGATTGTGCGGCTAGGGCAGCGGTGGTGATGTTATGCCTGCAATATGAGCCTTCCATCATGAGAATTTCCCTCCCCTGACCCGTACCTCTGGAAGATCTTGGACTGTATGTCTGATTCTTTTGTCAGCTTGAGGTTCACCAGTTTCATCTTGCTGGCAGGGAGAGCCCTTTCTTTTACCCAACATAGCAATTGATCCACGTCCACCTACAACAACATAAGCATGGTTATCCACCAAAAGGATAAAAAACCCCTGAATCTCTTCCCGAGATTCATCTTCTGTCATGCCACCATCAATGCATACCGGAAAACAGAAAAGGCAAACAATCCTGCAACTGACTAAAGTGAAATCCGAGCTCAAACAAATAGTAAGAACTGTAGCCGAGTCACATCAATTTAAATATAAATCAGGACAAAGCTAATGCATGGCCGGCCGTGCTATTAGCTAGCCGCGACAGGTCGGCCGCGAGCCCTTGTGGTTAGCATCGGCCGCGGCGGCGGTTGGCGAGCCGCAACGGCCGGCCGCGAGCCCTTGTGGCGTTAGCGTTGGCCGCTGGGGTGGCGGGAACGTGGCCGCGCGCGCGGGGAACCTTTCTGTCTCGCGGATTGCTGCCGGCCAACCAGTAACAAAGAGCCCCCCTCCCCTTCCCAACGTGCCGCCAGCATCTCCAGCGCGGTGAGCGTGGCGCCGACGGAGACGAGGTGCGCGTCCCCGTAGGACGTAGCTGAGCCCCGTCGATGACGCCGCAGGTGGAGTGCCACCTCGGGGACACCGGGTCGGCGCGCAGGACCCAGGACTCCGTCAATGCTCCAGTACCGGAAGTCGTCCAGCACCCGGGCGCCGCAGCCGTCGGCGAGAAGGCGGAGGTGGAGCGGGTGCGCAAACATCAGCAGCTCCCCCGGTCCAGGGCCCCTCCTTGCGCCCGGCATAGTCAACGCAGAAGGGCCGGGCCAGCGCGCGGTCGAGAAGCAACCACTGTGGTGGTCGAGGACCGGCTCCATGGACGCGTCGTCGGGGAGGTAGGCGACCAGGATGGCGCCCGCGAAGCTTGGCGCCGACAGCCGCGCCCGCCTGCGCGAACAAGATCGGCGCCGACGCGTGGAGGAGGAAGGTCTGGCCGCTGATCATCCGGAGGCGCCACTTGGTGCCCGCGTCGTCGCCGGCGTGGACCGAGGACGTATATCAATGGCATCAAGGGCAAAAACGTCTTTGCACCCTTGAGTTAACACCATTAATGCTGAAAACTAACAGAAGTGTCAAAAAAAAGGAACCAAACAAAATTGTGGCCAAATTGGAAAGTTTTAAAATTTTTAGGCCAATGAAGAAACCAAAGCTTTATTTAGGGCTAAATAAAGAATTCTCTCAAATTTAACAATGACGCGGAAACATGGGACATATGGTTTTTTTCCAATTCCTGTCCAAGTGGGGGAATTCCAAACAGTAACCTCCATGGTAACAAGCAAGGATTACAATTTTGTTTTACTGTTTCGAAATTCCATTTTTTAAACCAAAGTTTGACTTTTGTATTATTAATTTAAAACCGAACTCCATAAAATTCCGGACCAAAATTCGTTTTTTCGGTCAGTACTAAAAACAAAGAGAATCAACGAAATTCGGTATTTTCGGACCGAAATTGTAATCCATGGTAACAAGATACATGAGGGCCTCCTCCAATATTTCTTGGTTTCACTTCACCTCCTTCGTCGATCATCCATGTGAATGAATGAGGAGGTGTACTATTTGTGCTGATTTGGTTGATCGATCACGATCCGGTTTCAGAATCAAGTGGCACAGTAAACTCTGAGACACAGTGGCACACAGCACTAGCACGAAACCAAGCTGGCGAGCAGGGAGACAATTAGCTAATTTGTGCGTGCTTGCAGCACCACCAGCAAATCCCACGGTGTTGCCTCCTCTATCTACGGCCCTGCAGTCCAGATTTGCCCGTTCTCCCTCTGCTCCTTCCTAACTCCTGCGGTTCGCTGCTAGTGAAGGAGCCGAGGACTGGGGACTCTGCTTCAGCGCCACGAAAAGCGCATGGCATGGACTATGGCGAAGGCTCTGGCATCCCATTGTGACATCCAGCAATCCTGCGCCGGAGGGCTTTGCCAGCTTCCACCCAGGAGATGCAAGTAACATCGGCATGGATGACTTCCGTCAGCTGCTCGAGGAAATGCCTCATGGCAAATAGCGTGGTATAGTGGGGCTGTGATTCTGTGTGAATGACTGACAAAGTGTCAATAGTTTTTACGTACAGCTCTTAATTGCCAATTTTGATTTTTAGACTTTTGCCGATTTATACCTTATCGCAATGTCATGAATAATTTGAGTTAGGCACTCTAGATATATATTTGTATTTTCATCTTAATGGGCCCTTACACAGCTCCCCTTTTGACCATGCCATGGTTCTATGACAGTATCATACCTCACCCCTACAGGTATCCTTGTGCTTGCAGACCATTACAGGAGATGTCCACCGCCAAAATGTTGTCCAGGATAAACTACAATCAGTTCATTTGCGAACAAGCAAAGGTACAAAGCCAAAACGTTTTGCTAGCATCTTGTGCTGGGGTTGTTCCCTAGCAGTCTAGCTTGCACAAATGTCATAGATTCGTGTGAATCTTAGTGAAAGGTAAAATAAATACGGATGAATACACTTGGACGTATTTCTATATCGTTGTATGTCTCTTCTAATTAACTTACTGTTAGCAAGTAATGCTGAGTACTGATTCTTTGCTGTCTTGTTTGCTGTATAAATGTTACCCATCACATACATTATATTGTTATATATACATTCTTATTATTGCCATATATCCATGAAAATAAATAAAGAGCTGCTGCTGGCTGAATTGTTCTTGAACTTTATTAGTTTCTCAATAGATTATAGATGTGAGCTTTCATTGCCCAATCTTTTTTTTATTGCTGTTCCTTTCTGCTTTCACTGCTACCTTTTTTTACCATTCACCTCTCGTTTTATTGTTCCTTTCTGATTTCTTCATCAGCTAGATGTCTTTTATTCTCTGTAATTAAGCAAAACTTATGAACATTTGCATTTTCAGGTAGGCGATATGAAGCAGTGGATGGAATTTCTAAATTGCGAGGACTGGATGACATAATTGAGTAGTGACTAGTAAGCAATCTAATGTGTACTTACCATTTTTCAATGCTGTAACTATATACATAACATGTATTATACTTCAGGTGTGGGACTCGTCCTTGAACACTTGTTTGGGGTCAAAGATAGATGGCCATTTGCAAGTAGAAGCAAGAAATGAGTTGTTACTTACAGAGTAGTGGACACTTGGATTACAATGCCATTTACTTTTGTGAGAGCACTAAAATGTTTTTTTTTTGAAAGGGAGAGCACTAAATTGTTGAATGGTCAACACATGTGAAGTGATATGTCTTGTGTTGTATGAAACATAATTCTATGATAATTATTTAATACATTATGGTTATGTTGTGAGATTTGTTATTTTCATCTATGAATGTTTGGATAGGGTTTTATGACGCTTTAGACAGGGTCGCGATGAATAATTTTGTCACAAGAAGCATATGTTATGTGACGATTTAATTTGTTTCATTGTAGAATAGCCAAACTTTATGACATTCTTGTTCACATTGTATGACAAAAAAATAACGTCACAGAAAATTCATTGATGGTGACGCATTGTAATTGTCATAGAATATGTCACGTTCTATGACGATTTTCTAGACATCGTCACTAAGGATATTCTATGAGGCATATTCTGTGACGAACTTTGTATAAGCTGTATTACCAAAGAACTCAATTGTGCTGCTATTTTCTTCCCATCATGGTGTATGTTTCAGGAACTTGGGACTGGAAGAAGACTTGGGACCGGGAGAATGCATGATAGGCTTTATTACCTAGACAATTGCACATCACCTACTGTGGCAGCTGTTATGTCTTCCTCTCCACATGAGGAGTTTCTACTGCTTCATCGGCACTTGGGGCATATGTCTTTTGCTGTCTTGGGTCAACTTTATCCTAATTTATATAATAAAATCAGAAAAGAAAGGCTAGTTTGTGATGCTTGCCAGTACGGGAAGCAAACTAGAAGTACTTATGTTGCAACTGGTAATAGAAGTGATGTCCCACTCCAAACTATACATTCAGATGTATGGGGTTTGTGGCAGAACCGCCGGAATTAACACAAGTTTAATATTTAAGTATTAATCTTAAGTTAATTTCGGTGGATTGTCAAGATTTACCAGTCTTGACAAGCCTTCTCAAAGGATCGAATTCCAAGACAACTCTCGAAGGAGTCTTCAGATTACAATATTTAAAAAAACAAATGGAAACTAATTACAAAACTTCTTAAGTTTAATACAATATTCTTGTTTATACAAGGTAGAGTAAACCCTTTTTAATACAGCAAAAGGATGGTCTATTCTAATAAAGTATTTTAAAGTAATTTGCATCATGCCCTAGGATGCTCATTTATTGAGGAGTCGAGGAAGAAGAATCATATTCGAAGAGAATGTATTCTGAACCTGAATAAAGTAGAAGAGAATCATTAAGTAAAAATTTACTTAGCAAGTCTTACCCATCCACCAAACTTAACCTAATTTCCATCCTAAAGTTGATTTAGTAGGGTCAACACACGCGTGAAAAGCCTAAAAGTAGATCCTTAGCTTTTAGGGTGTTAACTTATTTTAGTTTTTACCTAAAATCTAAGTTTAACTTATTCTAGTATCAACCAAGGCAAACACTTGTAAGATTAATTCTGAATAAAATATTGCTCTTTCTTAAATACGATGTTGGTGTACACCTGGTAAGCCCAGCGATTCGAATCGATTTTATACTCCCGGGAATAGATACTCAAACACCAGTCATATGTGTGTATGACGACCCCACATATTACAACCCAACATCCTTGTTGCCACCTAGTCTGAACTGCCCTCACCGAACCCGGGTGTACTCCGACACCCGCCTGTCTCCTACCATCCAGTTGGTCTCACCACAATTCAACCCTAGGTACAAAGGATGTGAGGCTTATCGGAGCCCGTGACGAGGACGACAAGTGAAAGAGGCGTGTTCGAAAACCGAAAACATGGCCAAATATCAAACAGCCTTATACGACATAGACATGATCAGTATCTTAACCATGTTCATTCATTAATTTCTTCATATTCATCGTGTCTCAAAAGCATAACTAATCCCATCTAATGTCTCTAATTAAATAGCTCAGGAAACTGTCTTGGATTCATCTCAAAGTAACAAAGATTAAGATGAATTCTTTTGAAAGAGAGTGTAACCTATGATTAAGCTTAACTAAGCATCTAATCTAATACGTATATGATTTATTATGTTCGAATCAGGAATTCAATATGCACTAGGGTTTCAAACAGTTCTTAACTCTAATGCACACTCACAACTCATTAATTAAGACTCAAAATAAAAAGGGATAAATGCACCGGGGCTTGCCTGGATTTAAAGTATTTGGATTAAAAAAGACTTCAAAAAATTCTTCTTCTGAGGCTGGAGTAGTTTCTTGGGCTCCTGCTTCAAAGACCTCTGATGTGGGGATTTCTGAAAGTTCTCCGGTGAAAGATGAAGGATTTATCGCACCTAGATGCATGATATGCATGAATTTAAGTATGAGGATGATCAACCTGTGAATTAAAGAATTTTAAAGGTTTCTAAAAGAAAGGGGGTGAGCACGGATTTAAATTTTAGATCCTTTTCCCACTTAAAACTATTTTCTAAAATTGAAATAAAATTTTAGGGTTTTAAATAAATTTTCTAAGACTTTTTTTTAAATAGAAGTAAAATTTGAAATTTTTAAGTAGAGATTAAGATTTTAAATATTAACAAACTAATTATTAAGATTTATTTAATTTTAGGAGAATATTTTAGTTAAATATATAATTTCAAAAATAAAATTTATTTAACTAATTTTATCATTTATTTGAAAGGAAAAGAATAAAATTTTGATTAATTAATAAAGGTAAACATAATTTAAATGAATTAGAATTAAAGAATTTGAAATAAGGAGAATAAATTCGAAAAAGCCCAAGGTCCAAAAGTCATTTCTACTAGGGTTCTGAATTGCTCCTTGAATTAAATCATTGGTCTGGTTTTCCTCCCTATTTTTATTCAGCCCAAAACCTTATTATTTTAGCCCAAAGGCCTAGCCCAAAATGCTATCGGGCCTGCCTCCTTTTCCTCTTTTGGCCCATTGGCGCGGCATGCCTGGAAGAGGACGGCGTGGCCAACGCCGTCGCTTGTGGGCCTGCCTGGCAGTGACTCAAAATGGTGACGGTGTTACGGGATTGAGACGGCGGTTGAGTTCTTGGCTGGACCGGTAGGGTGAGGTAGACCACCGGCGACGGGCGACGGCGGTTCTTCACCGTCGTGCCGGTTCCGGTGACTAGGTTGGGAGCATGACGACTACATCATCGCGACGGATACGATGGTAGGGTTAGGGAGGTAAGCTAGTGATTGGAAGGGGCTTTCCATGACAGGCAGAGTCGAGGCGCCATGGTCGGGGCAAGAAAGCTTGTGGAGAGCCCAGCTCCGGTGAGAGAAAGAAGAAATTTAGGCTCCAAGAGGGTGGAGAAGGACTTGACGAGGCTAGCACTTACCGGAATTAGAAGGGAAGGCAGAGGGGGCGACGAATTTGGGTGGCGGCCTAGCTCGCCGGAGTTGAGCAGAGCAAAGAATGGGAGGGGAGCAGTGGTAGTGAGGGCGGATAGTAGCTTGGGTTGAAGATGGTCGGAGCATGCTTGGCGGGGGTATTTATAGGGCTGAGAGGGCGATGAAGAGTAAGGATAAGGGTAGAAGAGGGCGGCGAGAAGCTCCTTGAGCACCGCAGAAAGAGATGACAGGCGAGGGCGAGGCACCTGTGGGTTGAGGTCTAGGTGGCAAGACGAGGTGTGGCCAACTCCGACCCGAGGCTCGCCCAAGGCGATGGGCGCGACGACGGTGAGGCGAAGAGCAGTCGGCGCGGGTGAAGGCAGTGGGCGGTGGGATTTGATCCCCCCCCCTTCGCCCGAGGTTGAAGATGACCTCGGCGAAGGTCTATGGTCCAAGAATCAGGTGTGGGCCGCCGTGGCTTTGGGCCACCGGCTCCCCCTGTTTTCCAACCTCTTTTTTTATTTTCCTTTTTCTTTTCTATACCCCCTTTTTATATATATATAAAAGAATATATACACAATTCAAACCCCTAACTTAAAAGAGTTTACTCCAAGGTTTAAAATGAAAGGAATATTTGTATTGGAATTTAAACTTATGCCTTTGGTTATAATTTGTTTATAGGATTTAAAATTTTTCCTTAAATCCTTTTTGAAAGATTTAGAAAAAGGAACCCTTCCCATTTTTGGAAAAGTATTTAAAAATAATAAATGGCACATTTTCCTTTCCATAGTTTAATAGAATATGCATATGATGACATGCCTAATTAGGGTTTAAGATACGGAGTACCACAGGGTCCTAGCGGAGTGGTGTTTATTAATGGGTATCGTTGTTTTGTGACGTTTATTGATTGTTGAACTACTTGGGTGCATGTGTTACGGAATAAAGGTGGTGTGTTTGAGTGGTTTAAAGATTTTCACAATCTAATAATGACTCAACACGGAGCACTTGTAAAAGTATTCCATACTGATAACGACACTGAGTATGTGAACAAGGACTTTGATGAATATCTATCAAGTTATGGAATCATTCATCATACTACTTGTCCAAGAACCTCAGAGCAGAATGGTTTGGCTGAAAGGAAAAATAGGCATCTATTGGAAATTACCCGTTGCATTATGTTATCAATGAATGTCTCTAAATACTTGTGGAGTGAAGCAGTGATGGCGGCTACTTATCTGATGAACAGAATGCCAACAAGGGTACTTCATTACAAGGATAAAAGGATATACTGATGCTGATTAGGCTAGGTGTTTAGATGATAGAAGATCAACATCAGGGTTACTGTATATTCCTTAGTGGCAATCATGTTAGTCGGAGAAGTAAAAAACAGAGTGTGGTTGCAAGGTCTACAGCAGAAGCTGAGTTTAGATCCATGGCTTCAGGATTATGTGAATTAATGTGGTTGAAAATCCTGCTAAGTGAACTCTAGCTATATGATGGGGCTCCACTTGAAGTTTATTGTGACAATCAATATGGTGACCAATCCTATCCACCATGTCAGGACAAAACATATCGGAATAGATAAACATTTTATTAGAGAAAATATAGAGGATGGAACACTACATATTAGCTTTGTCAAGTCTAATGACCAATTAGCATATGCTCTCTACGGTTTGATGAATTATGTAACAATATGGGGCTTAGAAATGTATTTGCCCCATCTTGAAGGGGAATGTTGGTGGTCTTATGTGGAAAATAGGTCTTATAGGAGGGCCGAAATACAAAATGCGATATGTATAACTTGTGTGGTGAAGGAATGGAAAGCGTGAGAGTGTCTTCCTGAATTTAGAGTGTTCCTCTTCTGTTCCTCTTCAACATGCTGTGAGATTCCACTCGAAATCCACCTAAAATCCTACGATAAAGCCAACATTGCAGGCAAATTCACATTAATAAAACAATAAAATGCAACATAATATATCAAGTCCCCAAAACACCAGCACCCCTCAATCATAATGAGTTTTAGGCATCAATACAAGCACATAATAGAATAGGGAGTCATATGTAGAGTAAACACCACAACTAGAACCACAAAAATAGGCAACAACCTCCAGTATCTAGAGACTGGAGTCAGCAGGCATATTTTTTTCAAATCATGTAAAGTTTCCAAAGCAGAAATCAGGAACTAAACTATGAAACAAATGCCTAAGAGAAAAAATGGCAAATAACGACTTTTCATATGATGAAACCTATCAAGTTCAAACAATGATTCAAATTATTTGCAAAAAAACATAGCCTGGATCACGATAATAATTCATAATGAGCAGGTTAGCATTTTACACTAGAATGCACAAAACTAAAAGATCATGTACGATTACAGCCTCAATTACACAAACGAGTAACAAACTTACAGATCAGATTAGGGATCAGGAGCAAAAAGATTTACTAAGTAATATTGTCCAAAAGTTATAGGATCAAGAGCAAAAAGATTACTAAGTAACAATGTGATTTATTAAGCATCATTGTCCAAGAGCTATGGGATCAAGAGAAAAATGATTTACAAGCATCACTGTCGAGGAGTTCAGCCTCCAAACATGCAACATCAGCCTCCAGATGTTCCGCTTCAGCACGTTTAGCTCGAGCTATGCGCATGACAGCTTTGCCTGCTTGGTCAGGACGCCGACTAGGTCGGTATCTCCCCTCCCTGTTCTTGTTCCTTCAAGCTTCCGAACTTAGCGCTCACTACCAATCTCATACCCACCACCCTTACGACTCCCAAACCTGAAACAATCAAACCACAAAATTAGTATTAATCACAAAATTAGTATATATCAGTTGACAGAACACATGATAAAAAAATATGAAGCTGTGAAATTTTACCCCTTCCTTTCACTTTGTACATCCTGATTGTCTAAAGTGTCCTCCTGGGGTGTCCTCCTGGTCTTCTGAGGTGTAGTCCTGGTCTTTGAGGTGTAGTCCTGATCTCTGAGGTGTATACCTTGATTCTTCATGAATGTATGCGTGTGTACCTTCACGTAGCGTTCTGCAGATAACTTACTGGGGTGTGGCTATGATTTTCAGTAAATTCAGCCCTATAGAAATAGCAGGAGGGGATCGACTCCCACAGAAACAGGCAGCCAGAAACAAAAAAGGGTGCGAGCCAGGCTCACAACTGGAAACAACAATACGTGGGTCTGTATTTGAAATAATCTTTGTTGGTGTCTGTTACCAACAAAGAGTTATGCTGTTAATGCTTAGAGAATTAAATTTTTAACTATTGACTATAATTGATAACAAAAAAAGAGTCCAATAACATTTGAGTTGAATCGCACTACATAATAGACCCGTTTAGAAGCTACAGATAGACAGTAGGCAAACCCGTGGCCCGTGGGACAATGAGTCAACAGTAAAGAGTGGTGAGCCGGTGATTGACTGATAGCAAATATTTTAGTCACCTGCTATTGAGACAAGCCTTTGAAATTATCCGTCTATAGTTTTCACGGAAGAGATCTCTAGAACAAAATAGCAAATATTTCAGTCACCTGCTATTGAGACAGGCCTTTGAAATTATCCGTCTATAGTTTTCACGGAAGAGATTTCTAGAGCAAAACTCAAATGGAAATTAGTTTATTTATATCAAGGACCCATTGGAACCGGGCCGCCGACACACGGCGCGCCCGCCGGGTTGCCCGCACACATGGCGCACCCGTGCACACACACTCAGGGCGTCGGGCCACCACCCACACGCCCGAACGCACAACAGCGGGTTTTAAATCGGTTAGGCCAACACTCCCTCGAAAAAGCTAACCCATTAGGGGTTGCACCCTCAACCATATAAACATACTTGCCCACCCACAACTGTGTGAGTATGGACTATTCCCAACAGAATCTAAGAACCCGATATTGTTTTGTCAATCTAGCCTATAGTTCTACACTGCCGGCACATGTTGACCATCTCAAACGATTGTGTTTGCTATGCGTGAGTGTTGTAGAATTTGAGGACCGTGTATAATAGGACTGAACTATCATCTTTGATCTCTATACTACGCATGATCATCTTGCTCTCTAATAAACAGAGAAAAACTATTATTGTCGCCATACATACCTTGTACATTACCAGATTGACGCGATTTTGAGAAGCATACAATGATATTTTGCTGATATGTATGTTTTCTTGAGAATTGCCTTTAATTACTTGATTGACTGGATATGCATTTTGAAGGTAGCAGTTGATCTACCCTCCTTGATTCTCTTACTAAAAGCATCTTTGTCTTGATCTGTTTGCGGGAACCTTGATTCACCTTGTGGCTCTGTACACCCACATCTCTCGCACAAGTACGCATTTGGATCTTCACTAATGCATATCTCCTCCAAAATAACCGCTGTTTCTACTAGGCACAGTATGAATTCCACCATCATTGTTTCATCCACACTGAGGAATCCAAGAATCATGACACTAACAAGGCTATAGTGCTTGAAGCCAGCGTCTACTTCCCATGGTACCTTCTTTCTGGCAGCTTGTTCTGCGCACTCATGGTCCACTAGCTGTAGTTCAGAAAAGCGTACAAGTTCATATATTTTAGAAATCTATTTATGTATATATATGTATGTATATATATATGTGTGCGCGCACGCTCTCTCTCTTTAGTTGTTACTAATTAAAGCTCTTGTATGCACTGTAAAAGAGAATCTACGAGATATTCAAGAGTTGCATTGGTTGAACAATCCAAATATGCATGCATGTATTTTCCAAATACTGAAATGCCCTTTTGAACTATATATACATATACATACATCAATGTATAGCCGCTGCAAGTGTTGTGCGGATTGGAGTAGAAACATAGTCCAAGTGAGACCACATTGCCGGTGGACATTGCAGATATTTAGACTCCTTAGGTTGCAGAATACGTCTGTCAGTCGTCTTGAGATTTCTGGTTGAACCCAAATCTGCATGCTCAATAAATTAAAGCCCAAGAATGAAACAAGTTACCGAAAACATAGATTATTTCATAATATTTTGCAAAATAAAAATAATCAAGGTAGAAAATTTAAGACGTAGTATGTGCTGCTAGTTGATAGAAAAAACCTACATCAGCGCCATCGAAATTGAGGTGTAGATGGCTGATGGCAATGTTGCGCAGGATGTGGCTTAACTTGAGAGGAGTTCGCTGACCGGGATTGCAGGCATTATTGGCCAACTTGACCTTGGTGAGGCGTGGGACGTGGCCGAAGGATACAGGCTCGCGGGTCGTCCAGAACCAGCCAAATAAAACGAAGTGCTCT
Source organism: Paspalum vaginatum (assembly GCA_030272315.1). Classification (NCBI taxonomy): domain Eukaryota; kingdom Viridiplantae; phylum Streptophyta; class Magnoliopsida; order Poales; family Poaceae; genus Paspalum; species Paspalum vaginatum. The sequence goes on along the minus strand of CM059018.1, from coordinate 1,590,130 downwards.
AGCCTGGGAAGCCATGCGAGGTCGACGCCAACGAAGTGACACAAGGAGATAGTGATCTCTCTAAGCCTCGCGTGCCGCACCCGCCACAACCCCGCCGCGAACTTGGGGCGACAAGAGTCTAAAGACAGCTTCTCCAGCCTGGTGCAGGTAGTGAGGATGGCGCGCAGGTCGGACCCCGAGTTCTCCATCGTCTCCATGGTAAGCTGAGTCAGGGCTCCGAACGCCGCCGGGCAGGCGTCCAAGAGAGCCCTGAACCGCCGGCCATACCCAGCCACAGCGCGGTCGATCATGATCTCGGCCGCCTCCTCCTCGTCCGGCGCCCAGTCGCCGCTGCCCAGCTCGCTCTCTAACTGCTTGCACAACGTCGTGATCGTGAGCTCAGCCGCGCGGACCTCACCGTCGGCCACGGCGTCGTCGAGTATGCGCCCTAGTGCCTTGTAGTTGTGTCTAAGATAGAATCTCATGGCGAGAGTAGTGTGCACGCCGGCGCCGCCGCCACCGATCAGCCGCCGCTTGCAGGCCAGCAGCGCGGTCACCGCGTCGGCCATCTTGTCACCCGCTTCGGTCAAGACGTCACGGTAGCCATAGTCGTCGACGCTCTCCGCGGGAGGAGGCGCCATGTCCTCCTCTTGGCCGTCGTCGTGGTCGTGGATGTAGTCGTCGCTGTCATAGTCGTCCGGTATGAAGTCGTCGATGTCTAGGTCAAGCCTGGGTAGCCGGTGGGGAAGACACCGCCACCGCCGTGACAGGGCTCCGGCGCGGACGGCGTCGCGGAGATCCAACTTCTCGAGTATTGAGACGAGGACATCGGTTGGCATCTTGCTCAGCATGTCTTCCTCCGGATCCTCCTCTTCTGCTGATCGATTATTGGTGGGCTCCATGATTTTTTTTCGGCTGGGTATTTGGAATTGGCGATCGATGTGTATAACGATGGCATCATGCAGCGTCGATATATATACTGCATGTGCTGCTCAATAATCCGTCAGAGTCCGACTCGTATATATAGTCCTAGTAGCTATCCTAGCCCACACGTACGTACGAGTACGGGGCGAGCTTTGTGCACATATATAGAGCAACGCTCGCACGCATGGCGACGAAAGGAAAAACCCCTTCCGTCTCTTCCATCCGCAGATCGGTTCCCTTCCCACCATCATCAGGGTGTGCAACGAAAACCCTCGCTCCCCATATATACTGATGTGATCCCAATAACATGCTGTGCTTCCCATTATTAGGCTCTGCGACTGTATACAGTATATTCCTGATGTGACCAGTTCAACATTTACAATTTTTACATATCCCATCATGTTAACGCCTACTGCAGGGCAATGTCATATATAGCTTTGCAGTTCCCATACAGACCAAATATGGTGAGCCTGAGAAAGTGCTAGACTGCAGTTCTGGGCAAACTCGCCCCGTAGTCGTACCGTCCTAGTACGTTACGTGTGGGTAGGATATTTTTTTTTCGCAAACGTGCCTTCACTAAAAAAAATTACAACCACAGGGAGTAAACCGCGGCTTACAAGAACCATGACAGAGCAAAGAAAGAAAAGAAGATACAACCACACGGACACGACACAACCCACCAAGACCACCTAGACAACCAAACCCTAGGGGGAATAATTAGGGTTGCTTACAAAAATCATCGGACATTTGAGGTTCCGCAAGACGACGCCCCAAGGAGGAAAGCGACACCCATGGCACCGCCGTCCCGTCCAATATATGGACTAAGTTTTCACTCAGCGAAAGGGCAAGCTACATCTGTACAACGTAACCACTACCGGCACCGGCTTTAAACAGGCAACAGGGCTTTCACCCGACCACCCTAGACCGATACCCTCAACAACTGGCGACAGCAAGCAAACCCCACTGGCGACGTCATTCCTCGTTGCCGTTCCATGTCGCCAATTGTTCCTCGTCACCGGCGAAGCAGCATCCAAGGGCCGGTCTCCGTCGTGCAACTCGTGCGCGCAGCGCGGCGAGGCCTGTGTCGTACTGTGCCGTGCGTGCGAGCTCAGGCCCTCATCGCAGGCGACGCAACATCCAGGGGGCTCGTGCAAGTCGTGTGCGCAGTGGCATGACCTGTGTACCGCTGCTCCCTTGCCAGCACATGTAGCAGTATCGATTCGTGCCTGCGAGACCACCGCCGCATATAGATAGCCAAACGGGCGGCACGGTACGAGCTCGGCATGCTCCGGCCGGGAAAAAGGCCGCGGGCGGTGGCGCGACGTGGTGCTTGCGTACGAGACCATGCTGGCGCTGGGCGTGCGCGCCGACAGGTTCACGTACCCGTCGGTCCTGCGAGCCTGCGGCGAGCTCCGGGAGGCCGCCGTTGGTCGCGGGATCGAGCGGCGCGTTCTGGCGTGGGGGTTTGGCCTCGACATGTACGTCTGGAACGCGCTCGTGGGGATGTACGCCAAGTGCGGGGAGCTGGGCGACGCGCGCAGGGTGTTCGATGGAATGCCCGCCAGGGATGTTGTCAGCTGGAACGGCGATGGTGTCGGGGTACACGTCCGCGGGCATGTGGGGCGAGGCGTTTGAACTGCTGCAGCAGGTTCCCGTGGCGAACGTCGTCACCTGGAACGTGGTCGCCACGGGGAATTTGAAGGCGGGGAACGACGGCAAGGTGATGAGGCTGGTGTCGCTGATGAGGAGCTGCAATGGCCCAGGGCTCGATTTTGTGATGGTTGTGATTGGACTGAAGGCATGTGGCAGGAATGGTAATCTGGGAATTGGCCGGGAGTTCCACGGCGATGCTGTTCGCCACTGCTTCTACAGGCTTGAGCGCGTGGAGAGTTCACTGATCACGATGCACTCGAGGTGCCAGATGATGACCTCCGCCTACCGCCTGTTCAGAACATGCTCAGTTCAGAGCATAGCGATTTGGAATTCATTGCTAGCTGGATTTTCATTCATGGACCAGGTCGAGGAGGCTACTTTGCTTTTCAGAGAGATGATTGATTCTGGTGTCTTTCCAAACGAAGTTACTTTGTTAACTATGCTTTCGCTTAGCGCACGTTTCGGACACCTCTGTCATGGAAGGAAGATGCACTGCTACATTCTCAAACATGGACTAAGTGGCTCTAACTTACTTCAGAACTCGCTTGTCGACATGTACTCCAGGTCTAGACAGATGACTGCTGCCCGGAGAGTGTTTGACTGCATGCAGTACCAAGACAGGCACGCTTATACTTCTCTGAACCTCTTTGATGAAATGGTTGCCAACAATATCAAGGTGGACCACGTAACTACGGTTGCTGTTCTTTCGGCATGCAGCCACTCCGGGATGGTAACTCAAGGGCAATTAAGATTTGCTGAGATGTTGGATGTATTTTGCATCGAACCAAGGGTGGAGTATTTTTCTTGCATGGTTGATTTGTACTGCCGTGAGGGTTTGCTGAGGATGGCCGAGGAGATAATTAACAAGATGCCTTGATGCCTTTCCAGCCTACTGCTGCAATGTTGGCAACTCAAATTGAGGCTTGCAGATCCATGGGAGAATAGAAATTGGGGATTGAGATGCAAAGAAACTTCTAGCAATGATGACAATCAACCCCGGTCACTACAAATTGGTTGCAAGCATGTATATATCAGCGAAACGCTGGCCAGAACTAGCTAAGTTTAGACCATTAATGAGCGCCATCGCGCTAAATATGATTCCAACTCATTCCTTACTGGAGTCAGAATATGACATATGCCCAATCGAACAAGGTTATTGCTTAAACCGCAGTACACATGGAGGCTTGTCTGATGATATGACAGATACTGATTTCTCTAGTAGTGAGGAAGCGAAATGCGATGAAGCTTGTGGTGGGTAACAATAAAGCTGGAATCCAATAGGTTATTTTCGGACCATGGCTTTCATGTTAGGCAAGCAAGCAACAACCTGTGTTTTTTGCATCACAGACGACATAATATGTTGTTCATGCCTTTTATTGCCACACTACTTACTGTTACTCTGTCTACGTGCTACTTCACCGTGCTAGCTTACAAATTAGAGATATTTGTTTACATGTGCTCACTTTTGTGGTTTGAACTACCGATACCTGAGAAGTACTTGTATACACTAATTTTGATATGTTGTATAATTCCTACATAAAAATTGTTTGATCTGCAATTTTCTGAATGGTGCTTTTGATTTCTTGCCAGGTCTTTTTACATATGTTCTTGATTCCATTTGGCTGGTATTTTGGAGGATGTGAAAGAAGATCCAGGGTGCTTTTACTCCTCGTGCTAAGTAGTAGAGGCAATTGCACTGAATCAGTGTGCTTGATTTTTTTGTCGAAAAAGAGCCAACCTTAGTAATGTGCGTTTCAAGTTCTTACTAACTTGAAGGTAACATTGGCCTCTGATATACTGATACCCCTTTGTTTGAATGTTCTAACAGAGAGCCTTGCATTGCTGTATTCAAATTAGAGATGACACTTAAAGTGCAGCCTTCAAGCTCAGTCACACAATTCAGCTTGGTAATATCAAATTCTTCATACTACTATCAATCGACACTGTTCTTTTACTTTATGTGCGCTCGTGTGATTCATGGCCATTCCAATTTGACCAACTTCTGGATTGCAGAAGTGAAGGACAGCTCTGGTAGCTGGTAAGTTTGTTTAACCAATTCTGGAAGTTGAGAATCTTTTTCCTGGAACATAAGCAAACTTCAATTTATTTTTCTATTATTTGATTTGATGTCGTTTCAATTGGCATTGGACTACTTCATCCGGCACGGGGACAACGGGGAGAGAGAGGATGGGAGGAGAAGGCAGGGTATGACTTGTTGTCCGAGATGCAAAAGTAATGTAAGCACGTTTGGGTAGTGATGGCGATGACAATTAAGGTATAGAAATTTTGAAGTGATGGCATTATATTGAAAGGAACTTATAATTTCTGATGACATTGAAAGGATCAATATAAATTTGATGGCATTGAGGGAATTTGCTCATTGTTGATCTTCCATGCTCTATCTCGTTTTTTTTCCGAACATGCGAAACACCTATTGCATTAAGACGAAAGCATAGGAAAACAACGACGACGGTAAGCCTAGGTTTAATTTACAACAGCAATTTGCAATCGATTTATAACAATTGACGACAAAGAAAGGGAACCACAAAGAAGATCAATCGTTGATAAGACAACCAAAGACTAGACCTTGGCCTCATCCTCAATACTCGTAGCCGCGCCAACAATCAGGTGACCAACAACGATCTTGGATGGCTAGGCATACAAAATGCTCTATCTCTTTGAATGTCCTTATATCTCTTCCATCTTCCCAAAATAGCTCCTCGTAACTGTGTCCAGAACCCTATGCTGAATGTCCATAGTATTGGTATTCAGGTATACCACAGACCTCATTGTTGGATGCTGAGTACAGATGAAAGAAAGAACCTTATATCGCAAGGAGTTCATAGGAAACACCATGATGAATGCTGGCACCAAGGTTTTCGTTTCTGGGCCAGTAGCCGTGTCGGCTGTCACTGTGACCAGCGGAGCCAAGAGGCTTGGCTGGATGGCATGGCTCCTGAACCATGCCATGGCGGTGTTCTTTTTTTTTTTTGATAAAGTGCTTGTATTAACTTTTAATAAACCAGGTACATAGACCAGTCCACATAGACCACATACAAGCACCCTCTAGGAGGTTGCACAGAGGACATGTGGCCAACCAAAATAACAGAGCACCCAAAAGGAAAGAGAAATGACAGAAAAGACCATTGGGGAGCTTTGTGCTTGCCATTGTCGCCATACGCCGTCGCCGCTGGGTCCCTCATCGAGAAGAACACTAGAACGAAGCTTGAGCGATTGATAGGACACCAAAAACAGGGAAGACACCATCGCAGCTTGCATTGATTTCGGCCGCAGTAGCCTCCCATCCCTATAGATTGGAGGCAAGAAGCCATTGTTGCTCATTGGCAGGGCCACGGCCGTGCTTCCGGTCCAGGACCGGAGCCGTCAGTGAAAGCCGAGAAGATGATCCAGATCCTCGCACCTTGCCACAAATCCCATGGTAATCCCTTCAACCCCACAAAGCTGAGCCGCCATCTCCAAAACAATTGGCCAACACGATGAACAGCTCAAGAATACAACAAACACCCCCAAATGCCAAAGCACCAGGAGAACAGGCAGCCCTACATCACCCATAGAGCATATAGTAGATCCACAGGACCAAGCTCCCACAAGCTCCATGACAACATTGAGGACAACACCGCAATGACAGGGTTGGAGCCGGGGAGACTTATTCCAAAAGAACGCCGCCACTGTCTCGCTGTCGACGTCATGGACACCAAATCTACACAAACTACGACCTAACCTACTACACTAGGTGGAGAGCTGTGGTCCTCGCTCCCCTCCACGGCCACACACCCATCCGAGGTGAGGGGGACCGGTGGAAGAAGCTGCCGAAGCTCTGTGAGACTAGCTGTTGATGGGTTGGATGCTTGTGAGGGGTGCGGGGGTTAGGCTGAAACCAGCAGTTCTCTTATTTTCCATCCCCTATCACTATTCCAATTATCGTTTTCTCTGTCTACGGTGTAGAACCGTAGTGCTACAGTGCCGGAACAATGTATATGGGATGGATATGGGGGAGGCGTTAGCTTCAACCTTAGGTTGGTTGCGGGAGAAGTGTATTGGACAGGCTTGCTCCCGCCATGGCGTCGTTCGATGAGACATGGGCATGGGCACGAGGGAGGACCTCACATCATGGGCCCAAAAGCCCATATTCATGTACTTACTACTTAGGGTGTCCCACATGGGACAATATAGCATCACCCTAGCACCCATGACTGGGAGCTCGCCATGGTTTGACGTGTACGACAACGACTCGGGGTGGGGCCGGCCGGTGGGCATCCGCAGCAGCACTGAGAACAAGGTGAACGGGAAGGTGACCGTGTACAATGGGCGCAGCGGCGGGGGCAGCATGACATGGCCCTGGAGGTGTGCCTGGTGCCCGCAGCACTTGCCCAAGCTCACCGCGGACAAGGAGTTCACAGTGCGCGAGCGACGACGTGGCGTGATGGTGGCTTGGTGATGGGCGTGTGTTTGTAATCTTGGAGCATGTTTTGCTGCAAAGAAAGGATCACAAACACGTGCGAGTCCAAGGGATTGGATTAATGGATTGGATCGGATCACAGGAGATTACGAGAGTGGAGACACTCTCCGGATGTGCTCTTGCCTCAGTGGCAACATAGCACTTGCCGAGGACTAACAAAGCTCACTTTTCAGAGGAAGGAGATGGAGCTCACTTACCGAACATCCCCTTCACTACTCAAACAACACGAATAATTACAAAGAAATCCAGAACACAGATGCTGTACCATTAAACAGGCGACATGTGCTCGCTCAATGGCTTAGCAGTGCAGTACATCCACGGAGAGAGAGAGAGAGAGAGAGGACATAAATACATCAAACTTTATCATCATGAATTAGTGTCCTGAAGGTTCAGCAATACACACAGACGGCATGCACTAGGCCAGCAGACACTTGGTTCATCAGATACACGCACACACAAATAGCGGACCTGCAGGAGGCCGGCTGCCTTCCTTATTGAAGAACCGAACACACAGCAAGCAAACAGAGGCTGGCCAGGCCAACTCGGCTCGTCTCGGCCTTCCATCAAGCTAAGGCAGGAGCCAACCTGAAGCCCACACCGAGTATATAGAAGCAGCAAACTGATGAAACAACCGAACCAACACGAGGTAGAAGAAGCGGCTCTGCCAGCCGGCAATCACGATCACGAAGAAGCCACTGACGACGTAGCAGCAGCTAGATGCACAGGTCATGACGATGTGGATTTCACCTGGGCACATTAGTGAGAAGCAAATCAATCATCCATCAAAATGTAGTTGCAATGCAGAGATCTACTTGGTGCCTTGCTAAGTTGCTAGCATGTCTGTATAGCTACATATATACGTAGCTCAGCTTATTACCTGAGGACAGTACCCCTGAGCATGCACCCCTTCTTGTAGTAGCGTGAGTGCACGGGTGCCTTGTAGAGGGAAGGGTGGTGGCCAGCGTCCACCCCGTCCCAATCTAGCTTGTCCCACACGTCCTTCTCCACCTCCACGGTCGGCCTTCTCCTGCCCGGTTTGCGGCCCTTTAAGGCCGGCAGCCGGCGCAGGCTCCAGCATCCCCTGATCTTGATGGTCTTCAATGCAGGCGCCAGCATCTTGGCGTCCTCGCATATCTCCCTCAGCGCCGGCACGTCGTGCAGGTGGATGGTGGTCAGCTTCGGGAACTGGACACCCCGATGCCGGTGCCCCTCATCCCCCGGCACGAAGACGTGCCTGAGACCGCCGCAGTGGATGATGTGGAGGGTCTCCAGGCTGGGGAAGAAGGAGGGGGACCCCATTGCAAGCGCGAATTGGAGGCTTGGGCAGCGGCGCAGGTGCAGGTGCTGCAGACTTTTGAAGCGAGGAAGATCGAGCTCGATGACTCCTTTGCTCCATATGCAACGTGCTGCTAGGAGATCCGATGACCGGATGGTCTCCAGCTTACCATACACCTCATGTGTATTGGGTGGAAAGACAGCGAGCAAGTTGGGGCACCTCTCGACACGGCACCTCCTAAGGGAAAGCCAATATGCTATAGGCATGGTATTGGTGCAGGTCGAGACATCATGCACGTGTAGGGATTGGGTGTAGCGCACCATCGCCAGATTATTAGCATAATTAGGATCTGATACCTCCGCTTCACTCTGCACGTGGCGGCTTCCATCACCAATCTCAATGTGGCGATCTAATTGTTCCATCGGGTCCTGCGGGAAGGCTTGCATCATCGAGGAGGATAATAGCCCATCATCGGCAACCTTGGTGGAGACATCACCATAGAGTCCACCTGCAGCTACAACACAACGGCTTCGTTGATCACTGGATCCAACCATGGTCTCCTTGCTTTCTGTTGCTTCAGGTTTAAGATCAACCTCATCACTAGATGCAGATGAAGAGGTAGTGATGCTAATGTTGAAACAACAACCATCTTTATTTGTGCGGTCAACAAGAGTCCATAGGGACCTAGCTAGCCTAGCATCTGTGATGACAGCATGCACCTGTAGCCGGGAGGATTCTTGATGGGTGCCAAGGGATGGTGACCTCATGCCCCAGGTCCCAGGACGTATATCTATGCAGATCAATTGTAGCAGCAGCTTTGACTGTTGCTCAACTGAGCCCCATTTTATTGCACGAAGGCACTCACAGCCTAGTAGGAAGAGCCGCTTCAGCTTCGGGACATCCACCACCATAGCTCCAAAGTCAAGTACCTTGATCGCACATCCTGAAAGGTCTAACTCCACAAGATTAGGAAGCCCACGCAGGAACAGCTTATCCAGTCTTGTGCAGCCTTTTAGGGATATTTTGGAGGTCTTGGCATCCTTCTTACCTCCCGCAGATGAAGCCTCCGGGCGAGAACTCATTGGAGGTAGCTTACCGGTTGATGCCATCCAATGAGATGCTGATCCATAACCATCAAAACTGAATGACCTTAGCAAGCAGTTGTGAAGCACAACATCCTGCAGCTCATCACAACCATCTAGAACAAGTACCTCAAGTCTGCTTGCCTCTGCAGCTAGGCCTGCTGGCAGTTTTTTCATGTTACTGTTACCTGACAAATCAAGTATTTCCAGCTTCTTCTTGTTCACAAATGAACTATCCATATCCATTGACACCGCATGTTCCTGATGACGTGCAGGTTTGATTATTCGAAGTCTTTGAAGGCAAGGTAGCCTTTTCTGTAATTGACTTGCGTACTGCCAACACCTAACTCCTTCTATACTTAGCTCTGTGAGATTTGTCATAAGACCTGTCTTCTCATCAGATAAGATCTCACCCCAGTCCGTGTAACGTAGGTCAAGCACCCACAGGCTATGTAGACATGCCCACTTGGTGACACTGTCCCCTTCTTCGTGTTGAGTTGGATTATTCTGATGTGTGCAGTTGCTCAATCCAAGAAATCTTAATGTAAGGCAGTGGAGAAAAGGAGGTGACCCAAAACTGAAGGCACAACCAGAGAGAACTAGAACACCAAGTCTATTGCACTGTTTAAACAAGGCATTTGGTAATCTAGGTGCACCAATAGTCCTGTCAAATGCTAGGAAGATTGATGATGCCCTTGCCACTATGGTTTGCATGTTGTCTTGGACTATTTTGTTCTTTGAGGTGACAAAGATCCAACGGTAAGGCCTCTTTGCATATGTCTTAATAGATTTGTGATCCTCTTCATGTTCAACTACCAGATGAGAAGTCTCCGAATGTTGCATCATCCTAGCAAACACCTCATTAAGAAGAGAAGAATCACCCCCATAACTTATCTCTGACTCCAGTGCATTGCTTATCTCCCTTGCCCTATCTCCTTGAATGACACCATCACATACCCAAAAGTTGGGAGCGTGAGCTGCCCAATCCAATCCAATGGTGCTATGAGAACTGCGACGCAGGAAAAATCCATAGCGCCAACATTCAGTGACCATGTTTAAGCCCATGTCTTGCATAAATGGATAGCGAGCGACTATGCTAGCAGCCTCTTCATAGAGCAGTGCATTAAGCTGTGAGTCCGATAAACCGGTGGGTTTGTTCAAGGTATAAATGAGAAGGTTTGTCCGTCTTAAACTCTCTCCTAGTTTCGCAATATCTTTAAGATACTGGAACTCATCCATGGTCACAAACCTTCTACTGAATGTCCATACTATTGTGCAATAATATTCTGGAATACCAAAATCACTTAGGGTAATAACTTCACCATTATTACTTCCGTTAAGAAAGACCACAATAATTCTACTTCCCCTCAGGCTTTCCTCAATCACTGCTGAAACTTCCCATACCACATCCCTAGAGACATGATCGACTCCATTGAAGTCATCCTCCTCGTCTTGCTCCTCAAACATGGCCCTAGTCCTCTGGTCAAGTTTTAGTTCCTCTGTGATTTTTCTCTGCATCACCCTCTTACTTTCCCATGTTGAGCAATCAATGTAGATCTTTTTGTCAAAGCATAATTTCGGAGGAGGATCTCTCATAGTTACAAGTGCTTGTGGTATAGACCTAAGAACTGCGGTTGCCCCAAAGCCATTCCAACCATGAAAGTAGATGGTGATGTTGCTCCTTGGGTTATTTTGAATAAGATCGAGGATTCCCTCTCTGGCGCCAGCAACATCCCTTGCGTGGAGCCTCTGAAATACGGGCGGGCACAGGAGCATTAATTGTTTAATCTAGGTATCTAAGGTCCTTTCGGCATACATAATACAAAGAACTGGCCGTGTAAATTAAGAAAGAAAACAAATTACTACGTAGCTTGCAATTGTGTATATATATATATATATATAGATCTGACTAGTAGTAGCATATATACCTCATATCTCATGATGAAATTACTCTCCGATCCCCGGCCAGCCACAGATCGACCAACAGTACTGTCGAACCGATATGCTTATCGACGGATCTAACCCATGATCAGCTGCATGCTCAAACCAGAGTTGATCAGAGACGAGAACGACCCGGACCTTAATTTGCGATGATCGAGCTTAGTTCCTGCCGATCGAAATGATCGAGTTGAGTTAGCCCACCACCAACAATTAGCTTCGCCAAGATCACGAAATTAGACAATGCAAGCTAAGGGCAGGGACAGCAGGATGGATCGATGCAATTTAATTATTGCAAATTCAATGGAAGCGGACTATATATATATATATGGCCGAGAACAAGACATGCACGCATGAATATGTGTGTATAAGTGGCAAGGTATAGGCGTATAGCTTACCGGCCTGGTCGCAGTACAGTGTCGTCCTTATCCTAAGCATTAAGCAACAAGCTGTAAAGCAAAAGCACACTGATCACTCGCCAGTAGTCTCGCGAGATCGATCCATTGCTTGTTGCCTCCATCTGCTATCCATGTATGTATGGACGGGCATCTCTCGCATCTTCTGGGAGGGGGTGCTTTATTACTTTGCTTCCCTCGCCCTTTGCTTTCTTTGGTGAAATACATAGCTCATATATAATAATTCTCAGCTAGCTAGCTTTCTTGCTCTCCCCCCCCCCCCCTTTGTTTAAAGAGATTGGTGATTGTTCTGCTGCTTTAATTTCTCAGTGTTCACTTGTCGCTCCTTTATTAATTTGTACGCACTATTGGAGCAGTCACTTTCACTATAGAGTAATTGTTGTTCGCTTCTCTCCGATCCTGCTCGACGTCGTCAACCTCCGATCCGGTGCTGCTAGTGGTATGTTGGGCGATGAAATTATTCTTCCGCCATCAGATCACACCACAGCCATGAAGGCCACCATCGTCAGTGCCGAGAGAGCCCTGCATGCGCACCAAAAATATTTCACGACTAGCTAGTAGATAGACTGTTAAAGATCGATCGAGGAATATGGATGCATTCTTTCCGTCCTCAAGCTAGCTAGCTAGGTAGCTAGGGAGATCTCTATTGAAGAAGCTGCATGCACCTACCACTGCTCCCTCCGATCCGGATTTTATTTATTCGTCGTCCTCCGAATAATGACGGCCGTCGGGGCATGCAGGAAATTGAATTCAGTATTGCATGGTGTCGCACGCAAGCAGCATGCACGCTTGCTTCTGGCCTGGCCGGCGGCCGGCATCCTTTCCGACTTCCGAGAACCATCTTCGTCTAAAAAATATATAATTCTAGAATTTTTTATATTGATTATTAGTCGTAAGAAATGACCCATATATATGCCCCATTTTATCATTTGTACATGCATCTTAAAAAGAAAAAAAAGCTTGCAATAATTAAAGAAATAAAACCAAGCATGCACATGTTTTTTTTAGAAAAAAATGTTTTAACATTAATGTCATGTGCTAGGGTTGTAATTCTTTTTTTCAAACCTACCTCTTCTTTTTAGGATGAAGGTAGCAGTACTTCGTACACACAGTTACGGCCTACTCTACTTGTCTCTTTAATTCCCCAAAGCATGATGAAGTCGATCCCATGCATGCATATCCTGCGGCCAATTGCTCTTTTTCTTTCCTCTATGCATCTTTTTTTTTCCTTCTAAAGATTTTTGCGTGCAATTCCTGTGATTGATTTTTGTAGTAAAAACAAGTGGACGAACATGCGAACTGAGTGTAGCTCATGGTGGAACCTGTCCACCTGGGTTCAAGTCCGCGAATTGGCACAGGTGTTTGCATGATTTCACAGCTGCAAATTTCATGGCTTATAGCGTCATCCAGTGAAATAGCTAGTTCATTGGAAGTGCCCTTAGGCTGAGCTCACTATTAGGCTGGCCAAATGGACAAGACTGGTGAGGTCAGTTTAGAGGCTAGTCCATGTTAGCACTTCTAGTCAAATGTTTTTTAATATGCTCCATAAGACCATTTCCAGTGGGAGTTTCATCTAAGTTTCATTCTAATTAAATACTATGACACATCATCAGATTTGGTGATATAACAGAGTAATTACGAGGAGAGAGATAGAGAGAGTTTCATGGGAGGTGAGAGAATTTCATCTAGATGAAACTCAGCCTACACTGTTACCTAGACAAAAACTGATGTGGCACTCTAGGTAATTGTGCCATGAAACTCTTCACTGAGAATGACTTAATACTCCTAGGCTACCTTTGAATTAGTTTTGTGAAATCGAGGCTCGGGTGAATAGTGGGCCACGATGGGAGCTGACTTCAAATGAGATAGGCTCAACTTGGTTGGTTAGGCTGGGCAGCTCACCAAGGCACCCATTCCGCACTTTTTTTCATATTGACCTCCGACTAAATAAATTGCAAGAATGACCCATCTCCGAAACTATTTGCACCGGATGACTCTTTTTGCGGCGCCATGCGCCGTGGCGCCGCAGTAAAACGTTGTGGCGCCACGGGTGGTGGCGCTTCAATATCTGCCATGTAGGAACCGTCTGGGGTGGTCTATAGTGGTCCGACGGTTCCTACGTGGCAGATACTGCGGCGCCACCACCCATGGCGCCGCAACATTTTACTGCGGCGCCACGGCGCGTGGCGCCGAAAAAAGGATCATTCGGTGCAAATAGTTTCAGAGAGAGATCATTCTTGCAATTTATTTAGTCAGGGGGGTCAATATGCAAAAAAAGTGCCCCATTCCATTGTGTGGGTACTGTACGCACAGAAGAGTTTGGAATTTAAACGGTGAGACAGGTTCACTAGTGAGAATAGTCTTAAAGACTATCATTGTCGTCGTTGTAGCTTTTGAGCACGTTCCATTTGTATAGACCACATGCCCAACGCACTACTGGAAACACAGCCTAGGCCGACGGGCTAAACAATGGCCGACAGGGCGTTGGGAATTTTAGAAATGGCCAACTGTTACTCATGTGGCCGATATGCCATCGGGAATTATGTAGAATGGCCGACGGTTTAGACATTTTCCGAATGTTCTAAGGCGAACGGTTGGCCTTTGTGCTAAATGGCCGACGGTTTGTTCATTTTCCAACTGTTGTAATGTAAATTGAACGGTCGTCCTTTATGCAGAATGGCTGACAGTTAAGATATATCTCAACTGTTAACTATTAAATAGTCGGCCTTTACATCAAATGGCCGAGAGTTCAAACATTTTCCAATTGTTATAAGTCCAACCGTCGGCCTTTATACTAATGGCTGACCGTTCAGATGATTAATGACCGTTGTAAGTTCAACGGTTGGCCTTTATGGCAAATAGCCGATGGTCCAGATATGTCTCGACTGTTGTAAGTTGAACTGTCAGCCTTTATGCTGAACGGGCGATGGTTCACACATTTCTCAGGCATTGAACCGTCGGTCTTGACTGTGGAACTCTCATTTACTCTCTTCTATGTGACGCTCGGCTCATGCACGCATCATTTTTTTATTTCTCCTTCTCTGTGTGGGGCTTATCTTTTAATTTAACTAGTGCTTAATTAATTCTAACTTTGTTTTTTAAATAAAAATAGATAAATGTATTTTTCGTTTATAAATTCATTATATATGAGCCTCCTCCCTGTGGCTTATTGTTTTATTGGTGACTAAGTAGTGCTTAATTATGTTTAAAAGTTTATTTTTGTTGTTTATTTTGTAATATAGTTAAGTTCTCCCCAAATATGTTTCTACTTTACAAAATCATTAACAATATAAGGAATTTCATCCTTTGACTATTAGACAAAGATATATTATTCTTATATATCTCCTATATAGTTTGCACATGACTATTATATTCTAACTACATCAGTACCAAAAAAGGTGCAAGATATCTTGACAGAACTTGTATACCACGCTAATCCATATCCTCTTAGTCTATTGTCACCGGACCTTCGTTCAAACTTCTATTTCAAACTTCACTACGTGTACTGTGAATATACATTGTTTTACGCACTCTTTACACCTCTCTAGTGACTGTCTTATGCTGCCTTGCTTGGCCAACTAGTCGCCGATGTACGCCTCCTCAACACGCCCACCCTCCTCCGCCACCGCCATTGGACGTCTGCTCCTCATCCACGCTTGATAGCAGCGTCGTCACGGGACACGCCCACAGCTCATACTAATACTGGCCAACGAGCTCTATGGCAGAGGTGATTTGCCCTGGCACGAGCAACGCAGACGGTTGATGGCAGACGGTTGATGGCAGATGCTGTTAGCTCTCCGTGGTTGAACGAAGCAAAATCGTCATAAATTATTTTAGTGATTCCGCTTCTCATATAAAAAAAATCCAAATCACTATATGAGTTTTTGGATGAGGATAGGTTTTGTACGAATATTTACATATGTTTTAATTATGTTGCTGGTCTAATTTTGAAAGTGCTTTCCAAAACTCCGAGATTATATTATGATTTTTATTATGAATAGTAGAAATAATTAATGTAATCACAAATATTTATTCGGGGAGGGATATGTTTTAGCGCTCCTTAGAGTTTAGGGGCAAAAGGAAAACAACCCCTCTGCTGTATCTCCTATTTTTCGGCACCCACGTTCAGATATAGTAGCATTACCTTTTAATCTATCTCTTCCCCTCCGAATCTCCGTCTCTCCGACTTGGCTGCTCCCGGCGCGCAGCCGCCGCCGCCCCGTGAAGAAATTCCCCCACGAGGCAGGGGGTTCCAGCTGCTGGTTGCGAAGGCCACCTCCGTGGCACACATCTGCTTCCTTGTGCGCTGTGCCGCCGTCCTGACGCAACCTCCGCGGCTCCAATCAAACAACGACTGCGGTGGCACCGTCCCATCTCGGGTCTTCATCGTTGAGGTGGTGCCATTTCTCGCTCTTGTGCTATCTGTGTCGCCTGCTCTTTCAATTCAATCTGATAATTTATCGATGATCAAGATTACTGTCCTGTTGTTGGAGTTTAATTAATGAATCTTCCCTCAAAAAAATATACTACTGCTGTAAGAGGCCATATATTAGAACGAACTGAAGATGCCTAACTCCGTACACATGGTTTTTAGATGAATACGCTTAAGTAAACTTGCAATTATTTATCAATTTGTAAACTTGCAAGTTAAAAGTGTAATAAAAGACGGGGTAATACATGCCATTGTTTCCCTAGACAATCTTCTGAATATGCTCTTTTTCATTGTGAGTACTTTTCTGTAGAGAGATTGTATATTCTTTTCTACAAACTAATCTGATGTTTTCTGAAAAAAATGTGCAATTTATTTGATAGGAAAAGATTCGTTGAAGACCTCCAAATTTGAGTCCATTGATGGCGGCACAGCAATCAAAGCTAGGGTATGCCATTTTTCTTGTATTGGCAAAATAGACACCACTTTGATTCCATTGTCTAAATTTTAGTTCAAGTGTAATATACTGTAATGCTAGAGTTTGATATTGAACACTACCCTAAATCAGTTCAAGAAATTCATCAATCTTTGCAAAAAGTTTTAATTAATGTGAGAACTGATATCAAATTCTCCACTATATTGTTCCAGTTTGGTTATAGTTACAGTTTGAGAAAGTGAACACTACTTGCTTGGTGCCATTTGCTTTACAGTAACAATTTCATATACCTATTTGTATAGCTGTTTCTCAAATTTCAATTTCCATATGCCAATGATTTGACTCTGTGCATCCTTACTATTTTTGAGATGATGCCACATCCTTATTATTTTTGAGATGATGCCACATCCTTATTTTGATATTGCTTTTTTCTTGGTATATATTTCTGAAACTGCAAATTCCATAAACATTTATCTTTAGAAAATACACAATACTTTGATGCCCTGTTATGAGTAGTAGTGGTTTTTAATTCGTAAAACACATATACTTTATCTATATTCGTATCCTTGAGTCCCATGAATGTATTATATATTTAGGTGAAGTACAATGGGTGAGGACCGTAGTTGGATGTACAAAGAGCGGAAAGGAAAGTTGTTTAGTCCAGCTTGGAAATCCAGATTGGATGGCTTTTTGGACCATGCCTTTTCATTACCTGAAGCCGTTGTCGAAGGGAAATGATTTAATTGTGCACAAAAATAGCAGTTTGCAAATTAGTGTTCCTACTAATTATAGTTTTTATTTTCCTACTAATTAGAGTTTTTATTTTCTCCAAACTAACTGTAACTAATATTTGCTAAATGATGGTGCAGTGGCGTTTCAAGTGTCTTCCAGAGGACAGAGAAGAGGCAGATGAAGTCATATAGTTGAAATTTAAAAACATAGCGCCTAAGATGTTGAGCGAGCAGAAGCAAGCAGTAATTAAAGAACTATATAGGGATGGTAATGTGCTGCCAGAAGATGTGGATAAACAAGGGAATCGTTGGCCAACGAAAGAAGCACTTATTTCTGCTAAGCCAAGAGACTTTATAACTGATGAAGGTTGGCGTTTGCTATGTCAGCACTGGAGTACACCCGAATTTAGAAGTCGTCTCGAGATGGAAGTATCAATCGACAATCTAAAGGAGATGAAATGTTCCAACATGGTGGCTCAAGAAGCTTGCCAGCAACCCACCAATTTTTGGTAATATGTTACACATTAAACATACAATAATATATATATGCTACTTATGTCTGTTGTTAAGTGCATACGTAAACATATATACTTTTTAATTGCAGGCGCTCAAAACTGGTGTTAACCCGGGACTTGGTGGTGCTTGGCTGCACAATCATGAATTGAATCGAGGGATAAACGACGTCCGGCTGTGTAACCAAAGTGCTACTGATAAATGGGTTAGTTTTTGGCTATTTATATTGTTATTCTTGTAATTCTGTTATTACTACATTCTTACCAATCTTTTTCATGGAAAAGGCACAATATGAAGAAGGAATGGAAAAAAACATGGGCCAAACTGGAAAGTTGAGCATCCCGATTTAGATGGAGCTGTCATTTATGAAAGTGTGGGTAGAATGCCACACGGCAAGCTAGCAATAAGCATTACTGTGAAGGAAGCAATTAAGACAAGGAAGAGATCTGCACAGCCATATGCTACAACCAGAGAGAAGCGACTTGAAAGGGATAATGAAGAAGTTGCGAAATAAAATAGTGCTCTCAGGAAGTTCAACGTATTTTGCGAGTATGTATTGCATTGTTCTAACATTTGTGAAAAAGAAATATATGTTGCTGATCATGAGGTTTGTTTAACAGGCACTTGTTGCGAAAAGAGGAATAGACCATGATGCATTAGCTCAGGAAACGCCAACCAACTTGGTAAGCTTAAATATAACATTGTTTTCATATGAGGCAGATAAGATCAAAATATGCTCTAGCAATTATTACCCTTCGAACAAGAACATAGATTTACAACCGTACATGCTTATGACCTGATGGTTGACAAATGATGTTCAGATTTACAAGTGTACATGTTTGAACAAGTAGTCATCAAAACAGTCTGAGTAGTTTTCCTGAGCTCTTAGAATACATGCCCATTAAATAATGTAGGTCTTCTGTTAGAATTCCAAAAACACAAACAGCACAATATTGACCAGCAAAAAGGAATAGACTAGTGCCATTAGTATTCGATATTATTATGCTTTTTCTAATTATCAGCAGATAATTCTAATACAGGGCACCTCTGAATCTGAGGTTGGGTTTGCAAAGGAGCATGACAGTGTTGGTCTAACTGAAACTAAAAAGGTTAGTATAAATTCTACGTACCAAAGCATGTGGTGAATAATGATGCACTATAATTTCTATATTTTCATCTTTTATGACTGTACAGAAATCCTAAGTTTAAAAGGGCTTTCCTAATAAATTATTAGTGTGATGTTGCTTTATTCTGCTAGAAATAAAGATGAAGGACTTCATGCCTAGGCTTATTTAGCTTCAAAAACTAATAAGAAAGCATCCCTTTGATGAGTGCATAGAGAAGGGCTAAACATTAAAAAAAGATTCAGTCCACATTTTTCTGAAATGTCTGCAACATTTTATACAACAGCTAGCCCACTTTATATATAATCTAGGAAATTAGTAACAGCAAACAAACATGAGTCATGCTATAAATTAAATTATATTGTACTAGCTAATTGTGCATCTGCCATATTACTATTTTTATAGAGTATACAATAAGCATTGGCATGATTATTCTGATACTGCAATTTAGCTACTATGTTAGGACTTGATATACATACACCTAGTTTTGCTTGTGTCATGTGCTGTTGATAACTTAAAACTCTATAAAAAAAATAACTTAGAACACCCAACATAAATGGTTGTCCTTTATATCAAAGGTAGGGACATTAAGTTGTTTTGTCTTATGGTAATAATCAGTTGGTACAAAATTGTCCTTGTTATTGTTAGTTTTTATGCCAGTGCCTATTAAGTAAATAAAGCATATTTTTATTTCTAGGGCTACAATAATAGTGCAAGAGAGTACAATCTTGAAGATATGGATGGTTATTACAATGATGATGTATTTCCCGACTGGCATAGATAACTGTCCATAAAGTATTCCCCGACTGGTAGTCGGGAAATGTATCCAGGCCCACCATGCGAAAGACGCTCTGGCCTTCAAATTACTGACAGTCAACACTCGGTAATCTCCTATCGGCAACTGTATTGCCGACTACCCATCGGCTAAAGGGGGAATGGCCGACCATGGATGGCCAACGGTAAATTGACGACGGTATATGGTCGGTTATTGTATTAGCCGAGGGTGCAAGTAAATGGCCGACGGTACAAATACCGTCGGCCTAGGCTGCATTCCTGGTAGTGACCTAGGAATGGCTAATTCATAATATGCATTCTGTTCTGTCAATCGTTAAAGGTAGTCACATATATCTCCCTCCATTTCACAGTTTCATTCTACGCATCTTTTTATATACATCACACTACAAATTCCCACAACAACATCTGAGGTACCATTTGGTATACTATACAGCACCGACCTTGCTTACTGCCTCCCTGCACATGCACGCCTCGCATCTTCTGGGAGAAGGAGTGCTTGCTCTCTGGCCCTACGTTTTCTTCTCCTTCTCCCCAAAGCTATTGCCTGTTTCCTTCTCCACATCCTTTAGTAAAAGAAAGATGCACCCTTAGAGATCGAATCTAAGACCTGCAGAGCCTTGCGTATGGTCCCTACTCATTACTACACCACACAATCACATCTGACTAGGGATGGTTGTAGTGTCAACATCACATGTCTTCGCCGATCATCACAGTTCACGAGCCACACGTGCTGCTTGTAAATTGTAATGCCAAACCATATATATCCATGTTCCACCTAAGCATGCAAGCAGGGAAGCCTGCAGGCTTTTCCCACAGGCCGCCGCATAACCTGCGTGCGAAACTAGGTTGTCCTGCAGGACGCTGCCAACTCCGGCTGGCGTCGCCCGCTAGCTGTTGCTGGGCTTTGCGCAAGAAGCAAGGAGGCCTGCGGACGTCAGCCGAACTGCCGAAGCCTGCATGCAGTGTGGTTGCACTCAAAACGGATTAATTCATCCGCTTGAGCTAGCCTTCGGACCTTGCAGGCCAACCATTCAAGTCCGCATCAGTACATCACACGAAGCTGATGCCTACACGGGCCACGAAACATATGTTTTTGCTACTCATCATGTTACTTAGTCTTTTAAATTTTGCTACTAATCATGTTACTTAAGTGGGTTTTCCTACTAATTATGGTATTTTAATTCATTTTTACTAATATTTTACCTTCTTTTGTATTGCAAGACTTATTTTTTTGCACAATCAAGTGTCACAACATTGATCATCTTAGTTAAAATGGAGCCTTCTCTGTGTATATTGTTTTGCCCTTTGTCCTTGACAATGGTCCCCTATATGAAATTCCTGACTCCACCACAGTCTAGTGCGGAGATATAGTGACAAATGTGTAACCGTGATGATAGATAGGCCGAAACCAACCTGGACCCAGTCCACTGAAACCATCACTAGCATCCTATTGACGGGTTTGGTTCGAACCCGGCTTCGGAGGACATAAGTTTTTTTTTATGGTCACAGGGGGAGCATCCCCACCTAAATTTGTATTGATATTCGCATAGCAAGGCCAAACGAGGTAAAACCTTACATCGCTCGGTTAATCTGAGGAAACCGAGGCTAAAACCACAACCATCACCTAGCTAAACTAGGTCTACACCCAATCTCAAGGGTGAAGTGTGGCGTAACTAGAGGTGTAAATGGTACGGATATTATCTGTCTGTATTCGAGTTCTGATCCATTTAGAAGGGTTAAGATCCGATCCATATAGTCCGGACATTTAGTATTCGACCCGTATCTGAGTACTTAAAGTTGGATAAATATGATGTCGATAACCATTCAAGTCTTATCCGACACATTTAATCAATATCCGTATCCGATCCGAAGAAAAAAATATGAAAACAAATACGGTATCAGCAATATCCGTCCGTATTCGATCCGATTACACCCCTAGGCGTAACCATAGGTAGAACAACATCATGCCCCAAAACAAGGGTAAATTGTTGGCTAGACTACAGATAACAACACGACATAAGGGACCAACAACAACTGTCGTTCGTCTACTAATACACACACAAGAACAACATACTTGCCGGTACACCTAGGTCATTGCACATCCAAGCCTCCTGTCATCGCTACGCCGCTCCGTTGCCTTGTGGCCATCTTCTACGCAAACGTGAGTGGGGACTAAGGGCGGCATGAGGCATGACGACCACAGCTGTCGGAGCCGGACGTGCTCCTGGTCAGGTGGCGGAGTGCACCTGGCCGAGATCCTAATTACTGAGAGTAGTTAGGGGGAGCAATCGTTGTTAGCTAAGTTGGTGGTGGCACGATGGTGGCGAGAGGATTTAGAGTGGTTCGGGCCGCCGGAGCGTAATACCATACGTCCACTGTGGGTGTGTTCTTGTATTTCGTGGGCCTTCAGAGGAGTCTCCGAAGCCTGTCTGGATCTGTCTGAGTCTGTCTAAGTCGTCTGTGAGCTTGTCCTTCTGTGTTGCGTATGCCTCCCCTTTTATAGCCTAAGGGGGACATGTACATGGTGGCCGGGCCCCGACAAGTGGTCCCGGCCCATTTCTTCTATGCTACAGCTCTATCTTGTCCTGATGTCCAACGCTCCCATGCTTCGTGCCTGTACCACCGTCGTGACCTGGTATGGCCTGGAGATCCGCCATATCGTCCTGTCGTCTGGATACGGCGCCGCGCCGTCCTGCCTTACGCCGTCCTGTCCTATCGGCTGCTAAACCCGCTGAGAGGCTTCAGAGGCCGAGGGGCAGGTGATGCGCACGCGTGACAGGACAGGGCGCTCGTAGTAGCGTTGTAGCGCCGCTGCCTAGTATTAGGCTGAGCGCGGCAGCCGTGCGTGGCGCGGCTCATGATGAGTACAGCGTACTTGTTTACTCAATATAGACCCCAGTGTAGCTGGGCAAATCAACTGTAGTGCCCTGTTATCGCCGCCGCGCCTTGGTAAGGCGCGCCCTTTTGCGCCGCCTGCCAGCGGCGGTGCCAGCGGCGATGGGGGCACGCCCGTCTGACAGCGGCGGCGTCGGCGGGCGACGGGGGCACGCCTGTCTGACAGCGGCGGCGACGGCGGGCAACGGGGGCACGCCCGTCTGACACTCGTGGTGTCAGCAGCATCGGGGCGTGCCAGCCTGACAGCGGCGGTGTCAGCGGCATCGGGCACGCCCACCTGCCCGCAATAAATGCGGCAGGTGGGCGAGGCGCCCGCCTGAAGGCCCCGCCACGCGCCCTGTGGGCACGTGGCAACACGAGACCTTCCCGTGCCCTGTGGTCACGTGGCGGCCTCGGACCACCGAAGGTGCTGGCTCCGGACCTCCACGTGCTCTGCGGGCACGTGGCGCCCCCGGACCACCGAGGGCGCTGGCTCCGGACCTCCACGCGCTTCTGCACGTGGCGGCCCCGGACCACCGAGGGCGCCGGCTCCGGACCTCCCCGTGCTCTGTGGGCACGGGGCGGCCCCGGACCACCGAAGGTACGGGCTCCGGCCCGAGAGGTCCGGACCTCTCCTCGCGTGGCTGGGGGAGGCTCGGTCCTCGAAGGAGGTCCGGGGCCTCCCCTGTGGGCCGGGCGCGTGGCCCTAGCTTTCCCAAGGAGTGGGCTGGGCCCATCTGTATGCGGCCTTAGGCCCTCCTTGTACTGCAGTAGTTACCTCCCTTAGTGATCTTCGTCTAGTGTAAGCGGGTACCCGGTTAGCTGGGTACCGACAACAGCATACTGAACACAACGATCTCCCTTCGAGCTAATAGCAACACTCGACCGCTCATCTGTTCCCCATGACCAGGCATATGATTTATGTGCTTCTGTCAACAAGGAGAGTACCGATGGAGTAGAGGCGTCGAGGGCGGGCACTAGTCTAAGACACGCAGAGGTTGAACGTTGGTGCTAGGCTCAGGGCACCAAGAGACATGCAAGGAACTATACCCAAGCACCATTCTAGTGCTATTGCAGTTGCAAGGGGTAGGGGGCACTACCACAACGCCTCCAAGAAGGTGAGCAGCGCTCAAGAGCGCCGCCGTTGCATAGGCTTTCACCTGTGACTCCGCAGAAACCCTAATACCGTACGCTAGTAGTGTTTTGCACTACCGCCCTGCAGCCGTTGAACCCTTGATGGCTCGCATGAGCGGCATGACACATCGCGTAACGATATCCCTGTAACTTGAGCATGAGTACGCAAAAATCTCACCCTAGCGCTTCAAGCATGGTGATGCTTCTGGGTCAGGGTGCTCGATCCGGCGACAGCGGCAGGACAGAGTCCCGTAGCGGACGCTAGGGAGCAGTCGCATAGCCTTGTAGCCTGGCAGCTTGGGGGTGCCAGCTCCGACGACGGCTTCACCGAGAAAGCCACGTGCGGCACCGAAGTTGAAGGTGACAGCGCAACCCACGCATCCTAGGAACCCCGGTGTTCCCAGCGGGGTATCGGATTTGACCTCCGGGGGCAAAGGTGGCAGAGCAGCCCCTGCCACTGCACCTTCCTGCTGGCCACGGCGGCGCCCCATGGCCACCGGCGACCAGTGTTGAAGGGAGGGGCAAAGTGGGCAGGACTAGCGAGGAGGCCAAGGGGAGAGGCAGATACGGTCCATAGAGGCCCGGATCCGGCGTCCCATGCCAGAGTAGGGGAGAGGTGGCGAGGTCTGAAGGTGTAGGGGAGGTGGAAAAGGGATAGAGTGGGAGGAGGAAGGAGGAAGAGGGTTTGGGGGTCCACAACGGTAACGACCTTGGACACCGCCGCTGGCCAGCCGGCTGGCGGCAGCGGGCGAGGAGGCAGGGGCGGGGGGGTTGCGGCGGTGGCGAGCGAGTCGCCCCCAAGTCGCCCAAGGCCACATAAAACATGATTCGTGTGGTTCAGTAGTTATGTTCTTTCTTCTATTGTTTGGATATAAAAGGGAAGGAGGCTCATTATTATAAAGAAAAAGGTAAAATGAGATCAAGCTTGCTAAACGTTTTGCATTAACTAGGACAGATACAAGACATAGTTTAGAGCGCAACACAATGTGTAAAAAGTAAAAACTGACATACACAAGGTAAGGCTGAAATCAACGCCATCCCTGCACCCCTCCCCTGTGCACTGTTCTGGCACTATAGCAATACTGTTTTGCACCGTAGACAGAAAAAATGGTAATTGAAATAGTGATAAAAGATGGGAAATAGAGAAACGATCGGTTTCAGCCTAACCCTGCTTCCCAGGGATACGAGACTACGAAAAGTCCACAATGTCTCACTGGTCCGGTCAAAGCAAAAATCTACGATGGGCCAGCCCGCCGCTTTGGATTGTTAGGCTATCCCCAACTATTGCCCGTAAATCTTAATTATTCACTATTTTTTCGCTATTCCAATTGCTGTTTTTTTTTTCTACAGTAGCACTACGGTTTACTGTGCTTCGATTGGCCCGGCAACCCATGGGCTCCCTCTCGCAGTCTCGCTTGGCGCGCCGAGAGCCCACACCACATCCCAGAAGCCTCCCTCCCTCCCTCCCAATTCGCCCGCCGCCCGCCTCCCTCTCCGACGGCGGCGAGGTGTGATGCCACGAAGGCGGCGGTGGCGCCGGCCGTTTGATGCGCCCGCGGCCTCCTCCTCCCGCCGCGCTGTCCAAGCATCATCTCCTCCGCATCCGCCGCTGCCTGCCACCCGTTTGGCTTAATGCCGCCCCCGCCCAGCCCCAGCTCCCGCCCCCGTCCCAGCCGCAGCCGCCTCCCTCCTCCTCCTCCTCCTCCTCCGCCGCCGCCGCGTCCCTCTCGGCCCTTCTCTCCTCCTTCACCGAGCGGCGCGCTCGCTTCCCGGGCGAGCAGGTGCACGCGCGCGCCGTGGCGCTCGGCCTGGGCGCACACCCCTCGGTGCTCCCCAGGCTCGCTGCCTTCTACATCGCCCTCGGCGACCTCCGCGCCGCGCGGGCCGCCGTCGAGCGCGCGGCCGGGAAAAAGGCGCGGGCGTTCCCCTGGAACCTGCTCATATGGGGCTACGCCGACCGCGGACGGTGGCGCGACGTGGTGCTCGCGTACGAGGCCATGCTGGCGCTGGGCGTGCGCGCCGACAGGTTCACGTACCCGTCGCTCCTGCGCGCCTGCGGCGAGCTCCGGGACGCCGCCGTTGGTCGCGGGATCGAGCAGCGCGTCCTGGCGTGGGGGTATGGCCTCGACATGTACGTCTGGAACGCGCTCGTGGGGATGTACGCCAAGTGCGGGGAGCTGGGCGACGCGCGCAGGGTGTTCGATGGAATGCCCGCCAGGGATGTTGTCAGCTGGAACGCGATGGTGTCGGGGTACACGTCCGCGGGCATGTGGGGCGAGGCGTTTGAGCTGCTGCAGCAGGTTCCCGGGGCGAATGTCGTCACCTGGAACGCGGTCGCCACGGGGAATTTGAAGGCGGGGAACGATGGCGAGGTGATGAGGTTGGTGTCGCTGATGAGGAGTTGCAACGGTCCGGGGATGGATTTTGTGACGGTTGTGATTGGCCTCAAGGCATGCTGCAGGAATGGTAATCTGAGAATTGGCCGGGAGTTGCACGGTGTGGCGGTTCGTCACTGCTTTTACAGGCTTGAGTGCGTGGAGAGTTCACTGATCACGATGTACTCAAGATGCCAGATGATGACCTCTGCCTACCGCCTCTTCAGAACATGCTCAGTTCAGAGCATAGCAATTTGGAATTCATTGCTAGCGGGATTTTCATTCGTGGACCAGGTCGAGGAGGCTACTTTGCTTTTCAGACAGATGACTGGTTCTGCTGTCTTTCCAAACGAAGTTACTTTGCTAACTATGCTTACGCTTAGCGCACGTTGCAGACACCTCTTCCATGGAAGGGAGATGCACTGCTACATTCTCAAACATGGACTAGGTGGCTCTAACTTACTTCAGAACTCGCTTGTTGACATGTACTCCAAGTCTCGACAGATGGCTGCTGCCCAAAGAGTGTTTGACCGGATGCAGTATCAAGGCAGGCACGCCTATACTTCATTGATTCTGGGCTACGGAATGCAAAGAGAAGGGCTTGTATCTCTGAAGCTCTTTGATGAAATGATTGCCAGCAATATCAAGGTGGACCATGTAACTATGGTTGCTGTTCTTTCAGCATGTAGCCACTCTGGGCTGGTAACTCAAGGGCAATTAAGATTTGCTGAGATGCTGAATGTGTTTTGCATCGAACCAAGGGTGGAGCATTTTTCTTGCATGGTTGATTTGTACTGCCGTGAGGGTTTGCTGGGGATGGCTGAGGATACAATTAACAAGATGCCATGCCAGCCTACTGCTGCAATGTTGGCAACTCTAATTGAGGCTTGTAGGATCCATGGCCGAATAGAAATTGGGGATCGAGCTGCAAATAAACTGCTGGCAATGAGGACAAACAACCCCGGTCACTACAAATTGGTTGCAAACATGTATATATCAGCGAAACGCTGGCCAGAACTAGCCAAGGTTAGAGCATTAATGGGCTCCGTGGAGCTAAATATGATTCCAACTCATTCCTTACTGGAGTCAGAATATGAAATATTCCCAGACATACAAGATTATTGCTCAAACCACACTATGCATGGAGGCTTGTCTGATGACACGACGGATACTGATTTCTCTAGTAGTGAGGAAATGAAATGCGGTGAAGCTTTTGGTGGGTAACAGTAAAGCTGGAATTCAAGGGACCATGGCTTTCAGGTTGGGCAAGCAAGTAACAACATGTGTTGTTCATGTCACAGAAGAGGTAATATGGTATTCATAAACTTTTTGTTGTCTACATGCTACTTCACCATGCTAGCTTAATATACTTGGGAAGTACTTCTATATACCAATTTGATATTTTGTATAATTTCCTTGATAGAAATTGTTTGAGCTACAAATTTACAACAACAAAGCCTTTTAGTCCCAAGCAAGTTGGGTAAGCTAATTTGAGCTATAATGTTCGGAATGTAATTTCGATTTCTTGCCAGGTTCTTTTACATCTGTTCTTGATTCCATTTTGTGTCATTTTGGTTCACCTAGGAGGATGTGAAAGAAGATTAGAGCTGCTTTTACTCCTCAGACTAATCAGTCTTAGTCATGTATGTCAAGTTCTTACTAGAATAATACTGGCCTCTGGTGCATTGATATCACTTTGTTTGAATGTTCTAACAGAGAACCTTGCACATATATTACAGATGACACTTCCTGTACCCACCTTCAAGCTCAATTACAAACAATTCGGCACGGTAATATCAAGATCTGCATACTACTATCAATTGACACTGCTCTTTTACTGTTTCTGCGCTCATGTGATTCATGGACAGCTCTGGTAAATTTGTTCAATCATTTATGGAACTTGAGAATTTCTTTTACTGGAGCATTTTTTTATTTGCTTTGAGGTCGTTTCGATAGGCTGGCATGTGTAGTTCGTGTTTGCTATCTCAGCAATGTTTTTTCTGGACATGGGGACTGTTGTTAGCCGCTCTCTCGGGCCTCTTATTTGTCCTAACCCCACAGCAATTGCTATGTCAATTATATTCTACTCTTTTCTTGACTTGTTTCCGTGTGTTCATTTGACTACTTTGTTTCTGTTGTTCCGTAGTGTTGAACTTGCATTTCCAGTAGGCTATGCAAAATTACTGGTAAAATAGTGATGCTGCTACATTAACTGATGGACCAACTTAAAAAATTATAGGGATGTCTGGTTCTTCATGGAAAATCTGGGACATCAGACCTTTCTCTTGGTGAGTGGGCATTTTATCTGTTAACGTTTGGTCGAGATAGATATTAATGCATGAATTATGTCTCCAGTGCATGAAGAGGACCACACTGACACTGCTGATTGATCCCATTTTATTACAGAAAATTGAAGGAGTAGCCCCAGCTTTGGTGCCACTAACAGAGGTGCAGATGCTCTCCGGCTGATCTGGTTTCGTACAGCATCAGTGTGCCTTCACTAGCTAGTTCACACTCAAACGCTGTGCCGGTTGAGAGCTTTAAGTTCTAGCATTTCCGTTTACAGACCAAGGATTATGTGGGCGAGGCGAGGAGGGAGCAGGGCGAGACTGTGGTGCAGGCGATAGTACATCAAGAAGACGTTGGTTGAATGGTCTTGGCGGTGGCGAGCTAGTTGAGGGGGGGAGGGGTTCCTGAGCCGGCCCATGCCGTCCAAGGTCAGCGTGAAGATGTCCGGGACAAATGGGAATGGCGCTGAGGTCACTGCTACCATGGCATCCGGCGGTGAGGAGGGGAAGAGGGATGGTAACAGTCTGCCAGTTGAGTCCAAGATCGGCACGGTGATGTCCGGCGCTAATGCTGGGAGCGACGATGGTGGTGGTGGCGGCAATGCCGCCGTGGCGTGTGATCTTGACGCGCCGGGATCTTCCATAAGCTCTGTCCAGGTCGCTCCTCTGCTTCGTCGCGGCCAGGACGTGGCTGGCGATTCTGAGCTCGATGACATCCAAGATCGTAGAGAAAAGGGTACATGATGATGATCGTATACTCTCTCTGCTCCCAAATTATAAATGGGTGTAGCTTTTAAATATGTATCCATGTATATTTTCTCCGTTCACGGTTGTATGGCGTCGCGGTTTTTTTTTTCTTCTTTTCACGAGTTTAATCATCCGTCTCGTTAATGAAATGTCATCTTGAGAAGCTCATGGACATGGGCTCGGCTCATCATCAGATCAAAAAAAGAGCGGTCCCCACCTCTCGGTTTGGGTTTGTCCCCACACACACCGTAATGCCAGTTGCCGGCATAGCAGCACCCTTCCCCGGTGGGCCAAAGCCCAAAATCTTGCATTGCATGGCCCAGGTGCGCGCTGGACGGCAAATAAACGTGGCCAGCGACGTGCTCTCTCGATCGCAGCGTGACGGCGTCCAAGACGACGAAGCTGGTCGGAGATCAACCGGTGTGGTAGCAGTGAAAGCGACTTGGGACTCAAACGAAACTCGATGAAGGAAGGGTGGCGTCGTGGCGAAGCCTCCCACCCTCCTGAGGTCAAGCGAATTCCCGAGAGCCAGTCCAGCAACTAACCTTATTTTTCACCGAGATGGCTAGATTGGAGGGGATCGAGGGGAAAATGAATCTTGTGACGGAAGCATCGCCATTCACCGAGCTTCTCTAGCCAAATGCGCGAAACACAAGTGGACACATGGCCAAGAATAATTATTGTACCGCCGCCTACCAAATGCCATTTTCTACATCAAAGTGCCATAAAACGGCAAGCGACAATTTGGTTGGGATTGGTCCTTTTTCCTCCTATCAGTGACGACGTAGATTGATTTGGTTGCGATGGAGAAGTGGATCAGAAGTATTGATCCTTTTTCCGAGCAATGATGGGAGATTATTGGCCTGGTGGAGATGGAGAAGCAGGTCACAAGTTTACACCTTTTTAATCAATCTATCTTTGACATGATGATTGATCCCCAATCTTTCAAAACCAATGAAACTGGCACCGTTGGCCCCCTACACGTCGGGGCCCAGCACACAGTGATGGATGAAAAAGGAAAGTGCCAAGGGGAATATAGTAGATTACCACTTTACGTACTGTATTACCCATCCTTTTCACTTTTGCAAAGGTCCCTTTCACAGGGATACGAACTGAATCGTCTTTGGGCAAATTTACTTAGAGACCTACATTCGGAGAATATCCAAGGGCAAAGCGATCTCTCTAGACCGACAAATTTACAACATGTGCCAGGTTGTGATTCAGGTAGGGTCCATTCGGGGTCCGGCAAACCGTCGGAGACTAAAGGCTAGCTCCACTCGCTCACTATCTCGGGGTTTCGGCTTTCGACAAGGCTTTGTCAACAAGGTCAAAAATTTTGCCACCTCCATCGAGCTTTGCCACCTTCATCGAGGCTTTGCCTCCTTCTACGTCGAACATATAGCTTTGATGGCAGCCCAGACTTTTGTTGTCAAGTGTGACTTGAGATTTTACGAGTAAAAGACGAAGGATAAGTTAAGCTTTATGGCGTTTCAGGGATCATACCCCCCAACATGTACTATTCTCTCCATCTAGGAATTTCCTGTTCATCGACTCATCGTTTTAGCGCCTTGCAGCAGCAAGACCACAGAAAGAAACATTGCTTCGCATTGTGAAGTATTTGATGCTAAAATCGGAACCAATGGCAAGAGGCATCTAGGGGCGGATCCAGCGTGGGGTAGGGGGCTGGAGCACCCCATACCCCGTGCGGATAATGGAGCCTCCCAAAATCGACTCAACGATATTTATGTATGAACATAGAGTAGGAAGAAGAAAAAAAATGAAGAAATGAGAAGGAATAAAAAAGAAAATGAGCCTTTCTAATTTTAGATCAGCCACGTACTGGTGATTTTCGACTGACAGGGGGCCTACATCTCTGGATGGCCATCGAATTGGGCAATTAGAAAAGGCACGCTATTAGAAAACAACACATTGAATCTTCAGCCAATAACGCGAGCGCGTCCCGGCCAAGAAAAACAAACGGCTCTTGCCATACGGCCATCTTTTGTTTAGATTTTTTCTAGTTGGACTATTATTTTTATGGTTAGACTCCAGTTAGAGTGCTGCTACTTTAGGGAGTACTTAAATCATCCTTTAATATGAATATAGGGTGTTGCTTTTTAATGATTAGGTGGGCAATTTAGATTCCACTCTAAGGGATTTCTTCAATAATAATATTGTATATAATGATAAAGTATATACTTTTATTTGAAAACAAAATATATCCGAGGGGAAGTTACCAGATGAATGGATGTTTTTGAGTTAATAGATTTTTTCATCCAAAGGAAGCTTTATTAATTTCGGCCAATTACATCACAACATTAAAAATTGCACTAAGATTATTCATGACCTCCTGCAAAGTTAATGTGTACACAGCCTAACTAAAAAATTACATGACAATTATTATGTCAAAGCAAGCTACCAACACAAGCAACAATTGGACCGTGATAATAAAGATCCTAAAAAAGCAAAGCCTTAAGAAGCGTGTGTCATACGCACACGCAATGTAGTTGACATGGTTTAATTTGTAGAGGCCTGATCAAATGTTTGATATAAAGCCATCAACCAGTAAGGATTTTCTCACGTAAACTAGTTAAGATTAGATACAAAGCCTTCTCTACAAGATTGAAGAAACATGTGTCTAAACATCACCGCATCAAAGAATCTTAGTTTTGCAGCTACCTTCTCGTGACAAAAAGTATATGTCGGAGCGGGCGTGCTCCTGGTCGGGTGGCGGAACGCACCCGGCCGAGATCCTAAGTACTAAGAGTAGTTAGGGGGAGCGATCGTTGTTACCTGGGTCGATGGTGGCACGATGGTGACGAGAGGGTTTAGAGTGGTTCAGGCCGCCGGAGCGTAATACCCTACGTCCACTGTGGGTGTGTTCTTGTAT
This sequence comes from Paspalum vaginatum, assembly GCA_030272315.1. Classification (NCBI taxonomy): domain Eukaryota; kingdom Viridiplantae; phylum Streptophyta; class Magnoliopsida; order Poales; family Poaceae; genus Paspalum; species Paspalum vaginatum. Next base: position 1,558,046 of record CM059018.1, on the reverse strand, counting down.
TCCTGTCTGTAGGAGAAGACAGTGAAGATTGTGTGCTTGTGCTTTGTGGGTTTCCAGAGTAGCCTCTGAGCCTGTGTGTTGAGTCCGTCTGGTCTGTCCTCTGTGTTGCGTATGCCTCCCCTTTTATAGCCCAAGGGGGGCATGTACATGGTGGTCGGGGCCCGTCAGGTGGTCCCGGCTCATTTTCTCTATGCTACAGATCTATCCTGTGCCTGATGTCCAACGCTCCCATGTGTTGCGCCTGTACCACTGACGCGACCTGGTATGGCCCGGAAGATCCGTCATGCTGTCCTGCCATCCGGATACGGCGCCACGCCGTCCTGCCTTACGCCGTCCTGTTCCATCGGCTGCTAAACCCGGTGAGAGGCTTCAGAGGCCGAGGGGCAGGCGACGTGCTGGCGTGACAGGACGGGGCGCTCGTAGTAGCGTTGTAGCGCCGCTACCTAGTATTAGGTTGAGCGCGGTCGCCGCGCGTGGCGCGGCTCATGATGAGTACAGCGTAGTTGTTTACTCAATATAGACCCCAACGTAGCCGGGGAAATCGACTGTAGTGCCCTGCTATTGCCGTCGTGCCTCGGTAAGGCGCGCCTCTTTGCTTCGACACCGTCGCCTGCCAGCGGCGGTGCCAGCGGCAACGGGGGCACGCCCGTCTAACAACGGCGGTGTCAGCGTGCTACGGGGGCACGCCCGTCCGACAGCGGCGGCGTCAGCGGGCAACGGGGGCACGCCCGTCTGACAGCGGCGGTGTCAGCGGCAACGGGGCACGCCCACCTGCCCGCAATAAATGCAGTAGGTGGGCGAGGCGCCTGCCTGAAGGCCCCGCCACACGCCCTGTGGGCACGTGGCAGCGCAAGACCTTCCTGTGCCCTGTGGGCACGTGGTGGCCCCGGATCACCGAGGGCGCTGGCTCCGGACCTCCCCGTGCCCTGTGGGCACGTGGCGGCCCCGGACCACCGAAGGCGCTGGCTCCGGACCTCCGAGAGGTCCGGACCTCACCTTCCCCTGAGGGACTCCTCGCGTGGTCGGGGGAGGCTCGGACCTCGCTGAAGGAGGTCCGGAGCCTCCCCTGTGGGCCGGGTGCGCGGCCCAGCCTTTATAAGGAGTAGGCCGGGCCCGCCTGTACGCGGTCTTAGGCCCTCCTTGGTGATCTTTGTCTAGTGTAAGCGGGTACCCGGTTAGCTGGGTACCGACAGTGGCCCCTGGGCTTACCTCTGGTGAGTTTTTCGAACCTGAGGTGAGCCCATCATCGCTTACTACTCGAGCCGTCGGGAGCCATGTGTGGTTACCGGCGCCTAGCTGTTAAGCTCGTAGTTGGGCAGGGCCAACTACTTGATCTTTGGTCGAGGCTTTGACTCGCCTGACCCTGCTGAGAGCCCGGCACGCCTGATCTTGCCGATCGTCCGCCTTACCCGACCTTGGAGGGGGCCTAGTCCACCCGACCCCGTGGGGTGGCTTCGTGGGCCCCCACGATCTGGGGGCGCCCGATCGTGGGAATCTCCCGGGAAACGCGGGGGCAGGCCCGCATCGGGAACCGCAGCGGCGGTTCACCTACCCTTTCTCCTGCCATTAAGGCAGGGGGCAGATGGTTACGTGGGCAGCCGTGCATAAAGCGGAAAGGCAGGGGGCCCACGCGTTGCGCCGAGGCGCACGTTCGCGAGCGGCCGCCGGTTCGCCTTCCTGCCCCACTTGCTCTTCTACCCGCCTGTCGTGACTGCCTCCTCGGGCCCCTGCTGTCATAGACCTGGGGGTCCGTGGGTGCGTCCGTGCGCACGTACGCTTGACACCCGCGGCTTGCGGCTGTCATAGACCTGGGGGTCCGTGGGTGCGTCCGTGCGCGCGTACGCTTGACGCCCGCGGCTTGCGGAGGACTGGGGTCAACCGTCAAATAGGGTTCTCGACCATCGGCCGAGCACACCCTTCAGCCATTTGCCTTTGTACCCCTCGCATCCGCCGCGGCGCTTCGTCTTCCTCACAGCAGAGCTCTCGTTTCTTGTCTGCTGTGTGCTCCTTCTCTTCCCCACCGCCAGATTCCGCAGCGATGGGTTCGGGCCACCAATCTTTTCGGGAGACCGAGGAGAACCTTACTCGCGTCCGCCGCCTGCTCGGCTGGACGGACGCGGAGAGCTACGACAATGTTAGCACGGGCTCCCTCCCCCACCGCAAGTTGCAGCCGGGGGAGTTCGTCCTCTTTGTCCCCTACCTCTACTGTGGTCTGGGGATTCCGATCTCTTCCTTCTTCATGCTGCTGCTGGAGGCGTTTGGGCTGCAGCTCTAGCATCTCACCCCCCACTCCATCCTTCATGCGGCAATCTTTGCCTACCTCTGTGAGATGTTCGTGGGGGTTCCTCTCTGCGTGACACTCTTCCGCCACTTCTTCTCGGTGAGGTGTTCCGGGAGGAGCTCGACCGAGATTGGCCGCTACTACTTCCTGCTGAAGGGGTCCGGAGGAAGGTCGACCTACCTCCCCACCTTCGCCAGCGCCAAGTGGGAGCACTGGTGCAACGATTGGGTGATCGTCAGGGCGGAGCCGAATGACCGGCTGGCTCTCCCTGATAGCAGTCCCGACGCATCCCTCCCGGAGTGGGGTGCTTCGACGGATCTGCCACCTGAGTTCTCCCCCGTGCTAGCCAGGATCACTGAGCTCGTCAGCAGCGGGCTGACCTCGATGCACGTTCTCGCGGACTTCCTCAGGCGGAGGCTCGCTCCCCTGCAGATGCGGCCAAGGCTGGCGTGGAGCTACACCGGCTCCAACGACTGCAACCGGGTGGTGCGTGGTGAAGACCACGACCTGACGCCGCTCCTGCTGGAGGAATGGGTGTGGTGCGTCACGGACGAGAGTTTCTCCCCGGAGCAGCTGCGCCTGCCGTCAGCCATCGTGCCGCTCTGCCGCGACCAGGCCTTGCGGACGGCGGTGCTCCGGGAGATGCCCACGCTCGACGACGGCGGCCTTGCGGCGCGGCAGCTTGGGGGCGACCCCAACCGGGGGGTCCACATCGACGACGCCCCGGTTGGGGGTTCTGATGCCAGAGGCACTACTCTCGCTCACAAGGGCAAGAGGCCGGTGGCAGCGTCCCCCGTTATTCCGCCGGCGAGCGGCGAGGAAACGTGGCGGAGGCTGGTTTCGCGGCGACGGGACCTTTGTCTCGGAGCCCGACCCGAAGCGCCAGCGGACCTCGGGGGAAGGAAGCTCCTCTGGGCAAGGGGAGCGAGTGCCACCGCCGCATCCGGACCAGCGGCACCCACAGCGCCGGGCACCTCCTCCGACGCCGGACCAGCAACGGCGGCCCTCTCCGGCACCGCCGGCCTCGGGCCCGTGGCAACAGCAGCGACCGGCATCGCCGGCCGCGGAACGGCAGCCGCGGCGAGGCTCTGGCCTTCGTGGCCGCTGGTCGGTGCCTACTTTGAGGTAAGCCCTTTTAATTAGCCTCGAACACTTCGCGGTACCACGGCTAGCTTTTTCAGGCTTCTCAACCTTTTGCCGTGTGTTTTGTTTAGGCCGACACGCCCGGCCGACGCTTCTCCCCCCAGCGGCTCTGGTGGCCAGGCGGCCACGGCGGAGAAGAGCGCCCCTGGTGGTCCGACGGCGGAGGATGCCTCGCGGGCCCGGGCTACGACTGAGGGGCCTGCACCGGAGGCGGCCCCATCTGTCCGGCCCCAGGCCCCGGGTGGACCGACGCCGGGGGGCGCCTCTGGGGCCGAGACCGCGCCTCGAGTGCCTGCTGGGAGGGCAGCTCCGGACGCGCAGTCCCAGGCACCAAGCAGCCCGATGCTGGAAGGCGTTGCGGCCCAAGGGCCTGCGCCGGGGGCGGCTCCTGACGCTCGGACCTCAGAGCCTTCGTCGCCCGCCGTCCAGACGGCCAACCCCAGATCTCCGCCCTCTGCCGAGGGGGAACTGGAGGAGGTTCTGGGTAGGCCGCTCCTGCCCCAGCCGGGTGGGGCCCCTCTCCCTCGCGTGCTGCGTCGGGCGCGCCAAGCCCTGGACGACGCCTAGGAAGCGTTCCAGCTAGAGTGGGCAAGGCTGCAACAGGATCGTGAGGGTCTGGACGGCTGGCGGGCCCGTCTAGGGGAGCAGATCGAGGCCGCCACCGCCCAGCACACCCGGACCCGTGCGGAGCTTTCCACTGCCCGCACAGCGCTCGATGCCGACCGTGCGGCCTTCCATGAGGACCTGCAGAGGCTCATTGGCCGAGAGCGCGCGGTCGGGGTCCGCGAGAAACAGGCTGAGGTGGGCGAGGCGCGGCTGAGGCTCGACCAGGCGAAGCTGGAGTCCGCGTGGAAAGGCGTGGAGCAGCGCCGGCAAGAGCTGGTGGAGGTGTCCGAGCGGCAGGCTGCTGTCAATGCTGAGCTCGACAAGATGAAGTTGAGGCTTGTCGAGCGCGAGGCAGCAGTTGCGGCCCGTGAGGACTCCGTTGCTTAGCGCGAGGCGTCGGCCAAGACTCTCAGGGACTCTGCTGTTCGCCAGGCTGCCACGCTCAAGGTCCGTGAGGACTGGGTGAAGTCCAGGGAGGCAGAGCTGGCAAACCAGGAGAAGCAGCTACTGGTTGAGCGGGCCGCCCTGGAGCAGCTGAAGCAGGGCGCTGCCCAGCAGGTGGCGGCGGAGGACCAGGAGCAGATGCGCGCCGGCCTTCAACGCATCGCCGACTGGGCCGGGGAGGCGAGTTTGGCTCTGGTACCGCTCGGACTGAGTCCGATCCGGGTGACAGAGCCACCGTCCACCATTGCGGACGCCTTCCCCGTCCTTGACTCCGCGGTGGAGCGGCTCCGGCGCCTGGACTCCACGCTCGGGGAGCGCCTTGAAGCCGAGGGCCGCGAGCTGTGCTGCCTCGTGGTGGAGCACCTCCTGGTCTGCTTCCGGAGCCACGACCCCGCCATCTCCTTGGACCCAGTCATTGCTAGTCCGGTGGAGGAGGCAGAGGCCGCCGCCCGAGAAAGCGTGCAGGAGGTGGTGGAGGTCGTTGCCGCCCGGTTCCAACGGACCCCTGCGGACGAGGACCCGGATGCACCAGGGACAGGAGCCTCCCCAGCGCCGTAGGGCAACAGCTCTTGCTGTTTTGTTTTGTTTTTTTTACACAAGGCTATGTAAAACATTAGTATGGACAAGTAATATAAGAATGGTAGTTGCGACTTATCTCCATTTACTCCCTGCTGCATGCTGGTGTGTTGTTACCTGACCCCCTGCCCCCTGGTAGGTAGGCTCTAAGTTTTGAGGCTGGCTACCACCGAGTCAGAGGCCAGACCTGTATGCAACTCACGGCAAACGTCAGTGTCACACCTACGGGACCTACTCTGAGTTGACCTTTTTCGCTATTCGAGGTTCGGAGCGTTTGCCGTCTGGGCCAGGGGCCAGGATGGCTGTTCGTGGGATAGCAGGGTGTGTGAGTTAAGGGTACGGAACCAGGCAAAACTGCGACACAGCCCTAGACCATCCTTAGTCCAAAACATCTTAGCTGTGGTCCGGTCCTGCAGCCGTTCGGACCTCTCTTAGCGAAACAAAGGTAACCGCGCTGCCTCGAAGTCCTTGGAGTCGCAGTCGGACCTTGCTGCTGAGGTTAGGGTGTGTGCCATTAGCTTAGGGGGTGGTCCGGAGCACTAAACGCACTGTTCCTGATACTGGGGGAACTCACGGCGTGGTAGGGAGTGTTCAGTGCTTAGGGTATGAGACCAGGCTAAGCAGCTGACAGCTCCGTGCTACCAAGGCAAGCCCCTTTTCTCTGGACCTGGCACCCAGTATTCCGGACCTCCTTCCCAGCCTCTGTGCTAACCGTTTCACACTCTAGCTGCTAAGTCCTGCTGGTTCCAAGGAGATTTTTGGCAAGAGTAGGATTCCACGCAGGGGTTAGGAAAAATTGAAACAGATGGCAGCTGAGTAAGCAGTAGGGTAACAGCGGAGACAAGGATTTCAGGGCTAGACTCTTTCTCTAATCAAGCGGTACAGGGTGTCATGTGATGTCAGCCAGAGGTCGGGATTACAAGGGCGGACCTTCACCGTTCTGGTCCACATGGTGGTCCTATTTAGCTTACAAAAAGAAAGAGGATTGCCCTGAATTTCTTGCCTACGGATAAAACTTACGGAGGTGTTCTATATTCCATGGGTTCGGTAGCGGAACTCCTTCCTCCGTGGCGAGGCGAACGCAACTGGGGCGACTAACTTCTGTCACCTTGAAAGGGCCTTCCCAGCTGGGGGAGAGTTTGTTGAGCCCTTCTCGGCTCAAGATGTGCCTCAGGACCAGGTCTCCAGATTGGAGTACCCTGCCCCGCACGGTTCGCTCATGATAGCGTCTGAGCGCTTGGTTGTACCGTGCATTCCGGATTGCAGCCTGCCATCTTTGCTCCTCGACGAGGTCGACGTCGTCGAGCCTAGCCTGTTCCTGCAAAGATTCATCAAAAGCTTGGACCCGTGGGGAGCCCAAGAGTATTCTGGTGGGAGGCATGCCTCGGCCCCGTATACCAGGAAGAATGGGGTTTCCCCGGTTGCTCGGCTGGGTGTGGTCCGGTTCCCCCATAGCACGCAGGGGAGCTCATCAACCCATTTCGCACCGTGCTTTTCCAAGCAGTTGAAGGTGCGGGTTTTGAGCCCCTTGAGGATTTCCGCGTTAGCTCTTTCGACCTGTCCATTGCTCCTAGGATGTGCTACAGACGCGAAGCATAACTGGATGCCAATGCCGTCGCAGCAGTCCTGGAAGACCCGGCTCCTGAACTGGGTCCCGTTGTCCGTTATGATACGGCTGGGGACGCCGAACCGGCACACAATGGACTTAAGGAAAGCTGTTGCAGTTCCTTGGGTGATGCTCACTACTGGGGTTACCTCAGGCCATTTTGTGAATTTGTCAATGGCGACGTAGAGCTACCGGTGCCCACCGACAGCTCTAGGGAAAGGTCCCAGGATGTCCACCCCCCATACCGTGAAGGGCCAAGAGGGTGGAATCATCTGCAGAGACTGAGCCGGTGTGTGTATCTGCTTTGCGTGAAACTGACACGCTTTGCAGGACCTTACTAGCTCAGCTGCATCCTGGAGCGCTGTCGGCCAGTAAAAGCCATGCCGAAAGGCTTTACCGACCAGCGTACGGGACCCTGAATGATTCCCGCACTCGCCTCCATGGATCTCCGCGAGTAAATCGCGGGCCTCCTCCCGGGTTATGCATCGCATGAGGATGCCATTGGCGCCACGCCTATAGAGATCCCCTTCTACTAGCGTGTAGCGTTTAGCCAATCGCACTATGCGCTCAGCAGACACACGCTCTTCGGGAAGGATTTTGTCCTTCAGGTAGTCCCGGATCTCGGAGATCCGTGCATCGGGACTGCCCTGAGCCATTGGATGTGTCCTTGATGACATGCCGGGGTCATCAGTCCACACGATCCTTGGTGGACTCCAGAGATGGAGGACCACCGGGACTGCTAGCTTCGAGGTGCTAGTTCTGCCCGCTTCGCCCAGTTCGGCTGGCTGGGCGGTTGGTCTCAGTAGCTGTCTTTTGAAGACGCCCTTGGGTACTGGGCCCCGAGTCGATGCCCTCGCGGAGAGGTCATCTGCCACTGATTTGAGGTTCCTGGGAACGTGCTGCAGTTCCAGGACCTCGAAGTCCTTCTCGAGCTCCCTCACTCGCATGAGGTATGCTGCGAGCTGGGGGTTATTGCAGCAGCACTCCCCCCGGACCTGCCTGATCACTAACTGAGAATCTCCCTTAACCAGGAGCTGCTTGATTCCTAGTGACTGGGCGATCATGAGCCCGAAGATCAAGCCTTCGTATTCCGCCATGTTGTTAGTGGCTTTGAATTCAAAGCATACTATGTACTTTACTTGATCCCCGTTCGGGTCCATGAGGACCACGCCTGCTCCGGACCCATTTTCGCGGGCGGACCCGTCGAAGAAGAGAGTCCAGTGCGGCTCGGTGAAAACTCGGACGGTCCTGTCTGGCCGGGAAGGTTCCGTCTTGGCTTGCGGACCTCCAGATTCCGTGGTGGTGGGAGTCCACTCTGCGATTAAGTCGGCCAAGACCTGGCTCTTGGTAGCGCTGTGGGGCTAGAAGTCGAGTTGGAACTCTGCCAGCTCCGCGGCCCATTTGGCAATATTCCCAGTGGCGTTAGAATTGCGCAGGATCACTCTTAATGGGTAAGAGGTCACCACGACAACCTTATGCGTCTGGCAATAATGGCGCAACTTTCTGGAAGCAATAAGTAACGCGTAGGCGAACTTGTGAGCTTACAGATATCTGGCCTTTGCCCCATGGAGGACCTCACTGACGTATACTGGCTTCTGGGTGGTCCGGACCTTAGTGGTAGGTCCGAGGCCACCTACCTCTGCCGGGCTGGCCCCCTGGGCGGCTTGGCCTCCAGCTTCTGGTGGCTCACCGCCTTGGCAGGGCAGTGTGCCAACCGGTCCTCCGGTATCGGGGCCAGCTGCAGCTCCTGTGGTGGGCGGACCACCAACTTCCACTTGGGGGACCCCGGTGTCTCCCTCGTGGGAATGGACTGGTCGCTCGGCGACCAAGACCATGCTTACTACCTCGGATGTCGCCGCGAGGTAGAGAAACAGGGTCTCACCAGACTCTGGCGCCACTAAAACGGGCAGATTAGTGAGATGCTGCTTTAACTCCTGGAAGGCTTGTTCAGCCTCTTCGGTCCATATGAATGGCCTGGACTTGCTCAAAAGCTTGAAGAAGGGCAGGGCTCTCTTCGGAGATGCGAGGTATTGTCCCCCGCACCTTGGCGAAGCGAGCAATGAACGCTCGGAGGGATTCCCCGGGCTCCTGACGTACTGCATGGAGGTGGGCCTCCACACCGTACTGCTGGCATGCACTCGCGAAGTTCGCCAGGAACTGAGTGCAGAGCTCCTCCCAGGATCGGATTGACCCGGGGGAGAGGTTCATGAGCCAAGTCTGGGCCGGCCCAGACAAGGTGACGTGGAAGTATGACGCCATAACGGCGTCGTCTCCGCCAGCCGCTGTGATAGCGGTGACATCCACCTGCAGGAATTCTGACGGGTTGGTATTCCCGTCGTATTTTTCCGGCAGGTGCGGCCGGAACTTCTGCGGCCAGCGTGCTGAGCGGAGACTGTCCGCGAGCGCGGCGCCGCCAACTCCAGCCGATACGACCCCCGGTGGCGCTTGTACGCCAACCGGGGGTTGCACGTAAGCCGGGGGCTTAGGTGCAGCAGCGGCGAACGCAGCGTCAAGGTTCTTGCCCTTGGCGGCGTTTGGCTGCACCCGTGGTTGCTCCACGGTGGTGGGGGTGCCCGCTCGCCGGCGATTGAGCTCAGCTCGCAGGTCTTCCGTCTGCGCGCTCCTCACTGAGGGGGAGCGCGCGGATGTTGCAGCATCGTGCTGCCTGCGGCGGTTCGACCTCCCCCCGCTGCTGGGAGGGGGTCGCGATCTAGTCCTAGCTGGGCCAGGGGTGACCTCAGCTAGGTGGATCAGACGATCCACATCGCTCTGCCACTGCGCCAGGGCGCTAGGAGAGGCTGTCGGCCCCGGGGGGTTACGAAGCAGCTCCCTGGCTGCGGCGAGCGGGCCGCTGGCAGCAGCGGGGTTCGCCGTGGCGGCGTTTGCCGCTACAGCGCTCGCTACTGCAGTGTTTGCAGCAGCGGCGCCCCCCGTGGGGCGTCGAGGGGCTCGCGGCGTCCGCGCCGCACCCTCAGAATGGTGGGGGGAGGCCTGTGACCCAGTCGAGGCCACCTCCTCTGATGCGGCTGCATCCTCATGAATGTCGCGGATGCGAACCATCATGCCGTGAGGGATGATGCTAACTGATGCCTTCCCCCTACCTGGCGCGCCAAATGTCGGAGCGGGCGTGCTCCTGGTCGGGTGGCGGAACGCACCCGGCCGAGATCCTAAGTACTAAGAGTAGTTAGGGGGAGCGATCGTTGTTAGCTGGGTCGATGGTTGCACGATGGTGACGAGAGGGTTTAGAGTGGTTCGGGCCGCCGGAGCGTAATACCCTACGTCCACTGTGGGTGTGTTCTTGTATTCCTGTCTGTAGGAGAAGACAGTGAAGATTGTGTACTTGTGCTTTGTGGGTTTCCAGAGGAGCCTCTGAGCCTGTGTGTTGAGTCCGTCTGGTCTGTCCTCTGTGTTGCGTATGCCTCCCCTTTTATAGCCCAAAGGGGGCATGTACATGGTGGTCGGGGCCCGTCAGGTGGTCCCGGCTCATTTCCTCTATGCTACAGATCTATCCTGTGCCTGATGTCCAATGCTCCCATGCGTTGCGCCTGTACCACTGACGCGACCTGGTATGGCCCGGAAGATCCGCCATGCTGTCCTGCCATCCGGATACGGCGCCACGCCGTCCTGCCTTACGCCGTCCTGTTCCATCGGCTGCTAAACCCGGTGAGAGGCTTCAGAGGCCGAGGGGCAGGCGACGTGCTGGCGTGACAGGACGGGGCGCTCGTAGTAGCGTTGTAGCGCCGCTACCTAGTATTAGGTTGAGCGCGGTCGCCGCGCGTGGCGCGGCTCATGATGAGTACAGCGTAGTTGTTTACTCAATATAGACCCCAACGTAGCCGGGGAAATCGACTGTAGTGCCCTGCTATTGCCGTCGTGCCTCGGTAAGGCGCGCCCCTTTGCTTCGACACCGTCGCCTGCCAGCGGCGGTGCCAGCGGCAACGGGGGCACTCCCGTCCGACAGCGGCGGCGTCAGCATGCTACGGGGGCACGCCCGTCCGACAGCGGCGGCGTCAGCGGGCAACGGGGGCACGCCCGTCCGACAGCGGTGGCGTCAGCGGGCAACGGGGGCACGCCCGTCTGACAGTGGCGGCGTCAGCGGCATCGGGGCGTGCCCGTCTGACAGCGGCGGTGTCAGCGGCAACGGGGCACGCCCACCTGCCCGCAATAAATGTAGTAGGTGGGCGAGGCGCCTGCCTGAAGGCCCCGCCACGCGCCCTGTGGGCACGTGGCAGCGCAAGACCTTCCTGTGCCCTGTGGGCACGTGGTGGCCCCGGATCACCGAGGGCGCTGGCTCCGGAACTCCCCGTGCCCTGTGGGCACGTGGCGGCCCCGGACCACCGAAGGCGCTGGCTCCGGCCTCACCTTCCCCTGAGGGACTCCTCGCGTGGTCGGGGGAGGCGCGGACCTCGCTGAAGGAGGTCCGGGGCCTCCCCTGTGGGCCGGGTGCGCGGCCCAGCCTTTATAAGGAGTAGGCCGGACCCGTCTGTACGCGGTCTTAGGCCCTCTTTGGTGATCTTTGTCTAGTGTAAGCGGGTACCCGGTTAGCTGGGTACCGACAGTATATATGCAATTAAATGGCGTTCTTGCGAGAAGAATTTGCTCACCGAAGACGCCGCGAGCACTCCGAATCGGAGCAGTTCGAATCAACTATTCTTTAGAAGAAAAAATGGCTGGATGCAGTTTGCAGTGGACCAAAGGTGAGCATTTTCTTGTTGCCTTGGATGACCGTCGCGAATGATCAGTGGTCACTGCCTCGTCACCAACCAACCAGAGCAGTGCAGAAATTCGTAAAGTGTTCACGGTACAATAATAGCGCTGTCAAGCAGTCAAAATTGTATTGATGGACAGAGACATCTACTCAAGACTGCATGCCAAAGCTGAAGCATTTGTATATATATTAAACCCTAGTGCATGCTGAAGAAGACCCAAATAGCTTCGGCCGCCTACCTGAAGCGGGAATCAGAGTCAGAGATGGAGGACAGCGCCGCCTCCGCCGGCGGGGTCCGGATCGTGTCCAGGCGTGTCGTCCGGCCAGAATCGCCGGACGGCGGCGCGCCGTCGTCGGAGCCGGAGGTCATGCACTTGACGCCGTGGGATCTGCGCATGATCGCGGTGGACTACATCCAGAAGGGGCTGCTGCTGCCCAAGCCCCCGACAGGAGGAGGTGCACAGCTCGTGGACGGCCTCGCCTCCTCCTTGGCGCGCGCCCTCGCGCGCTTCTACCCGCTGGCCGGTCGCCTCGCCGTCGCGGAGGCCACAACTACAAGTCCGGCGGGTCCGCCGGGCATCGTAGTCTCCCTCGTCTGCAACGGTGAAGGCGCCGAATTCGTCCACTCCGTGGCGGAGGAGCTCACCGTGAGCGACATCGCCGCCCCCGTCTACATCCCGCCGGTGGTGTGGTCGCTGTTCCCGCTGAACGGGGTGCTGGGCGCGGACGCGGCGCTGGACTCCCGCCCGCTGCTGGCGGCGCAGGTCACCGAGCTCGCCGACGGCGTCTTCGTCGCCGTGTCAATGAACCACGCCGTGGCGGACGGGACCACGTTCTGGCACCTGTTCAACACCTGGTCGGAGATCACCCGCCGGAGCAGCGGCAGCGAAAGATTCGAGCTTTCGTCGCCGGCGCCGGCGCTCGAGAGGTGGTTCCTCGAGGGCAGCCCGGTGCCTATCACGTTCCCCTTCGCCAAGCTGGAGGACGTGGTCCGGCGGCCCGCGTACCCACCGGTGCAGGAGTGCTTCTTCCACTTCTCGGCGGAGAGCGTGAGGCGGCTCAAGGCGCAGGCGAACGCCGAGATGTCCGGAACGACAGCGCCGGCGACCACCACCATCTCGTCGCTGCAGTCGCTGCTCGCGCACCTGTGGATCGCGTCGTGCCGGGCCCGTGACCTCGCGGACGACCAGGAGACCACGCACGGGCTCCTCGTGGGATGCCGCGCGCGGGTGCGCGGCATCCCGGCCGAGTACATGGGCAACACGGTGACGCGGGCCGTGGCGCGGGCGCCTGCCGGCGACGTGCGGCGCAGGGGGCTGGGCTGGGCGGCGTGGCTGCTGAACCGGGCCGCGGCGACGTTCGACGAGGCGCGCGTGCGGGAGGAGCTGGCGGCGTGGGCGCGGAGCCCCGGGTTCGTCCGCGTGAAGCTGCCGCCCGCCGACGCCGTCGCCACGGCGCTCGTGACCGGGAGCTCCCCGCGGTTCGACGTGTACGGCAACGACTTCGGGTGGGGCCGCCCGCTGGGCGTGCGCAGCGGCGCCGGGAACAAGATGGACGGCAAGGTGACGGTGTACGAGGGCGGCGGCGGAGCGGGCAGCATGGCGCTGGAGGTGTGCCTGGCGCCCGCCGCGCTCGCCAGGCTCGTCGCCGACGAGGAGTTCATGGAGGCGGTGAGCGCCGGCACGGCAATGCGGCATGAGTATCTGCCACGGGTCACTGCGTAGTGTGCCACTGTGTCTGTCCGTGGGTGATTGGTGATTTGGTGTGGCTGTCTGTGATCAGCACCACGTGTGTGCGTGTCCACGTGTCGTTGAGATTTTTGTAACCTTGGAAGATGTTTTGCTGCCAAGGATCACCGGAGGATTATCGGATCACAAACACAGGAGCGTCGAGCCACGTCCGCTAGCTGCTTATTGCAGTAGTACTATGACTATCAGGCAGGCATCAGCTACTTACTACTCTGCTCCACTGATCAACCAAAACCAACACAAGCAATTCCTGCTCCACTCTGAACATGCATGGCAAAAAAAAAAAAAAAGCGATCTATCAAGGGTCTCTGAACTGGAAAACTGGTACTAGTAAAATCAACATGCTATTGAAATTAATACTCTGTCTTTCCTCCTTCCGAATAGCCTGCCTGCCACTAATACACGAGCATCTGCAAACATCGCAGAGTCCAGTAGCACTCTATGCGTGCTTTCATCCATCAACCCTGCTCGTCAGTACTGTGTATAGGCCGGTTCACAATGGAGCCGACAAGGCAGTGACAATTCTTGGTACGATGACTATACCCCGGCCTGCTGCTCGTCAAGAAGGACGACATGGCCAGCCAAAACGGAGGCAGATCGACCAGCTCCGGATGGCGGGCGTCTATAGCACGGAACAAGAAAAACGACGAGGAGCCGGCGGCGGTTGATTGTCTCCAGGCCGGTGGCAGGATGGGACAGGACAGCAAATAACGAGGGCCGTTTGGAACATTCCATTTTTATTTATATGAAAAACATAGAGACAGGCAAAAAAAAAAAATTATCGCGTTCCAAACAGACCTCTAGGCAGTAGGAGCGCGAGATGCATGGATGCAGTGTTTGGTTTGGAATTAAAGAAAACTCGCCGCCGGCCGCCCTATCCACCCATCAACGGTTGGGTTGCAACAGACAGAGCACGCACTACGGTTGTTTCAGCAAAATTAAGGCCCTCTTGACAAGGTACGGAGCTTCAGAGAAGAAGGTGTGTCTGCTAGTGGCAGCATTCTTATTTGCATATACAGTGGCAAGGCAACATGTGTTGTGCTGCTCAATGGTTCAGCATCAGCGGTACGTACGGCAGAGCGGCCACAAAACAGAGACGACTGATTATTCACAGATACATCAGAGGCAGGGCAAACTGATCAGAAGCAGCTAGCAAACTGATCCATCAACCAAACCAACGTACACAAAGGTAGAATCAGAGACGATCCAACAAGCCACTGACGTCGCATCCTACCTGCTCATGAGGAGGAGGATTTCACCTGGGAGCCAGAGTGAGACAGGAGTAATGATTAATGAATCGGTTGTTTAATTTGTTCCACCCATGAATATATGCAGTATGTATTCAGAGATCGATGTGTTCATTCGGTGCACATAACAGTCACACGCACGTACCTGAGGACGCTGATCCTGAGCATGCGCCTCTTGTAGTGGCGCGAGTGCAGGGGTGGCTCGTAGAGGGACGGGTGGTGCCCCGCGTCCACCCCGTCCCACACGTCCTTCTCAATCTCCACGGTCGGCCTCCTCATACCTGGCTCGCGGCCCTTCAAGGCCGGCAACCGACGCAGGCGCCAGCATCCCCTGATCCCGATGGTCTCCAGCGCGGGCGCCGCCACCATCACGGCGGTCTCGCATATCTCCTGCAGCGCCGGCACGTCGTGTAGGTGGATGATGGCTAGCTTTGGAAAATTGACGCTTCGATGCTGGTGCTTCTCGTCTCCCGGCACGAAGATGTGCCTCAGTCTGCCGCAGTGGATGATGTGGAGCGTCTCCAAGCTGGGGCAGGAGGGTTATTGGCGCCCCATGGCAAGCGCGAACCGGAGGCTTGGGCAGCGGCGCAGGTGCAGGTGCCGTCGCGCATCACCTTCATCACGGAGGACACATTTGCTCCATACACATTGAGCCATTAGGAGATCCGATACCCAAATGGTCTCCATGTTCCTGCCCCATTCATATCTGGCCCGAGGAAAGACAGCGTGCAAGTTGGGGCACCTCTCGATGCGGCAGCGGCACCGCCTGAGGGAATCGCAAGTTTCCGGCATGGTATTGGTGAAAGTCGAGACATCATGCACATGCAAGGATTCAGTGTAGCGCATCATCACCGCAGCCCAATTACGAGGAAAAAAAAAAGGATCCGGTGCCTCCGCTTCGCTCTGCACATTGCGGCTTCCTTCACCAATCTCGATATGGCGACCCAGTTGTCTTATCGGGGCCTCCGGAAAGGCCTGTATTGGAGCCAAGAAATTACAAATAACCTTAGTAACGTCACCATACATGCCCGCTGTAGGTGCAACACGACGTCGTCGTCGATCACTAAATCCAACCATCATCTCCTTTCTTGTTGTTGTTGTTGCTGCTGCTTCATCAGCTGAAGAGGTGATGCCGATGTTGAAATCAAATAATCCACGGTCTATGGGACCCCATAGGGACCGAACAAGCCTAGCATCTGTCAGAGTGCCTCCCCGGCGGCTTGCACCGGCGATGAGCTGGACGAAGAGAACTCAACACGAGACACAGTGGAACACACGATGGTTTTTGGCGCAGCGTACAACTTGCTGCATTTTCTGGTTTAGTATTAATAAGACTGATACATATGCACAACCGCGCTTCTCACGCCATGCCTCTGCCGCGTCCATCCTCACGGCCCGCACAACGCGCGCTAGCCACGCGCGACTCGCCCACGCTGAGCTATTCTCACGCCATGGGCAACAACCTGGCCAACGGCCACTACTAGCCATGCACGGCTCATAGACAATGCTCATGCATGGCACTTAACAGAAAGCAAAGAGAAAAAGAAAAACGACCGAACGAACTGGGCACAAGGTTATTAACTAACAGCATCTGTGGTGAGAGCATGCACAAAGCATTCTGCTTGCTGCTGGTCGCCGAGGGATGGTGGCCGAGCGTCATATCGAAGTACCCTACGCCGGCTCCAAGGCCGCCGTGTGTCTATGCAGATCAGTTATAGCTGCAACCTCGACTGTTGATCGTCTGAGCCCCATGCGATTGCACGAAGGCTCTCACAGCCCAGGAGAAAGAGTCGCTTGAGCATTGGGACATCCACTACCATAGCTCCAAAGTCAAGGACCTTAATCGCACATCCTGACAGGTCCAACTCCACTAGGTTGGGAAGCCCACGCAAGAATAGCTTGTCCAGCTGTGTGCAACCTTCTAGGGATACCATGGAGGTTTTGGGAACACTACCCTTCTTATTATATGCATCAGGGCGATGCTCTGGACGCGACATTTCTGGAGGTAGCTCAGTAGTTGATGTCCGTTCAGATGCTGGTCCATATCCGTCAAAACTGAATGTCCTCCAAACCATCACAGCCATCAAGAATAAGTACCTCAAGGTGGCTTGCCTGCGATATGCTGCTTATTAGATTTCTTCCTGTTCCTTTGTCGCTACCAGACAGATCAAGTATTTCTAGGCTTGTGTTGTCCACAAGAAATGAGTCACTGGTGTCGCTTGACATTGTCTCTGCCTCATCATCATACTTAGGTTTGATTATTCGGAGCCGCTGGAGGTTAGGGAGTATAGTATGTAATTGATGACTTGTCCACCGTGGCCACCTAAGTCCCTCTATGTTTAGCTCCATGAGGTTGGCCATCAGCTCTAGCTTTTCCTTTGATAGAATCTCACCCCAATCCGTGTAATATAGGTCAATCACCCACAAACACTATAGGCATGCCCACGTGTCTGCACAACCTCCTCCTTCAACTTCAACTTCAGATGCAAATGGAATAATGTTATAATCCACACAATGGTCTAACCCAAGGAACCTTAATGTGCGGCAATAGATGAAAGGGGGTGAGGCAAAACTGAAGGCACAATGAGAGAGAACCAACACGCCGAGGCTATTGCACGGTCTGAAGAGTCCATCTGGTAATTCACATGGGGCATCTTTTGTTTCGGTTGCTAGGAAGATTGACGATGCCCTTGCAAATACAGTTTGCATACCCACGTGCACTTTCTTGTTCTTCTGGATGACGACAGAAATCCGACGACGACAATAATCAGACCTATTAAACTTGTAGGCATGATCATGATCTTCGACCACCATAAATGGGATGTTCGGATCTTCATTCCACTCCCTAAGCACACTTGCAAGCCAACGCTTATCTTCACACTCAAAGGTAATTTCTGGATGCAATGCATTACTGATCTCCCATGCTTTATCTCCTCGAACGATCCCATCACATATCAAATAGTTGGGTGCATGAGCTCGCCAAGAAAATCCAGTGCGGCTGTGAGAACTGTGATACATGATGAGTAATCCATAGAGATAACAATCTATGACTACTGCCAGGTCGATGTCCCGCATCCATGGGTAGCGAGTAACTATGATGGCAGCCTCTTGGCGAAGCAGGGCACTAAGATATGAACTTGATAGGTGTGTGACTTCTTCCATGCTACCGAAGAAGTTATCTGTGTACCTTAGCTTGTCTTGTATCTCGCGACTGTAATGGACCCAATATGCACCAGTAAGGAACCTTCTGCTAAAAGTCCACATTATTGTGCACTCGTGATATTCAGGAATACCAAAGCTACCAAGGGGAATGTCATCATCACTCCCATTGAGAAATATGATTGTAAACCTACTGCTCCGAGTGACAGTTCGGGCAATCACCGCTGTAACATCTAGTATGACATCTCTAGAGCTAGGGTCCACTCCGTTGAAGTCACCCTCCTCGTCCTGCTCATGAAACATGGCCATGGTCCTACTGTCAAGTTTCAGCTTCTCGGCGATCTTTCTCTGCATCTCCCTCTTGCTCTTCCACCTTGTGCAATCTATATAAATTGTTGTGCCAAAGAATGGATGAGGAGATTCCCTGGTTCTAAGAACTTGTGCCATAGATGTAAGGACAGCGGGTGCCCCAAAGCCATTCCAGTAGAGATAGAAGCTGTTATTCTTCTTGGTGGAGATAAGCCTTCGTGACTGAATAAGGTTAAATATTTCGTCTCTGGCTTCATCCACGTCTATCGACAAGAATCCCTGAAATGTGGCAATGAACGGAAATCTTTTTAAGATGACATTAATTATACAGAATACACTTGAATGAAAACAGAATATAAACTTGGCGAAACGTAATAAGTTAAACAGCAGCAATGCATCAGAGTCGGACCCATAGTAGTGGCCGCATGTTGACAGAGAGGAATTAACCCATATGTTCGATATATGGATCGATAATCCGCTACATTATTGATGAGAGAGCTGCGAGCTAGTGACCCCCAACACCTGCATGCGTGACAGCAATGAACGAAGGTCATCGTCAATGCTTATTAATTATTAGTCATGATCGATCGATCGAAGACAGAGCAGCACCTACCACAGACACCACTGTTTCCTCCGTATAACGGATGAGACGAGCAAGATCGATGAACTCGCGGATTATTGGTCCGCAAGAGCAAGAAATTAGCAAGGCGAGAGAGATGGATGGGGGCACATTAAAATGCTCACAGCATGCTTCTTAGCTTCTGCCCGTGTCGGTGACGTACGTCCTAGCTACGTAGCTACCACTTGGTGGTCTGCAAAGCATCCATGATTCCTTGCTTGCCGCATCCTCTCCAGCGTTACTTTCTTTGCTTCCAATCCGTGCTTGTATCTTTCCCAGAGTATGATTATTCTCGAATCCCGGGCGCCGTTGCTCTTTTCTTTCCTCCATCTTTTTCTAAACATATGCATGCATGATGATTGATGACTCCCGTGCAGTTGCTACTCCCTCTCACTGTGATACAATAATGACGTTTCACACATCGATACGGTCGTTAATACACACTTTGATCATCAATCTTAGTATTCCTAATTGTAGGTTAAAAAAAAGAAGCGCTAAAAAAGGTAGATCCTAAATTTTTTCACAAAAGTCAGAATCATCTAGACGCCGAGCAGATAGTCTCTACCCGTTGGATTTATTATTTTTTCTAAAAATTACTCACCATGCCATCATGAAAGACCATTAAAGTAACCCCCTAAATTTATATATAAATTACCCACCATGTCATTACGAAATATAAATTAAAGTCACCCCCTAAATTTGTATATAAATTACCCACCATGTCATTAAAGATAAATTAAAATATCTCTCTAAATTTGAATATATATTACTCACTATGCCATTATGAAAAATCTATTAAAGTACCAACTAAATTTACATATAAATATCTACCATACCATTATATATCTCTGAAATTTGAATATAAATTACCCACCATGCAATTTTGAAAGATGAGTTAAAATAACCCATAAATTTACACGTAAACTACCATTATGAAAATAAATTATAGTATCCATGAACTTACGCATAATTCACATATTATGTTATTGTGAAAGATAACCTAAAGCAGCCCTTAAATTTACATATAAATTACCATTGTGCCATTACAAAATATAATTTTTAATTAGCTAACATATGTATTGAATAATACAATATGTGAATAGATAAGATAAAAAATATGTATATATACAAGCATTCTATTAAAGTATGGATATAATAGATAATTAACTGTGTCTCAAATTTTAATGTAAATTTGTAATGTGTTTATGTTTCATACTGGTCTGCGTTTTACACGGGGTTGACATACTAGTTAATAATAATAGTAGTATGCATATCCATAATAGTCATGTTAATTTCAGAATGTGATCGAATTGCAATATTTGAAAACATAATGATAGACAAAACTAAGATATTTTGAATGCACATAAACTAAAACGTGCAGTATTTTAAAACTGAATGGACTATGGTTTGTGTTACAAGGACTAAAATAAAACTGGGACAAGCATGCATGACCCAGTAGTCCTTGCTTACTCCCTCCAGACCTAAATTAGATGTAGTTTTTTTAGATAATGACACAGTCTTCAAAAATAGCTTTGGCCAATATTCTTTATTACAATATAAATTAATAACATCATAACAAATTCAAACTTTTGTAAAAGCACTTTAAAAGGCAAATCTCTATATATGGCGAGCTTTAAGTCTCAAAACTAAATAATTTAAAAGTTAATTATATTCAAATTTTAAAAGTTTGACTAAAAATATACCAAATCGGTGGGCCCGGTACCATTTGAATTTATTTTATTAAACTTTTCTTTCATAGCAATGGATATAATATAATCTGTGCCACGGAACGCAGATGCATACGCAGTATAAATATGAACGGGTACAGTCAATTCTCGAAAAACTACAGCTGAAAACTGAATGTTGTTCTCTTCAGATCAGATGCCATTCATGCTTTTGTACCCCTGCAGCTTGGTCCTGGATGCCTCTGATCGAGGGTCTACCAACCGGGCTAGCTAGCTATTTGAAAAAGTCGGCGAGCATTTTGGATTTTCTCACTGTCTGAAAACCAACAATCCAGAAGCTAGATAGGATCCAAAAAGAAAAGTGCAATGCCACGTTGTTGTCCTCCGTCGTGATGGTCATCGTCGTCGTCACCGCCGTTGTTGAGCCAGCTCTTTCATAATGGCATCGTGAGTAATTTATATGCAAATTGTAGAGGTTAATAACGAAGTCATAGTTAAAATATATTACATGTAAACTAAATGACAATGGAAATAAATGATAATTATGAATTTTTTTTAATAAGACGAGTAAGTCAAACTTGGTGTAAAAAAATTAAACAGTCTATAA
The DNA here is from genome assembly GCA_030272315.1 of Paspalum vaginatum. Taxonomy (NCBI): domain Eukaryota; kingdom Viridiplantae; phylum Streptophyta; class Magnoliopsida; order Poales; family Poaceae; genus Paspalum; species Paspalum vaginatum. Next base: position 1,537,308 of record CM059018.1, on the reverse strand, counting down.
ATTAGAACGAATGTGGTATATATATAGTATGCTATTAGCCTTGTGCTTTTGCAGAGACTAGTTATGTCTAATCAAAATTGCTAATACTTGTTCTTTTCCATTTGTTCATGTCCGCATAAAATATTTTCTTATTTTTATCCATAGGTGATAGACTCCAGTTATGAACTACTACTTTGAGTTAGGTTTTTACTATATATTACTAGTGGCAGAATTGAGTAAATGTTAGTAATTTAGATGTGGATTAATTTCAGAGATATTTGCTTATTTTTTTGACAATGATATATGTGGGGTAATTTACATGCAAATTGTAGAGGTTAATAATGCAAGTCTGGGTAATTTAGATTCAAATTTAGGAGACTATACTAAATTGCCTTTATAACATAGCTACGTTGTATTAGTTTGTTGCATTATATTATCACTGCTGGAGAAAGCAGCATCCATTCAACGCATTATTACCGGCCGTAATTGCTGCAGAAATGGGTAACTTTGATTAGTATAGAGAAATAGAGTAGAGGTTGGTAATTTAGATGTAGGTTTGAGAGGACATTTTTTTTAATTTTTGAATAGCGACAGTTGTGAGTAGTTTACATGTACATTGATTAACTATTATAACGACAAAGGTAGGAAATTTAGATTTAAATATACTAGCAAAAATGCCTCTACGTTGCAACGGGTATAATTTAGTCAGCTACGATCTGTGATGCACATGCTACTGCAGTTTATATGCCATCTTATTTTAGCAATCAAATTGACTCTAAGCGGATTTTGATGTTGAACCAGTTCAATTGAAAAAAAAAATATCTCAGCATTTTGTCGATACGTAGAACGCTTCAAATGGGGGCTGTATGCGACCTGTGTATCTATTTATGTGTGGTATTATTCTACGGTCTGAACTGAGTTCGAAAAAGAATTAAAATTTAATTCAGATTTCCTTTGTATAGTATGTTGAACTCAGATGTTTGATATTATAGTGAAACAGTAATTTCGCTATATTTTTAACAATTATGGAGTTTCTTAAGATTTTTATCTCTGCATGTTTAGTATACTTAAAACAAAAATTAATCCTTAGAATAGGCTATGAGAAAATTAATGAATTAAAAAAGCAATAAAAATATTAATACACGTGACTTTAGCTGGCCATAATATTATCGACATAAGATTGCAAATCATATTTATCTTGAACTTTTTGATAAGTGCATTTATCTTAGCGTTAACTTCCTCATGGTTCTAGCATAACAAAATTAATTTATTTGTAAATCGAAAGAATGAAACATTATTACTAATCATTATCAACATATATTTTTAAAAACATTAGCATTAATCATAAACCTATGGAAAAAAACAGAAGCGTAGACTTTTAATTTCAGCGTAATGGCCTGTTACTACTCAGCCTAAAAACACAAAGTAAAAAAGCCTAAAAACACAAAGTAAAAAAATTAAAAAGGGCCAATCCTGTACCAGCCTTCCGTGTTGGGCTCGATTCAGCATATTGTATGCTCCTAGTCCCCTAAGCAGCCCGGCCCGAAAACTTGGTTGGAGTATTGTGGCCGTTCGTTTCGATCGTACGGTCGGCAAAGGAGGCGGAGAACACTCTAGAACCCTAGCTGCCTTCGTTCTTGATGTTTCGAGCGCACGCTGCGCGCACTCCAGCGGATGCATCTCCCTTGTCTCGGCATCCGCACCCATGCCGGGGTCGGAGGCCGGCCGTGGCTCCTCCGGTCGTTCTTTCCTCCGGTGGTCCTCTCCTCATCCGCGCCCGCCACCGCCTCCACAGGAGCCGACGTGGGATCCAACCAGGGCCGCCATCACCTCTACCGAGGCCAGTAGCGCCCGTGCCACCCCGCCTCCGGATCTGCCGTCGGGCGGCGTGCCTCTGAATCCGTCGCCGCCCGCACAGGTAGGCGCCGCCGCCACCTTCGCTTGCCGTTCCTCACAGTCAGCGTCGTTGGTCTTTATCTCTGCCTTCTCCGTGGGTCTGTCTCAGACAGCGTCGTCGGATGCTCCCGCCCCTCTCCATCTTCTTCATCCGCGTCCACCGCTGGAGCTGCGAGACGGAGGTGCCGCGGCCGGCCTCGCCGGCCGCGGCGTCCGCCATGGTGCGGATCTGGCACGGGCGGGCCCTGGCCTGAGGCGGCGGCCACCCTCCACTCACTCCCCTTTCGCGACGCCGGCAGTGCTCCGTCCGTTCTCCTGCGTTGTTTATTTTTCCCTGCCTGGACCCTAATCTGTTCTTGGCGTGAGCTCCGATCTGCAAGAGCTTATCTGTTCTTATTTTCCCACTCAGCCCATGGATCTGTTATTGATTTACTTTTTCGCCTCTGGCCATGGGATCTACGAAACCCTTCTTGAGAAGGATGCTGACTTATTGTTCTTTGTCTGTCTTTTTTTCGCTTCTTGGTGTTTTGATGTCCGCAAAGACCAATTATGAATTAGCATAATCAAAGTTTATACAGCGAGGTGGTATTATTTTTCTTTAATATCATATATGACACGCCATTGATGTGTTTGATGGAGATCTTGGTCTGTGCATAGATATAGAAAATCTTGATTTGGGCCGACATGGATCTAAATCAGTAGGATTGTTGTTGTTGGGCTATCAAGATTCATCGCAGCAGAGGGTAGGGTTGCTACGGTGAAAAAAATTGCCCGTGAGCATATTCAACCCATGTAAGATTTTTTTCTCTGAATCCTCTATGTTCTTGACGTGTTCGAATCGGTCTGGTGCTTTCTTAATCGGATTCGGCCTACGTCCCCTTCTGCCTATCTTGTATGCGAGAGGCGGGGCAGAGGACGGAACGCGGAGAAGGTCCCAGACCGACGGACCCTGGGCGGGATGCGGGGAGTCAGCCGGACGCGCAGGGACAATGTACAGAGTTTGAGGCTGACAGGTGGGCCCCGTGTGTCAGGACGGACCAAAAATCCGGTGGACCAAGAATCCTTATTCACTTTAATATTAGGTATAGATAGGTGATTATTATTTTAAATCATCTTAACGGACGATCTATGTGCAAAATTAGGTATCACTTTGGATAATCTTTCATACTCCTGCATTTCGATGAGCTTAGATTTATTTCCTCATTCGGAGATGATGAGTTGGCTGGTCAAAGCTTGAAGAATTTAAGCTGAATCGATGATCGTCCAATACAAGAACGCGAGCCTGAGGCGGCGAAGGAAGAGGCCGGCCGGGGTGGCAAGGTAGGTTTCAGTATCGCGGCAGCAGCACAGCTTGATACCGCTGTTGCCGTCGTGCATCTTGTCTATCCGAAAAATAAAGCAACAAATAATTAAAAGCAAAAGCACGCTCCTTGCTACGGTCAAAAGCAAAAAGCCCGGTCCGGGTACTTTAATTAAGCACCCTTTAATTTGCTATTTTTTTCCTTTTCCAGCCGAATATATATGCACTACTGCTTTAGAAGTAAGCGTGATTACTCCAAAATTTAGACTAGAAAGTGGAAGGTCTCGCTCCTTAAGATCTTCAAAAACATACACAAAAGTCCCTCTCGAATAGTTAGAAATATCTGACCGTTTACCAAGTAGTCTACAATAATGAGCAAAACTCACGTTGATTGTTTAATCCAAACGAATTGTGGCCACACCATGTTGCCATGAGCCGACAAGAGGAGCCGCATGTTAGCCTCACATTCACATGTCGTCTTCCTTCCCTCTTTCTTTCTCCCTATCTCTCCCATTCCTTCCTCAATGGCGCAACCTTGCCACCATTGCCGCCCCTGCTCCACGCCTTGTGCATCGCCACCCGCCACGCCCACCTTGTGCAATGTCGTCCGTACCGCCTCATCTGACCTTCGCTGCCGCTGCTTCACTCGCCGGGGGGACTGCCTACTCGCCGCCCCCCAGCCTCGACATGCATGCCTCGCCACCGCCACCTCACCCGTCATGCATGTCCTACTCTCTGTCGTTGCCGCTCGCTCGCCTCACTGCGTTAGCCTTGCCGCCGCCGCCCGCCAGCTTCCCTGTGCGCACCACTCACCGTCGTTGCCTCCCTCACCACGCATGCCCTACTCGTCGCCGCCATTTCCTGCCCACCTCGCTGCCGACGCCACTCAGCCACCTCGCCACACCTACCTCCCACTACAGCCGGCCGCCCACCCACCTCGTAAGTTGGATTGCAACCTCCGCGCCTACCTTATGCGTTAGCACCGAAGCTGCCTGGCACCATCACTCATCTGTGCGTAGGCGGACGCATGCTCCCTAGCAACTAAGGGCCTCTCTTATGGCGGACAGGGAAGAGGATCTAGAGGCGAAGAGAGGGAAGATGGGTGGCGCCGGCGATGACAGAAAAGGGAAGAGGATGTGAGAGATGGGAAGGAGAAGAAGACATTTGAGACTGACATGTGGGCCCCACGTAATCAGGTTAGGCCTCCCAGCTAAACCACAACCCGTTTGGACTAATTTGTGATCCGAACGTGGATTAGGGACCGGAATGGCATAATTTTTAAGTTTGTGGACTGGCTTGACACAGTTGAGCAAGTTTAAGGAACGGATATGGAATTTTACTCTATTATCTATATCGGTCTAACTGGTTGTGATGGGTAATCCGATCCATATGTAGGTATATCACCCATCCGCTAAATTAATAAAGTTGCTCAAACAGAAGAATGGACTCCACCGCTATGTAGAGCTCGTCGAGATGATCAAAATGCATATGTGGATCACATGATTCAGAACCCGAATGAGAGATATATGCCCATGGACGTGGTGTATACCTAGGCAAACCCAGTTTTTTGCGAGTTTTGGAGATAATTATGAGCAAGATCTCCCCACCTTATAAAAATGAAGAGTTAAGGCCGACTGAGTCATCATCATCCAATCTATCAAACACAATCGACCTTTACTTTTTTATGCTCTGAACCCTAATCTCTAACAACCCCAGTATCTTCCTCTCTTCGTCTATATGGCGAGTTGAGAGGCTCTGGGTGGCCTTACTGGCCTGGGATCAATTCTAGGAACGCCTTCCCCGACGCAGTCCCACCTAAGAAGATGATTGTAGATTTTCATCAAATAACTGCGCAAAGCAGGAGATCCGGTTTTCATGAGTTGCTCTACTGGCCACACGGCTTCCATGAGCACTCCTTGGTGTTTTTAAGTATTATTATTTGGCTGATCTTTGCACCAACACTGTGCAGAGTGACCTCTTTATTAAATGGTGTTTGAGTATATTTGGCCATTATTTGCTATAAAAATCAGGCAAGTTTCTCATAATTAAGGGTGACCCTAGAGGTACAGTGTAATTAATCTTATCAGCATTATTTCATATATATATATATATATAAATATATATATATATATATATATATAATTGGACGATATTAATTTATAATTTCTTGTAATTAAGGGTGAGGTCAAACTATCAACCTAGTATTTGCTATGGTTGTCTAATTTGCAACTCAACAAAACTATAAAACCTGACATATACCCTCACCCCCAACTTGCATATCGTGAAACACACATTTCTTGGTTTTGCAGTTAGAGTTGGAAATGGTCCGATCCACCAAGCAAGTGGGGCTCTTTTATAGTACGTACTATCAAAACCGACTATTTTGGATTTTCTCCGTGTGTCTCAATTCCCATCAAAGGACGGAGCTCCATATGATCCAAAACAAAATACGTAGAAAATGGCAATAATGCCGTGACCACACCATGCGCCAATCCAGCCGCAGCTAGCCGGCCAGGATCCAAAAGAAACGTGCAATGCCGCGTCGTCGTCCTCTGTCGCGATGCTCGTCGTCGTCGCTAGCTGTTGAGCTATAGCTAGGATCCAAGCGCAAGTCAAGTCAATTGATCGTTTCAATATAATTAGGTAGCTAGGCAACAAGCAGCAGCCCAAGGAACACGGCTCTTCCAATCTTAAAGAAAGGGAGGCGCGCAAGGCACAAGCAATTAGTAGTGTGGCCGCATGGAGGCCACCGTACGTACCGGCCGGCTGGCGGCTGCGGCGGCGTACGTCTCCCGCTCCCGGCCGGCGCATGCATACATGGTGCGCCTGCCGGCCGGCCAGTTGACGCGACCAGCCGGCGATGAGGGTGAATGGGAACGGTCCATATCCGTCAATAAGGATGGGATCGGATCGATCGGTTGGTTGGTTGGTTGGTTGAGGTGATCGGCCGGCCGGGCAGATCCACGTACCGTACTGTGGTTAGACCACCTTCAATCGATTGTCTATCCATCCTATTTATTACGGTTCCAACTGCTTTTCCCGCTTCGTATCAGCATCGACGACGTGGGCCACGCTCGCCGCCGCCGACGACGACCCGAGTGCAAGTGCAACCGCCAGGGCGGCCCATTTCTGTCACTGGCACCATGGTTCGCCGAGAAGCTGAAAGGCCCCCGCGAGCCATGCACGCACGACGTGCCACTGAAAATCACTACATACTCCGATACCCGCTACCTGCTTTTAATAATGGAAAGGTTTTTGGCCCTGCGGTCGACGTGGAGCTGCATTGCTGCTAGTACTTTAAACGGAGTTGGACAATAGTAATAAAGAAAGCCTGGCGCTCTTGGTATAAATCCAACGCAACCATTTCCAATGCTCTGCTTGCCAAATAGATCGTCTCCCTTGCGCCGTCACCCTGCACTAGCGCCCAAAACCACCTTCATAAAGGAGAAATATTGCCTCTTCTAAAAAAAAAAAGTTCATTACGTGTGCACCATATCTCCCAAAGATCGAATAGTGGCAGCCCCCATAAAATTCATTTTTTTCCTTATTCCGTATGCCAATTTTTTTTTTCGCGAACGCACCGAGGCACGTTTTTTCATTAAGAGAAAGAGAAAGCGATTACAACCATGGTAAGCCTAAGATTACCATGCTAGAGAAGAACAGACCCCGACCACCACTACTAAGTGCTAATTTACAAAACCGATTTTCGACCAAAGCGACGCCGACGCCGACCTTCCGACAAGGAGGGTCCCCAGATCGACCACCCCCGCCAAAGCCCAAAGCTTTGCCTCTTCTACCAACTTCTCTAACACCACTCTAAGCATAGATGCTTTCCTACAGAACACACGATCATTGCGTTCTTTTCAAACCACCCAAATAACCAGCAGGAGCAACTAATCGAAATCACGCCTGGAGTGTTTGTCAAAGCTTTTCCTCTCCTGCAGCCACTAATCAACAAAGGGCAAATCCACTAATCAACAAAGGGCAAATCGAGGGGCGGTAACCTGCGAACCCATCCCAAGGTATTAAACACCTTGAACCAAATCTCCCTCACAAATGAGCATTTGGTTAGCGGGTGTTCCATAGATTCCATCCGTATGCCAATTAGTTAGGTTCCAAACAAATAATTCTTTCCTCGAGCAAGTGCAGGTCTTCGTCCTGTTTGTATCTTTTCGTTTAAAAAAAAAGAACAAGAGCAAAGTCTCCCTAGAAAAATGCGATGCATCTCTGTCTACTTTCATACATTCTTTTCCTTTTGCATCTTTCATTATTTGAGAATGAACAGGCCGCCAATAATGTCAGTTTTTAATCTTTCTCTAGGGCTCAAGAGCTGATCAACACGCAAAGAACGTCAAGCAGGGGGCCGGGTGTGCACGTCAGAGACACGTACGTACGCACAGACCCTCATGACGTATGTAACGCGCCGTCGATATGGTCATATATATTGGCTGATGATGCGATGGTGCATCATGAGAAATATCTAAGCTTTTTGAAAGCTAGTGGAGTAGCTTCCAAATGGCGGCATGTATATATCTGCATGTAATACTATATATTGACTTACTTATATATATATATATATGTGTGTGTACAGCCTATTTGTGTTATACGATGCTTAATTTTTTTGTCAATCCGTGCAAAATTAATGTTGTTTTCCACCGACCATCAGTAGATGTATCTATGCGATCGACCAATTAATAATGCCGGTGATGATTTGTCCAAAAATCATCAATCAGATGTCCGTTCTACAGCGGGTGATTTGCTGTCCAACGTCGCTCGTTTTGGCCGCGCCGCAAGGGGAGACGGAACGAAACGATCGAGCGGTCACACACCAAGGGGCGATTACAGTTGCAAGAGAAACGGGTCGGCTTCTGTGTGTGTGCGCTTTTTTTTCCTACTAAAATCCTAGGAGATAACGTAGCTTGGGCCAAAACTACAGAGGATGGTCCACAGCCCACACGGACTAACACTACAGTCGCCCCAATAGCCTCACCTCTCTCTCCGTGGTGGAACACATTTCTAGCCAGTGCACTTAGATGTAGCAAAACCATCCATTATTCGCGTTCGTTTGCCAACCTGACAACCGGTTGTTCTAAGATGTGTTGTTTTTTTTCCACATAGACCTCCTGCCACCACCACTTCTACATTAGTTAGGGCGCGGCCAGGAATTTGATATAGAGGTATTATAGAAAAATATAGGGGAGATAGAGTCAGCAACATTAGGGGGTGCTTGGCCCCTAGACGCTAACCTAGCTTCGTCAGGCTTGATGTGATGCTCTCAGCTCAATCTTGCCCATCGCTCATCCTTCACCGCCCAGTCGTGGCATTCCCACAGGCAACAGCCTTGCCACTGATCCTAGCAAACTTACCATGATGGCCTTCTCTCTAAGGGCCCTTGCAATGATCCTAGCTAATTGCTAGCTAGAAAGCTTTCATATATATATATACACACACACACACACAGCCGACACTAAAAAAACAGCATTATACTGTACTGTCTAATTAGCTAGCCTTTTGTATTTCTCATGTTTGCATGTGCACAGGAAACGTGATGATATATTGTGCAACTTTGTGGCCCTTTATGTGGAGGTTGACCGTCCAGCACAGGAAATAATATCTCAACTTTGTGGATCTGCGCGTGATGATTTGGGTGAGAAAGGCACAGTGGATCCGGGTGGGATGTAGGGGCGGGCCCACCTCAATTCAAGGGTATTCACTTGAATACCCATTATTTTTGACAAAAAAAATTGTATATATATACATGTATATGCTATTACATTATGAGAGAGTGAAAATCACAAAATAGCATTATTTCTTGTCAATTTGGCCCAAATATATGCCCTCACAGGCCTCCCTTCCCTATCCCAGCGTGGCCCAATGGCCAAATACGCAGCCCCATCCTTCCGATCCCACCCTCTCGGCATCCCCACGCGGCTTCTGTCACCCGAAGATGCGAGCTCCCCGTGACTTCGCCTCGCCGACCGCGAGCCGGTGTCCAGTGACCCTGCCCCCAACCCTAAATCGATGAATCGACGAGGCAAGGCGGCGGCGGTCTGATGCCCTAAGGCAGCGGCTGGCCGGTGGAGGAGCACTAGAGCAGCGTCGCAGTTGCAGGGAGTAGCGCCGACAGAGGGGAGGAGCAGCGGCTGCGGCGCGCGCCCCTACCCGGCACCCGGCTGGGCCGCGGGGGAGCAGTGCGCTTGTGCCAGCGCAGCGGCGGCGCACATGCATGCCCGTGTGGCCAGCGCCTAGGCCGGTGGTCATTCTCCGGTCGGTTCTCCGTCGGTCCGTCTAGCATGTTGTCTGCTCACTGTCACTGCTCTATTGCAGAAGATTAAAGCGCTAAGAAGTCGCCCTTTGTACTCTCCTCTCCAATTGAAGACAAGCAGAAGCAGCCAAGCAGTTCTAATCGTACAATTCGAGATTTCGAGTGTTCTCATTTCTTTGAATTAGTTGAGTTGGGTGATATACTTTTCCTGGCTTCAAACATGAATTAGTGTTTTTACTTGCTAACTTATTATGTCAAACAAGTTCTACTTTGGTGTGTCGAAGGGAAGAATTTCAAGTTATTACAAATTATATGTTCAATGAACTATGGCATAGTTGGCTAGTTGTGTATGTTCAATTTAGTTTTTATATCTTCTAGATATTATAAAACTAGTGCTATGTTACAATATAGACTATAGTCAATTATGCCCTCCAAAGGGCAAGGCTTTTAGGCTGGAAAAAAATATTAGCAAATTTTTGAATACCCAGTTTCAGAATCCTAGGCCGGCCCCTGGTGGGAGGAAAACGCGTGAAGAAGAGTAGGCTGCTAGCGAGAAGCTCGGAGATTTACAGCCTCGTGTTGCGAGCTAGACTAGAGACGAAACAATCGCAAGCTAGATTCATTTTTCTTCTTCTCTTCCTTCTACGCAGAACTAATGCTGACATGTACACACAAATAGCTAGCTGACTCAGTCTTATTGGAGACGCCTAAGCCCGTAAGTGGAGAAGCCTGTTGGAGCTCCCAACCTCCAAGCCTAACCAATCGCCCAAGCGTGGAGAAGAGAAGAGGGAAGACGACATATAAATTGAGTATTGAAGAAGCCCAAAACACCCGAGTGTTGTTTAGGTTCCATATACTCTTTTGTTAATAATGAGCATTTCGGATCCCTCCATGTGTCTCAGGCAGCTAGCTAGGCTCCAGTCAAACTGCTACAGAAAAAAATTACGGCGCAGTACGTATCACGGTATCAGTGATGTGGGCATGGGCATGCGAAACAGCAGCTAGGATCCAAAGGCCACGACGCGTCCTCCTCTGTCGTCATGAGACTCGTTTTGAGTCGTCCTTGAGCTAGGATCCAAACGCAAGTCAAGTCAATATGTATATGTGTGTGTGTGTGCCGTGTGTATGCAAGCAACCCAAATAACACGGCGTCCAAGAAATCAGCCACATGGAGGGAACCACCGGCGGCGGCGGCGGCGGCGGCGTCCGGGTCGTGTCCCGGCGCATGGTGAGCCCGTTGACGACGCCGCCGATAGCGAACGGCAACGGCTACCACCATCCGCGGCCCAAGAACAAGGAGGAGGTCGAGGTGATCCACCTCACGCCGTGGGACCTACGCATGATCAGCATCGACTACATACAGAAGGGCATCCTGCTGCCCAAGCCTCCGGCGGGGGCTGGGGGCGACGTCCTTGTCAACGCGCTCGAGTCATCGTTCGCGCGCGCCCTGCGCCTGTTCTACCCTTTCGCCGGCCGGCTCGCCACCGAGGAGCGCGGCGACGGGACGGTGACTGTGTTCCTGCGTTGCACAGGCGACGGCGCCGAGCTGGTGCACGCGGTGGCGCCGGAGGTCGCCGTCGCGGACATCGTCTCCACGCTCCGCACGCCGCCCGTCGTCTGGGACTTCTACCCGCTGGCGCTGGTGCTCGGCGCCGACGCCGCCATTGTGCGTGATTGTGAGCCCATCGATATCCCCGTGCTGTCCGTGCAGGTCACCGAGCTCGCCGACGGCGTGTTCGTCGGCATGACCCTGAACCACTCCGTCGGCGACGGCACCGCATTCTGGCACTTCTTCAACACCTGGTCGGAGATCAACCGGTGCGGCGACCTCTCCCTCTCCACGCCGCCGCCGGTGCTCCGGAGGTGGTTCCTCGAGACCTGCCCCGTGCCGATCCCCATGCCGTTCCGCAGCCTGGAGGACATCGTGCGGCGGTTCGAGCGCACACCGGTGCAGGAGTGCTTCTTCACCTTCTCCGCGGCCAGCGTGAAGAAGCTCAAGGCGCGGGCGAACGGCGAGATGGCCGGCGTCGCAGCGGCCAGCATCTCCTCGCTGCAGGCCGTGCTGGCGCACCTCTGGCGCGCCGTGTGCCGCGCCCGGCGCCTGTCGCGGGAGCAGCGCACGTTCTACTCCGTGGTGGTCGGGTGCCGCGGCCGCGTGCCCGGCATACCGCCGGGCTACGTCGGCAACGCCATGGTGATCGGCAAAGCGGAGGCCACAGTTGGGGAGATCGAGGAGAAGGGGCTGGGCTGGACGGCGTGGCAGCTGAACCGCGCCGTGGCGTCCTTCGACGAGGTGGCCATGAGCGAGTCGCTGGAGCGGTGGGTCCGGGACCCCGACTTCACGTACATGGACAACCTGTCCTCCGCCGGCACCGCGCTGGTGACGGGCAGCTCGCCGAGGTTCGACGTCTTCGGGAACGACTTCGGGTGGGGGAGGCCGCTGGCCATACGGAGCGGCTCCGGGAACAAGGCCGACGGCAAGGCGACGGTGTTCGAAGGGCCGGAGCGGGGAGGGAGCATGTCCCTGGAGGTGTGCGTTGCGCCGGATGCGCTCGAGAGGCTCGTTGCCGACGAGGAGTTCATGGAAGCCGTGACCTTGCCGGCGTATTGCAAGGAGGTCCGCAGTGACATCAGCCTCCCCGCTTTCGCGGGGATCATGGCCGCATCATTAGCCGTGAACGCAGTCTCCGCGGCCGCCATCACCCCGGCGATGGCATTTGGGTGCACCGTTGTGATGTTCGCAGGCGTCCTCCTAGCTATGGCGGGCATCGTTCGTGGCGCACGCCAAGGATAGGCACAAGAAGCTGCCTGAGTTGTTGCTCAGAGCACAACTCTAGCGTACACTACCGACGAGGAGTTCATGGAAGCCGTCAGCTTGCCAGCGTCGTAGCCCGCTGCATAGTAGCACCGATCTTTAACTGTTCTAGGCAAGTGATTTTATTTAGGGACTACTCAGTGAGTCAGTGTGCTGCGAAAGGAGTTCCACCACACCTGGTCGTTCGGTTGCCAAGGGACCGGAGAGAATTGAGGTAGATTAAATCCCTATCTATTTAAATTTGGTTAAGGATGGGTTTCTTCAATCTTCTCCAATACTCTTGCAACCGAACAAGCCTCAAGTTGAAATGCAAGAGTTTAACTTGTATGGGTGTGGAGGTTTAACGAGTAGCAGGTTGTGTGTGCTTGAAAATTTTTGTGCCTAGTTTGCTTAAGTTTACTTTTCTTCGTCGCGTATGTATAATAAGGTAGGGTTTTGTAGATCTAGATGGTGATCCTAGGGCTTGTTTTTGTGACATTAAGGGGCAAAATGATTTCCCTCGATACTTTGGATTGGAGGGCCTTTTTGTAACTACAAAGCCCTATCTCTATTGCTCAAGCTGATTCAAGATTCATACGTCAAAAATGTATGTTTGAACTTTGAAGAATCATGGTGGGTGAAAGAATAAGCGTTGAGATCCACATGCGTGGTAGGAAAACTTTCAACACTAGAATGGATCATGCGTACACTACCAGAGAAACGGGCTTTGATTCGACGTATTATTAGTAATGGCCAAAGTTAGAACGGAAACCAATCGTACTAACACCATTGAACTCGTTATTCAACTTCATTGAACTCCCAATCCTTGGAAAACGAAGGTGCGTTGCAAACACACACTTGTCCATCCACACTACATATCAGCTCTTAATATTGATATGCTGCTCGCCCCCTTAGAGCTTGTTCGGTTGGAGGGGATTGAGGAAAAACTAAGGAGGGATTTAATTCCTCAATCCTCTCCCATGCTCTTACGACCGAACAAAGCCTTATACTCTTGTTGTTTGCTTTTTGTGAGCGCTTGCGGCGCGCGCCTAGCGAGTGCGTCGCATTGAACTGCTCCTCCGTATTCTTGGTTGCTCCCACCATATTCACTGGCATTGCAGTGGCGACTAGGAGTTTGCTGTGATGTTTTTCACTTTCCACGTGTTCAAAATTGCTTCGGCTGGAAGTAGCTATTTGTGTTGCGTTTGTGTTTGGCCGTGCGCGGCTCGAAATCTTTGACAATGCTTTTCAATAGGTTTCTCTATTTTGATGAAGCCATGCTAAATAAATTAAAAATAAAAGGCTTCATCTAAGAAGCTCCATAAAAATACCAAAATAGCCTACACTACTAGAGAGAAGAGCAAAGACAGTCAAAAAAAGAGAGAAGAGCAAAATAATGTGTGTTTTTCTGACTTCTATACATTGGGTGCCCCTAATTAGCTGCATTGTACTTGAGAAGTTTTTTTTTTGTCAAATATACATTTTTAAAATGGCTTCATTTATGTAAAAAAAATCGCTTTGCCTGAGAAGGCCAAACACAGAAGCCGTTTTATTAGAAGTTTGAACTTTGCCAAAAAGGTGTACATCGCGCCACACGCTCTTTGGCGACGAGGGGTTGATGGACGCGGTGAGCTAGCTTGCCAGCCTGAGATTAGTTGACCTTACCGTGGTACAGTAATAATAAATTATAATTAACAAGCTGTCATGCATGTTCATGCATGCAGGACTATATTGATCATCAGGAATCCACTCTGGTGGTTCATTTCTTTTGGCTAGTTTAATATAAGTGATCTGATCTTTTTTTTAGTAGTTCTTGCATTGGAGTCAAACAATTTCAAACTATTAGGTTAATGTTTCTGTAGAGGGACGTGTCGCCAAGATTGTTGCTACTTCGAAATAAATTAACCTTAGGAGTGTTGCGTCCCTAGCTAGCTGTATGGAAAGAGGAAAGACATAACCGGAGTTACATACTATTTTTTGTTGTTATTTTTTTTTAAAAAGAGACTATACATGTCCAGTGGAGGCCATGCTTGGAGTATTGATGGGATGTCATGCCTTGTTATTCGCTCTCAATATCATTTGTTTTGCTACTAATAAATACGTATGTATGTTGCCACGAGAGAGAAAAATCCTGACATGCCCATGTTCTAATATACATGCTCCAAATTAAACTTAGCAGTTGCTGCATTGGAGTCAAACAATTTGAAATTATAGGTCCATGTTCTTTGAAAATTCAAGCATAACAGTGAATGAATCTCACAAAAAAAACATAGCAAAGTCAAAACTATAGGTCATGTTCTTTGAAAACTCTTAAGAGTTCAAGTACTTATTCTTTAGTAGTTGCTGCATTGGAGTCAAACATTTAGAAATTATGTAGCTAAGGACATCTCACAAGTAAACCATGATTGCCGGTTCAAATATCAAGAAATGTGCTTACCATAGGAAAGGTCAAACACAACTTCATTAAGGCAGAAGCACAACTTATTAACAAATACTTGATACTTGAGATTAGTCTAGGGAGAGTTACTTGATACATGAGATTAGTAGGAGAGTTGTCTGCCTAATGCCACTGATGTCTTCAAGTACACTTATTTTGTTATTTTTCTTACATTCACTTGAAGAATCTCCTATTTAACTGTTTTGTAGAAGCACAAGCGTCATACTCGAAATTTTTAGTATAAAAAAAATTTAGTCCAAAGAAGTGTGATTTTGTCTTCTAAAAGAAATATTTGTGTGCTATATCAAATGATATTCCCTCTTTGTTCCTTTTTATTTGTTGCTTCTTAGTTAAAAAATGAACTAGCTGGTGACAAATAAAATAGTTGAGAATGGAGGTAGTAATATATAGAGGGAACATATTTGTGATATGACAAATACATTGTGTTTTTTCTTGGGGGGGGGGGTAAGTTGATAATTTTTTTATTATATCAACCTTGTGCCTCTGCACATGTTATTAATGTCAATAGACATAAATATTATAATTTTACATAGAACACATACATACAACTAGTCAAAAATTGGTAAGGGTCGCTCTCTTCGGTTTGTTCGTACTAAATAGAATATTCATATAAATACTTTCTTGTATGTCTCGGTCTACGATAGACTTTGGTTATCAATTATTACTTTGAGTAGGTGTTTTTTTATATATTTTTAGTAGAAAAGTGGGTAATTTAGAAACACACACGCACATATGCATGTTTTGTATTTATCCTGTTATTTTTATAGTAATAGATGCTAGCAATTTAGATTTAGATTTGGTGGGATATTTTTTTATTTATAATTAATGACAGAGAATGGTAATTTACATACAAAGTTAAGTGGCCACTTACATTAGTTACTATAATGGTAATGGTAGATATGGATGGTTTAAATTCAGGGAACTATAGTGGGACCTGGAGGCCGCTTGGTTTCACACTTTTCACTCAAGGACCATGGCTACTCCATGTGCAGAACGAGCTCCATTGGGTCCTTAGATCCTTTGGTTGTGAGACACCCAAGCTTCGACTAGATACCCTTGGGTGGGGTGACTTCCAAAGAGCCTCGTCACACAACATTATTGATTTTTATAGAGTTTTCTAAGTGTATGTTTGGTAAAGGAGACATGTATTTGTCATGCTAATGGAGAAATCATGTTACGCATGTATTCTTGATTAATAGATTAATCTTTCTCTTTTGTAGTATAGACATGCAGATTAATTTTCTTTTAAAGTCAACTAATCTTCTAAAACATCAGTTATTGTGGGACAAATTTTGAATTTAAAACAGCACTTATTGTGGGACGGAGAAAGTATGTCTATCTATCATGCTCTAAAAATATATATTTTTTGTTTACCTTGAAATTTTGTTTGCTTTTTAAAGTGGGGAATCCTCATTAGCTTACTTTAGAAAACATATGGCATCTTACACACAATTTTATAGTATGCAAAATAAATCTATCTCTATCGGGAGCCATGCTTGCATGGTTTTGTGATCTAGATGGAATATATGTCCAATATGTCAGATAACATATCCTGGTTATAAAAACCATTCCTTTACTGTGATTTGTGCTCTGGATCGAGGGACGATATATGAGTAGTACATTAAATGAAATATGTAGCCGCACACTCTATATATTCTGCTCTACCTTTGAATAGCTTCTTGAAGAGACGGCTGCTAAGGCAAATGGCTGGTAGGTGGGGTGAGAATCTGGCGCCCTTTCAAATGGTGGTTGAGAGCATTTGATTTCCATGCTTCTCCTGCATGCAGAGAGGCCAGCCGCAAGCAATAGCTACTGCTTGGTCGTCTCTCGTTCTCGCACGTCCACAAACGTGCTTTGGCTTTTGCCATCAACTAACACCAAATTAGTCAGCACTGGACAGGTGAAATTTGGGTGTGCTGCAGACTGCAGCGGGTGAGGTCGTTGTTGGTTTCCAAACAAAGTTTGTTGGTCCTGGTCCAAATGGACAACAAGCGCCGGCGCTGAACGCTGCCGCACATTTAATTATTGGTCACAGAATTCAGAGTTTGATTGAGGATTAAGACTACGGATCATCCTGAAGATAGAACCAACTACATCTGCGATTGGCTTTGCAGGCTACCATGGTCTACGCTGCTGCTGAGATTGCGTGGCGGCCGGCGACGGGAGACACCTCTCTCTCTCTCTCTCTCTCTCTCTCTCTCTCTCTCTTGCTGCACGTACCACGTAGATGCAGCATTCAGCACTACTTGCAGCTGTGAAGAACTCAGCTGTTCGTTCGTCGTCGTCGATGAGGTTTGCCTGATGAGGATTCAGGATGTATGATGAGTCATGGCACAGTCAGATTCAAAGCTGACGCTGTCTGGTCGTCGATCTCATCGACTCCCAGCTCGATCGGCCGGGCAGTCTACGCGTACGGCCACAGAAACAGTCAGTCGTCAGCCGTGTACAGTAGCATGAAGATGAAGTAGCTGCAGCATGCCTCTGTCAGACATCGACGAGACGACGAGAGCATGCATCCGAGACCCGGTCCATGCGACTGAATCTATCCTACCATCTATATTTCAAACATCATTACATTTAGTCAAATTTTGTTTCCAACAAACTCACCGGCACTTGCAGGCTCAAATTTTTACAGAAACAAGTGCAATTTTATAGTCAATTTGGTTGTGTCGAAATGAAATGATATTAGACAGAAAAAGATCCCACTCAGTATTTATAGGTTATTTTTAGAGCAATTTATTGGACACAGATATAGAGCTCTCTACACAATAAAGAAAAAGATCTCTTCTCAAATGGTGGGCTTGTTGTTCAACGGAGACAATTGCTACTGAAGTCCGTGAGCGCTCTTTTTTTTTCAAATTTTTCTACGAATTAAATTGACCAAACTTTGTGCAGATATCGGAATAATTCTTTTATCTAAAAATATGTACGCCGGACGCCGGTGACTGCGTGGCCCGACTATATAGCGAGCGCTCGCTCGACTTGGAAACAACGAGCGATCAGCTTTCTTCGGGAGGTGGCACGTCTCCAGCTGCCAGGGACCGAGCCACACGTGGCTTCCAGCCGCATTTTAATTTTGTTGCCACCTTTCCACACGCGCCTATGACTATTACACGTGTGGCTGCTGATCTATCGCCCGCCCCCAACGTCTGTTTCTTTTTTTTTCTCCTTTATTTTCTGTTTTCTTTTTACAGTATATTTTTTGTTGCATCAGCATAAGAAAAGTTATGATAATAATTTTAGATAACCGTGGAAGAAAGTTAGGATCATAATTTTAGATAGCCCGTGGAAGAAAGTTAGGATCATAATTTTAGATAGCCGTGAAAGGAAGTTAGGATCATAAATTTTTATCATAATTTTAGATAGCAATGGAAGAAACCTATGATCATAACTTTTGATCATAATTTTAGATAGATGCAGAACAAAGCTAGGATTATAATTTTAGATGTACGTGGAATGAAAAAATTAGGATCGTACCTTTTTGATCGTGGAAAAAAGTTAGGATCGTAACTTTAGATGTACGTGGCATAACTTTTGATCATAACTTTAGATAGATATGGAATAAAGTTAGGATCATAATTTTAAATAGTCATAGAAAAAAATTAGAATCATAACTTTTGATCACAATTTTAGATAGATGTGGAAAAGAAAGTTAAGATCATAACTTTTGATCATAATTTAAGATAGACGTGGAGAAAAGTTAGAATCATAAATTTTGATCATCATTTTAGATTGGCGTGGAATGAAAGTTAGGACCATAATTTTAGATAAACGTGAAAAAAATTAGGTCATAACTTTTGAATATAATTTTATATAGACGCGGAGAGTTACAGTGAGGAAAGAGAAAAAAAAGTAAGTTATTACATACATAAACTTACGAAAGGTATAAGATATATTCTATATAGAAAAGGAACGTAAAAACTGAAAAATAAAAACTAGAAAAGGAGATGTGCGTTCACATCTTGCAGAGAAGCGAAAAGGAAAGGAACCAGCGGGAATGCGGTGCGGGATTACAGAAACAGCTGAACACATAAGCACGTGGGTGTCAAGAAGGAGAAGCGGGAGTGCTGCCGTAGTTATCGTATTGTCGGATCGATCGCTGCTCTCGAAACTAGTGAGCGATCGGTAATCAGACATTGCGTGACTGCGAGCGTGTCCTTGATGTGTTTTTTTTATTTATATATTTTTTAATTCGTTTTTACAAAAATATATCTTCGTTTTCCACATTTGCAAGAGTAGTCTACCGACGCCCGAGGTTCGGGTGCCAGGACTCCTGGTGCCCAGACTCTAGGCGCCAGGACCATGGCCCATGGCCCCGGGCGGAGAGCAGGGGGTAGCAGGATCCTGGCGACCGATGGCTAGGCGCCAGGTCCCCTGGCGCCCGGAGCCCAGGTCCTGCGCCCGGAGCCTAGGCGCCAGGACTCCCTTTATAAAATTGTAACTTTATAAAATTGTAAGTTTTTATTTGTTGAAATTACTTTTTATTCTGTGTTTTTTTTATTGTAAGTTTTTATTTGTGTAAATTGTAAGTTATTATTTGACAAGGTTAACACATAAATTGCATACAGTTTTTATTTGAAAATGTTACACAAAAATTATGTGAATGGCATAGAATGCGTTTGTTTGACGCGAGATAATAAGAAATATTTCGGTATTGAAAATGTAACACATAAAATTTGTAAATGCCATAGATTTCGTTCGCTTGGTTGACGCGAGATTGTAGGGATATTTCGGTCTTGCAAGGCACGATATAAATAAGTCACAATATGTCACTTACTCAGTCACAACGGGTCTAATATTATTGCATTGATATATCACTTACTCAGTCACAATGGATCTAATATTATTGCAACAGTACATTACAAGTACGGCAAACATATTAGAATTGGTTACATTAACACATATAGAGAGAATTGCTGAACCATGGGCTAGATAGCGCTCAGATTACATTTAGACTTATTGAAATACTTGCTTGATGAGACAACCTACTGCGTGAACCGCAGGTTTTTCCCTTGGATGATGATGTCCCATGATCATTTGTGTCTGCCCGAAGCAGATCTTGACGTCGCTTTAGATCATCCTCCCTTCTCTTCAGTTCTATCTCCCTTGCAACTAGATCGTCACGCCTCCTATTTAATTGTTTATCTTTTCCATCAAGACGGATCTATTGTTGCCTTAGTTGACGTTCACGTTCAAGTATTGCTTGACGCTCAGCTTCACGGGCCTCATCCATCCGGACCATGTATCGACCTTTTGTTTCTGTCTCCTCAGGTATCCGCCTTGGCCAAGCAGGTGCACCGTGTCAATCCACTCTAAGAAAGTGCATTGCTACATATGAAAAGAATTATGGTTAGAAAACTTGGAGATGACGGGTGTATAATGGGAGGATCTAACCATGAAATTGTTGTCCAAGTCAGGACACTTGAAGCATCTACGACCATAGTTGCGGTCGCTTCTATCCATGATCGTGACCATCCAAGCGCGGAATCCGCAACGACACCTGGGTCGCTCACTCCAGAGCGGAACCCCAAACGGGTCATCCTTCCACGACATTGTTGAGGAGTAAGCTGCTCTTGGTAGTATTTTTGAGTTTGTGCAATGTGGAGGTAGAGATGATTGAGCTAATATAACAGATTATATATTGAACTAGATACTAATACTAAATACTAAATACACAAATTAAATACTAATATTAATACTAAATACTAAATCAAGTTAATATAATAGATTATATATTGAACTAGATACTAATACTAAATACTAATACTAAATACTAAATCAAGTTAATATAACAGATCTAGGGGTTACTACTGCGCACTACTACACTAATATGTAGATTTGCTCAAATACATTATATATTGTACTATATATTCTACTTTCTAAAAATACTACGATATTCTACTTTTCAAAAATATTCTAAAGTCCTATATTACCAGATCTACCACATTTAAGTATACTAAATTGGTAAATAAATACTTTGTGCAAATAAAAAGCTGTGTAGAAAAATTACCTGATTCACGGACAAATTTCAGCAGGGCTTTGCCGCTTCACCCTCTCCTCCCCCCTCCCCTCTCCCTCTCCCTCTCCCTCTCGAGCTCTCCTCCTCCTCCTCTCCTCAACAAATGGCCATAGGAAACAAAGGAGCGGCGCCCGCGCGGCTTATATACGGACCCCTGGTGTCGGGGCTTCGGGTGCCAGGCGTGGGCCCTAGCTGGCGCGGCTTACGGCGGTTGTCGCTGCGTGCGCTGGTGCGGCTTGGCCACCAGTGGGCCACACCATGGCGCCTGGACACCGAGCGCCAGGACCCTGGCGCCTAGACACCGAGCGCCAAGCCTCGGCCCCATCCGGCCCACGACTTGGCGCCTGGGCGCCCCAGCCCCGGGCGTCGGAAGCCTATTCCTGCAAATGTGGGGAACGAAGGTATATTTTTGTAAAAACGAATTAAAAAATAAAAAAAAATAAAAAAACGCGTCGTTGATGCTAACTGCGATGTGAGGAGCCCATTCTCAGCTTCTGGCCCACGAGCCGGATATGGGGATTCTTCTTTGGTTGCCGCCCCTCGTGCTCCCAGATGCGTGGGCTGTTCGATCGGGATCTCCTTCCCAGGCCAGGGGACAGTCCATAATGCCCAGTAGCGCATGCGTAGCCCACGAACATGACACAATCAAGGCCACCTGTGGAGGAATTGCACGGGGAAAAAGTCCGCCACGGGTCCTTCAACTTACAGCCGAGTTCATATTTCGTCCTTAAACCGCAAAACCAGGAATACTGGGTCCTTGAACTTGTGAAACGGAGGTCCTCGGGTCAAACCGTTCCCGGTTTTAGCCGATGTGGACACATACCTTGCCACGTCAGCAGTCCACGTGTTTCCGGACCCACCTGTCAATCACTATCGTTATACCCGCCGCCGCCGCCACTCGCCATCCTCCTCGACCCTCGCCTGCCGCACGTTCTCTTGCGCGGGGCGGCGGACGGCGCCGGGCTTGGTGGGGATGGCTTGCGAGGCCGGCTGATGGGGCGCTGCGGGCGCTAGTGGTGCACGGAGCCGATGCTGGCGGGGCCGGCGTGCAGCAGATGGCCCGCGGGGCCATCAGGCGGAGCGCGGCGGGAGCTAGCCCAGCCGGATGCTCCTCCCGCAAGCGGCCTGGGCGACCATGGAGAGCTCGAAATGGCGCATGGAGAGTGCCGGCAGAGGCTCCCGCGGCTGCTGCTCCCGCTGGGTCGCCGCGGCGGAGGTGGATGCGGACGATGAGGAGGTGCCAGGCGGCGCGGCGCGGTTCCAAGAGCGGACGCTGCTGGTGGTGGTGGTGGTGGTGGCGCGCCAGTTCGAACGCGCCAGGGCCACCCAGGCGGTCGGTGGGAGGAGCATCTGACTGGGCCAGTGAGGGCAGGTGCCCGCCGCGCGCTGGCCCCGCCAGTGTCGGCCGTGCGCGCCGGCCTCGCCAGCGCATGCCGCGCCCCGTCAGCTGGCCCCGCACGCCGGCAGGCGTAGGTGAGCCTCGCGAAGGGGCATAGAAGAAATAGAAGACAGGCTGACAAGTGGGTCCATGTACACGTGGACTTGATGACGTGGCGAAAAGTGCATCCACATCAGCGAAAACCACCATCGGTTTGTCCGGAGGACCTTCCATGCCCGGTTTCGCAAGTTCGAGGACCCGCCATTCCTGGTTTTCGATTTCGAGGACGAAATCTGGACTCCGTCACAAATTGAAGGACCCGTGGCGGACTTTTTCCATTGCACGGTTAGACGTGTTGTAGGCCGAGCACCGAGAAATTCAGCCAAGCTTCCAAATTTCCTGCACCAGCCCCTCGACCTCGAGATCAGCGAACGAGCTCCCGCCTTCATCCACGGCGCAGACGGCCTCCTCGGCTGGCGGCGAGCCGGCGACAAGGGTGCGGGCCCTCATGTCACGTCGCGCCGCTTCTCCCTGTCCCCGGCCACGTCCGCCAGCTCGCCCGTGTCGGGGGCCACGCACGTCCACGAGCTGGTCGGCCGTCATGGCCTCATGATGCACCCCCGCGGCCACGGCCTCCATCGCCAAGTTGTACCCGCAGACCGCAGCGCCACGAACCACCCCACCGCAGCAAAGCCACCTGCGGCGCCCACCCACGCACCACCGTGCCGCGCCTCGATTCCCTCGAACCCGGTCCGAGACGACCACGCCGCGCACGGCCCACACGTCGGGCTTGTTCACAATCACACCGGCCTATAGAAGCTGGCCGAGCAACAATCCTAGGCGTTCGTCTGTGCGGTGAGAATCGTGCAACCCACCTTTGCACCAAGCGCCCAGAAGCTTCTTGTTCCCTGTTCCGGTGCGCTGCGGCAATTGCTGCACAACCGAACACAGCCGTGGTGGGATGCTGCTATCTGGGGTAGACAGATTTTCTAGTTCCAACCAACCAAACAAGCTCGTACGGTGGCTCTATGCGCTCCAAAGGCCGGGGTCAGTGCTATACATGGCCGACATGGCCGTGCTAAATGTGCCGGCACTAGGCACGGCACTGCCCGTAGGGATTTGGCACGGCACTAGGCTTCGTGCCGGCACTGGCACTAAGTGGTGTCGTGCCTAGGCCGCCACCTGGCACGGTGAGTCGGTAACGTTTATACTATAGGCATGGCTAGGCACGGTACACATTGTTTTTTATAGTTTATATTTCATTATTATTCACTTATAACCTTTATTAATCAATTTAACTCACTTTAATATCACATTTTGATCTCAAAGCAGCTAGCATCATCTATTTTTAAGACACGTGAAGGCAATGGGTTCTCATGACAATGCAATGACAGGCGTTCGATGCCTCACAAAGATAAATATAGTACTAGTACTGACATGGGCACGATAGAATAACTAGACCCATAGTGCCGGCACGACATGATTAGACAACGTGGTGCCGTGCTTGGACCGACGAAGAGACACCAAGGCCGGCACGGTACGATTAGCTAACAGTGTTACGTAGTGTCGTGTCTAATAGTGCCGTGCTTCATAGTCCAGCACGACTGGCCATCTATATGCGGCCTGGTTCCGAAGCACGCAACCACACACTGAGATAATCGACAGCTACCTACCCGTCGGTCGGCGCTGTGGGTGCCCGCCGCGTCTGTCCCCGGAGCCACGGAGCACGATGCCCAGGGCCAGGAGCGTCTAAACCTTGAGCCTCGGGTGGCTGCTTTACTCATTTTATAAAAAAATTCATTATTATTATTTATTCATTTGTCATTTTTACCGTATAATATACTTTAACTGTGATTTTGAATGTTTCCGTATCTTCATAAATTTTAATACGATGAGTCAGTCAAATTAGTGTAAAAAAACGTCAAACAACACATGTTATATAAAACTGAAAGAGTATAATTTGTTTATACAATAGACTCACAATAAATCACCTCAAAAGGTAGCGTGGATTCACAAACCAAACACCCGCTCCATGGAGCTCCAATCGAAGAGAGGGTCTTGAAATTCGTTGGTTCGTTTCTTCGAATGCACCAATTCCACCAAAGGGCACGGATGTATTCCTTTGAAGGTGAAGCCGATCTCTTCTAGTACATCTTTGTCAATCAATCAACTACATCGTGATACTTAGCACTATCCAGTGGTAGAGTGTAGTGAGCATATCCCATATCCCATATCCATTCTCCAATAAAGAAACAGCCAAACTGTTGAAGGAAGGCGATGGAGGGTTCTGCATCCGATTGCCACGGCCACGGCGGCGTCCGCGTCGTGTCTCGCCGCCTAGTGCAGCCATCGCCGGCGCCCACCACCAAGCTAGGCTGCGGGACGACGACTACTACTATCCCAAACCCCGAGACGGTGCACCTCACGCCGTGGGACCTCCGGAACCTCACCATCGAGCACATCCAGAAGGGCGTCCTGCTGCCCAAGCCTCCAGCCGCCGCCGGCGACCTCCTCGTCGACCACCTCGCCCGGTCCTTGGCGCGCGCCCTCACCCGCTTCCACCCCTTCGCGGGCCGCCTCGTCGCCGCCGAGGAGAGCGGCGCTGTCGCCGTCTCGCTGCGGTGCACCGGCGACGGCGCCGAGTTCGTGCACGCCGTCGCACCCGGCGTCGCCGTGGCCGACGTCGCGGCCTCGCTCTACGTGCCCCGCGTCGTCTGGTCCTTCTTCCCGCTCGACGGGCTGGTCGGCGCCGACGCGGTGGAGGGACCGGGTTCTGTTTCCCGGCCCGTCCTCGCCGCGCAGGTAACCGAGCTCCGCGACGGCGTCTTCGTCGCCATGGCGCTCAACCACGGCGTGGCGGACGGGACCGCGTTCTGGCACCTGTTCAACACCTGGGCGCACGCCAGCCGCGACATGGGCGGCGTCGGGGAAAGCGACCACGACGGCCACGAGGGCGCCAGCGTGTCAGTGCCGCCGCCGGCGCTGGAGCGCTGGTTCCCGGACGGCTGCCCAATTCCCGTCCCTCTGCCGTTCGGCAAGCTCGAGCACATCGTGCGGCGGTTCCATCCGCCGCCGCTGGAGGAGTGCTTCCTCGCCTTCTCCGTGCAGAGCGTCAGGCAGCTCAAGGCACGAGCCAACGCCGAGGCGGCCACCACGGCAGCTGATCCACCACCCCCCGCCGCCGTTATCTCCTCGCTCCTGTCAGTGCTCGCGCACGTGTGGCGCGGCGTGACCCGCGCGCGGCGCCTCCCGCTGCGGGCGGAGACATCCTACACGGTGCTGGTCGGGTGCCGGGGCCGGGTGAGCCACCTGCCCCTGTCCTACGCGGGCAACGCCGTGCTGCGGTGCACGGCGACGGCCACCGCGGGGGAGGTCCTGGGGAACGAGCTCGGGTGGGCGGCGTCGCGGCTGCGCCGCGCCGTCGCGGCGCTCGACGAGGCCGCGCTGGTGGCGTCCGCGGCGGCGTGGCACCGGGACCCTGCGTTCGCGTACCTCGCCGGCTGGTGGCACCCCGCGCTGCTGGTCACCGGGAACTCGCCGCGGTTCGACGCCTTCGGGAACGACTTCGGGTGGGGCAGGCCCGTGGCCGTGCGTAGCGGCAGCGCGAACAAGGTGGACGGGAGGGCGACGGTGTATGAGGGGCGTGATGGCGGTGGAAGCATGGGGGTGGAGGTGTGCCTCGCGCCCGACGCCCTCGCACGCCTCGTCGCCGATGGCGAGTTCATGAGCGCGGTGACCGCGGGGAAAGGATAGCGGGCCTGGGCCCATTGTTGCAGAAGTATCAATCTCTTTGATCATGTCTAAGGGATCTCTAGCTCTAGAACTTTTTTAGCATACGTGTCAGTCAGTCCTGCCCTTCTTCTTGTATCGAAAAAGAATTGAGGGAACAATCTTTAATAACCCACTGGTTGTGATTTTGTGAGTCTGAAACTTTGTTTGACCGGTGGCACATTATCGATGGCTCTGACTCCATGAGGAAACAAGTGTCCAAAATAAAATTTTGAATACACTCAAATAATATCCGTTATCTTATCCGTCTAACGTTCAAGAACGCCACTTGCAGATATTGACGAGTCTCTGATACCGTACGTGTGTAACGGGATATGCTTTAACTTTGAAGGAGGATTCAATTGCGCTCCTTGCCCACGAGGCACATCGTTTGATATTCTAAAAAATCAACGCAGTAAACACCACGAACTTGTTTTATTTTGAGAAACAAACAATTTAATAAGGTCGATGTAACTCTAACGGTGTGACCCCACCGCATATACTTGTGCAGCTATTGGGATTGGACTTGGCTGTTGCATTGGAGTTTTAGCTCTCGCTCTAAGTACAGCTGTACTGATCCAGCAATGGAAATGCCACATTCGAAAGACGATTCGAAGGGCATACTTTAGGAGAAACAAAGGTCTACTCTTAGAACAACTAATAGTCTCTGATGAAAGTGCTAAACACAGCGCAAAAATATTTTCTTTAGATGAGCTAGAGATGGCAACAAACTGCTTTTGATTCAATGCGAATCATTGGATGTGGTGGTCATGGAATGGTTTACAAGGGAATTTTATCAGATCAACGTGTCGTAGCCATCAAAAGGTCGAAAATCGTGGAGCAGGGTGAGGTTGATCAATTTATAAATGAGGTTGCCACCTTGTCTCAAATCACTCATCGTAATGTGGTGAAGCTTTTTGGTTGCTGCCTTGAATCTGAGGTGCCTTTGCTTGTGTATGAGTTCATCTCGAATGGCACACTTTATGATCTTCTTCATGGTGATTTGAGTACCAGATGCCCGCTGACATGGGATGATTGTACAAGGATTGCTCTCGAGGGTACAACTGCACTTGCTTACCTCCATTGGGCTGCTTGCATCCCAATCTTCGATAGAGATGTCAAGTCTACCAATATTCTCTTAACTGACAGTTTGACTGCAAAGGTTTCAGATTTTGGAGCTTCAAGATCCATTTCTATTGATGAAACTAATGTGGTCACCATTGTGCAGGGCACATTTGGGTACTTAGATCCTGAATATTATCATACAGGTTAGTTAAACGAGAAGAGTGATGTTATAGTTTTGGTGTGATACTAGTTGAACTCTTGACAAGGAGGAAGCCAATTTTACTCAATTGTGGTGAAAAGCAATCTTTCAAAAACTACGAGATAAGACAATAGTAGAAATATTGGACCCCCAAGTCATTGAGGAAACCAACCAGAGAGAAATTGACAGGGGTGGAGACATGGAGGGGCTAGGGCCCCCTATGCTGAGAATTTTACATTAAATTTTTAAAAATTCAAATAAAAATTAAAAATTTAATACTATCGGTCTCTCCTAACGATGAGAAATTCAAGTTTCTGGCTCCGCCACTGGAAATTAACGAAATGACCTCACTTGCAGAGATATGTTTAAAGCTTCAAGGAGCAGAGAGGCCTACAATGAGAGAAGTAGAGTTGAGACTACAGGTCTTAAGAGGTAATAAGATAACAAAGAAGAATCATGGAGATTTTCCTGCTATGGCCAAAGAAACTGATCCATTGTTACAATCCAGTCCAACTCAAATTCTGGCGCTAAGTATGCTGAGATTGAAGCAATTTCTAACTCTGTAACTCATGAAGGCACTCGATGCTACACCATGGAGAAAGAACTTGTTTCTTGGGGTGACATACCTCGCTAAACGCGTGGATGTACCTTTCTCTTCACTTTCTGAACAATATTATATTGTATTTTGTATGCTTTACATTTTCCAAGCAATGAGAGAAGTGTTAGGTACTGCGCTTTTTTCTGAAATGCAATGCCAAGTGGGATAGTACCTCCGATTTTTTAATTGTCGTTGAGTACCACAAAATCATACTACTTCATGTCAAACATAAAAAGCCAATAGACGGTGATTGTATATTCTGGTTGTGTGTATACGTGGGAATGAATGACTCAACATATTGGTCATCTAATATCCTAAAAGTAACAGAATATATATCTGACCTTGAAAGTATAGATACATAGCGGGGCTAGGTCTGGTGGGTGTGAACCTAGGTTTGGGCCCATGGTGTAGCCCCTCTTTCTAGGTTTAATGTCAACCCGACCATTGGCAGTTGGTTCGTCTTGGATACCAACGGGGTCGCCACAGACCTTTGGGACGGATTCAGTCATCATAGGTCCAGATTTGTGGCTGCTACGCTTAGAGGCTGATTGCGTGCCTCATACAACAGTAGGCTCCTATGGTTCTAGCGTGATTAGGCACATTCTTTCGGTGAGCAAATTCATCTTGCAACAATGTTTTCATAATTTGCTTGTGCGTTACCTATGAGAAGGTGGCAGCATCAGGTATCTGTGATGTGGTGTTGTTTCAGCACTATTTTCTAAAATTATGGGGAGAAATCCTTAGGTTCAACGTTAATTGGTTGTAGCTGTTCAAAGTTTGTGAAAGTTACTCTCTAGGGTGAAAACCTTCACTCCCACCTTTACTGGTCTGAACCATAGCAACAACATTACGTCCGTGCCACGTGTCCTTAGAGGTGTTGCTTTTCTTTGAGGGTCTTTGTCACGGTCCAAGTGTTGCTTGTTGGTGCAGGAGTTGAAGACCTTGTTGTGTTAGAAGCCCGCTTCGATATGATATTTATCATTTATTTTTATTTTTTTTGTTTGTGGCTGTGTACACCTTAATTGTATAGAGACCGGAGGTAATCTTAGTGCGATTGTATCATCTTGATGTAATTGACTGATATTAATAAAGTTTCGTTTATTAAAAAATAGCCAAAAATTTTTCTACTTCCTCCATTAACAAATGTATCGATCATTCGTTTGAATATGAGCTGTTCTTTTACGTTTCAAACAAATTTTTTAAATAAAACGAAACAATTCGAAATTATCGAAAAAAAATCAAACATGTCATACATTTATTAACGGAGGTAGATGCAAAATTTAGAGAAATCTTTTGTTACTGTTTAGAATGTGGTAATGTGTATGCGTTCAGCTTCCTTGGCACCAGGCAGACGACGAGGAAATCCACAAACAGAACGAGAACATCATTTGTGCAGAGCAGAAGATGTGCGTTTTACAAGCTGGGACGGGACGGGGGCTCCATCACGGCTCCCATGAACTGCCCGTCGTTGAGGAGCCCAGCGAGCACGTCTGGCGCAAGGCACACCTCCAGCGACATGCTCCCTCCCTCCTCCGGCCCTTGGAACACCGCCGCCTTGCCGTCAGCCTTGTTCCCCGGGCCGCTCCGGACGGCCACCGGCTTGCCCCACCCGAAGTCATTCCCGAACACGTCCTCCGACCACGGCGACACCCCGGTGGCCAACCCCAGAGCCAAGGCGCCGGCCGACGACAGGTCGCCCATGCGCGTCAAGCCCGGGTCCCGCACCCACCACTCCAGCATCTCCCGCATGCCAGCCTCGTCGGCCGACGCCGCCGCCACGACCCGGCCCAGCAGCCGCGCCGTCCAGCCCAGTCCCTTCTCCTCGATCTCACGGGCAGTGGCCTCCGCCTTCCCGAACACCATGGCGTTCCCGACGTACCCCCGCGGTACGCCGTCCACGCGCCCCTGGCACCCGATCACCACCGTGTAGAACGTGCCCCGCTCCGGGGGCAGCCGCCGGGCTCGGCACACCGCGCGCCACAGGTGCGCGAGCACGGCTTCTAGCGAGGACACGGTTGCCGTCGCCGTGCCGGACACCTCGGCGTTCGCCCTCGCCGTGAGCCTCTGCACGCTCGCGGCTGAGAAGGTGAAGAAGCATTCCCGCACGTCATCCCCGAGGCGGAGCTGCGGCTGCCGCGCGAGGCGCTCCAGCCGCTTGCCGAGCGGCATGGGGACCGGCACGGCGCAGCTCTCGAGGAACCACCTCCGGAGCACGGGCGGCGGCGTTGAGAGCTCGTCGCTTCTGACGCCGACGCCGAGCCGGTGGATCTCCGACCAGGCGTTGACGAAGTTCCAGAGCGTGGAACCGTCGGCGACGGCGTGGTTCAATGCCACGGCGAGGAACACGGCGTCGGCGAGCTCGGTGACCTGCGCGGCCAGCACGGGGAGCGGCTCGACGGCGGCTTCCGCGCTGCGCGCCCGCGCCAGCGGGAACAGCTCCCGGACCACCGGCTGCGTGTAGAGCGAGCACACGACGTCCGCGGCGGCGACGCTCGGCGCCACCGCATGCACGAGCTCGGCGCCCTCGCCGGTGCAGCGCAGGAGCACGGCCACCGTCCCGTCGCCGAGATCGTCTGTGGCGAGCCGCCCCGCTAACGGGTAGAACAGGTGCAGGGCGCGCGCGAACGAGCACTCCAGGGCGCTGACGAGGACGTCGCCGCCGCCCCCGGCCGGTGGTCTGGGCAGCAGGACGCCCTTCTGGATGTAGCCGGTGCCGAGCAGGCGGAGGTCCCATGGCGTCAGGTGGATCACCTCGACGTCCTCCTTCCCTTTCGCCGTCGGCAGCGTCGTGAGCGGGCGCACCATGCGCCGGCAGACGACCTGGACGCCGCAGCCGGTGGCGCGCTCCCCTTCCATGTGGCAAATGCTTTCTTGGAAGCCTCTGTTCCTTGGGCTGCTAGCTTGACAGTCCTTTGATTTTTCTACGCTTGGATAATCTGAAGGTGATTAATTAGTGCCGAGTATTAACGTCTCAGTGACAAGAAGGATTCTGTTTATATGGTCAAACGGTTGAGCATGTCATAAAAAAATATATGAGTAATACTCCATATGTCACAGAGAAAACTTGGTCACTGGTCACTCGTGGCTGCGCCGCATACGATTTGTTTGTCCCCCTAAAGAACAATGCCCGCTGAATCTGAATGCAAGTGTATACATGCGCATGGATTTCTTCAGATGGAATATCATATACAGTTTAGTAGAGTTGAATTGTTGAAATCAGGTGTTCGTCGATGACGTTAGGTTATCTGACCCAGCTGATGCGCCTTGTCAGGATGTGCCATTAATTATTAGACAGTCAGATTATTCAGAAATCACAAGTTTCAGTCTTCAAAGCTAGCTAGCTGGCTTCTCATCTCATCTCATCTCAACTCAAGCTACCTGCCGCCTCAGAAACAGTCATATACAGTCCCATGAAGGGACGAAGTTGCAGCAGCAGTCAACGACGACCTGTGCATCCAAACGCAAGATCTTTGATAGGTTGGTCTATCTGATGAAGTGATGCTACTTGTTTGGCAACTAACGGTGGAACGATCAAGTATTCTCTATGTGCAAAAGATTAAAATCAGAGTATGTTTTCATTAAAGGAAAAAAAACAGAGTAGCTGATTAGCCAATTTTGCAGAGAGCAAATCATTAGTAATGGAGGCGCAACGAACTTGATTTTTTTTAATCAATGATTCAACCAAACCATTCTGAATATGGATATATAGGAGAAAATGTTGCACCTAGATTCCTAACTCTATACAATAATTATTGAAAATAAGGAAGAAAAATTCAGCAGCATTGTCCATTTGTATCAATTGAATCTTATGTTTAGGATAGTGTGCCTTTTGTTTAATAATTTGAGACATTATTTTCTCATCAAAGGTATGGTTTGGTGTAAACCACACATGTGACCATCACGTAGGTGCATCAATCAAAAAACCATAATAAAAGTATTTGAATGGTCTAGATGTTGGCTCAATTGGACCACAGATGCCACTTTACAGTTTCTAAGGAACTTTAGTAGTTCTATACTCGAATTTTAAGATATAATGGCCTTAAAACCAATTTTTCCGTAGATATAATGACCAATAGTTCTGGAGGTAGTTTTTTTCCCATCAACTCGCTACAGGTGCCGAAATCGATGATGCCAAATTTCCTACGTTTGGGCTTTCTTAAAATCCAAATTTAGGAAATTCGAGATTTAAAACCCAAAGCGAATTGAAAAGAATTAAACATAAAATCCAACATAAAAATCCAAGTGAAGTACTGACAGTAAAATAAAGTTGCCAATACTGACGCACGTACGCTGATTATTTCGTGTTGGAAGAGGATCGGCTAGCGCGATTATATCGAGTTGGAGCCGGTTTCTGATCGATTTGCTTGATCGGTTTCTGATCGATTTGCTTGAGAGCAGATATTAGCGTAGTTTTGGATCGATCTCTACACAACTAGTACGTAGTAATTAATAACCTAATACCACTACCACTACCACTACCAGTAGTACGTCGCAAAATCATGGAGCACACAACCGATCGATCAGCGGAGGAGGAAGATCTGCTAAGCAAGTTGCCACCAGATGTCCTCGTCTCCATAGTCGAGAGGCTGCATCTCCGTGAAGCCATCCGCCTCGCAGTCCTGTCGAAGCAATGGCGATGTCTTATCCACCAGCTACCGAGGCTGGACCTCGACGCTGACGACTTCTTCCGGCGCCGCGGCAGCTTGAACCGTGACGGAGTGCATCTTGTCTCTGCCGGTCCGGCGACCTACGACGATCGCCGCCGCACCAACATCTTCGGCCACGGCGACGGCGGCCGCACCGACATCTTCTCCGAAGCCAACCAGAGGATGGTCTACGCGGCGGCCGCGCTGCTAGCGTCCCGGCGGCCGGCAGGTACGAGTACGACGCACACCACGGTGGCCATGGCGTTATACCCCCGACAGAACTGCATGCTGCTGGGGCGCCTGCTCGACGACGCCGTGGCCGGCGGCAAGGCGCAGGCGGCGTAGCTGGCGATCATGGCGACGACGGACACGGCACGGTGGTGGGACGACGACAACCGCCGGCAGAGCGAGCACGCGAAGCGCGCCCTGGCAGGGCACGGCCACTGCTTCCGGACCCTCGTCGGCGCCTGCCCGGCGGCGTTCGGGGCGCTGACGCAGCTCCACGTGGAGCAGATCGGCTTCGTCTGGCCACGCGCCCTGCACGGCGTCCTCGCCGCGTGCCCGAGGCTGGAGGAGCTCTCCCTGCGTGACTGCCTCCCGCCTCCGCTCGGGACACCCTGGGACGTGCGGCACGCGCGGCTCGCGCGCATCACCATCTCCAACTGCCCCATGCCGCACGGCGTCGACCTCGTCTGGTGCCCTAGACTGGAGCGGTTCGCGTTCAAGGATCTGCGGCGGCGGTTCCGCCGCACGCCGTGGTTGCATGAGAAGACGTCGCCCATACCTTTATCCTTCGGTCACGTCCCACGCCTCACGACGGTCACGTTATGCAACTATTACATGGGCAGCGGTGGTGATGACCAGCAACTTGAACATCTCAAGTTAAGTAGCATTCTTGCCAACACTGACGTCACCGATTTGCGCCTCAACTTTAGAAGTCATAATGTAAGTATATATATGCTACCGTTTCGTTATGTACTTGGTTTGCTTTCTTCATAAAAAAAAAATCTGCATCCAAGGATGTGTTTATAACTAACATTGTGTTATTTCTTTGGCGTTGTTAATCTGTGAACACAGGTATGGGTTCAACCAGAACCATCAGTACAGCTGATAAATGTATTTCGCAACCTGAGGAACCTAAAGATCCGCAACGTCCACGGCGATTCCAGCCTCGCTTGGACTATGTCTATGTTCATACTGCATGCTGCACCACACTTACAGGAACTATACACCAAGGTATGTACTCCTACTTCTACTAGATACTAATATTGTTTGCGAAGAATGCCTATATATCTCGATTTCAAGAGAAAATCACGGCATGAAAAGCATGAAAAAAGAAAGCACCTACATATTTCACTGCATGTATATTTGGTGCAATTAAAAGCCATTGTTCTTCTTGAATGCAATTGCTCCCAGCTAGATTTCAATTTCTTTGACCGTGCTTTAGTACTGACAACATCAAGTAAAGATATGCTGCTTAACTTTGAACTTGCTACACAAAAAAAAAAATGATGTGCTAGTTTTTCTCGCTGTAAAAAAGAAAAATGGAGTCAGTCCTCATATGTATACTTCATTGTGTTTTCTCCTAAATCAATGCAGCTAATAGCCCATGATTGCGGTGAAGAAGGTGCCAGGAAGGAGGTGCCTTGGGAAGCAGATACCAGTTTCAAGCACTACAGTCTGACCAAGGTCACAATTAGTGGCTGCTACGGCACCGAGGAAACAATCATAGGATTCATACTCCATCTAGTAGAAGTGGCGGTTAACCTAAAGGACATATGCATGCGTGAAAATGCAACATCCGTGTGTGAGACCTGTGGTCATACAGAGCCGCAAGACGGATCAAGGTTCCCTCGAACGCACCGTGATAGAGACACTTTTAGAAATAGAATCACTAGCGATATATCAACTGCTGCCTTCAAAATACATATTGAGCCCATCAAGATGACATGGCAAGCATCATTAAAGTGTAAAATTAGCAGGGCCGTTCGGCTCTTAAATGGACGTATTAGGAAATTAGCTTCCCTTGTGCAGTAAACATCTGTTTTCAAAGTTGTGAAACACTTGTAATGTTGGTGTGTATGGCAACGATTTACATTTTTTTTTGTTTCTTGGAGGTTCAAAAATGGAATTTAAGGATGAGAAAATTGTGTTAAGTTGTGTGGCTTCATCAGGGAAGAATCTAGAGAGAAATTCTGTTGCCAAGGGGGGACAATGAAAAAACCAAGGAGCACACATTTGATTTTTGAGTCACATTGAAATGTTTATTATGCTGATTAAAAGGTGCTATTCTACATATTTGACCAGGTTCTTAATATATTTACTTACTCAGTCCCAAATTTTAAGGGGTTAAAGTGCTACTATACTAAATTGAAAACTAGTGACAAACAAATCAGAACTGAGATAGTACTGGTTTATCCTGTTGTTGACGAGAGGATGCTTTAATTTGCTAGCCGATGATACTTCACGCACGCTGATTATTTATTTCGTGTTGGAAATTAAGACGATGGAGCAGCTCGATCGTGATCGAGTTGAGAGCAGATTCCGATTCCTGCTTGACGGCAGTCCGATCCGACCCCTAAGGCCAATCAAGCTGCGACGGATAGAGATCTTGCCATGCCTTCGTCTCCATCTATGTATTTTTCACATTGGCCAATACCAATACCAATACAACGCACTACTAGTCGTTAAGGCCCCGTTTAGTTGCCGTGGGATAACAAGAATCCCGTTCTCAAAATGGGATATACTTAGATCTAAATGGGCATAGATTATTGTCTTGGATTTTGTGCATAGGGCATTATCCCAGTATCCGGCCGAAGCTTGATAATAGCGAATAGTAGAAGAAAGCCCGGAGGAAAAGACAAATTTGCCCCTAAAAAGTAAGCGTTATTCGATGCACCAGCAGAGGAGGCCGAGGCAGGAGCGGAGCTGCCAGGGCGAAGGCGCACGAGCGGGGACAGAATGGGGCGGTGACACGCCGGGCTTCGAGTAGAGGCAGATCAGGGCGGCAACGCCATCGGGTTGGCGAGGCAGGGCAGCATGGGCCGGCTGGGGAGGCAGGGTGGCACCGATGGGCTGGTGAGGTGAGGCGGTGTCGGCCTGCTAGGGGGAGGTTGGGGGCGCCGGCCGGCTGTGGATTGAGGCTGGGCGTCATCAGCGTGTGAAGGGCATCGGTGGCGCTGGTGAGATCGAAGATGATGTCTAGAGACGATGAGAGAGAAAGAGGAGGGCACTAAGATTTTGATGTACATTATCCAAATTTTGGGATTATACAGATTCTCAGTATCCCTACGCGATCCAAACGAGGCCTAAATTATGCATGGAGCCCAGCTGTAATAATTGATCCACGAAGAAGGAGGAAAACTTGCTCAGCAACCTGCCAAACCATATCCTCGTCTCTATCCTAGAGAAGCTCTGTCTCCGCAACGGTATCTGCCTTGGAGTCCTGTCATGGCAATGGCAGTGTATTCCAAACTAGCTACGGAAGCTTAATCTGCACATCCAAGACTTCTTGCCAAAGGATGACAAAGGCAACATCTACGGCGACCCTGATGACGGCCAAGATGAGGATAGGCTACGACCCAATACTTCTTGCCGAACGACGACGAAGGAGACATCTACGACTTCTATGATGATGGCCAAGATGAGGAGGCCATGATCCAAGACTTCTTGTTGGAAGACGAAGAAGAAGGTGAAAAGGCGGCATCTACGACGACGACCATCCTTAAGCTTGACAAAGCTTATGACAAAGTTAGATGGCCTTTCCTGCTTCAAACTCTCTAAATGAAAGGTTTTTTTTTGCCTAAGTGGATCTCTTGGGTAGAGACCTTTATAAAGGGTGGGAGTCTTTCTGCGAATATTAATGATGACGTGGGACATTTCTTCCTATCTCAATAGGGCCTTCGATAGGGGACCCTCTATCTCTTCTTCAATTTGATATCATTGAGGACATGCTAAATGTACTAATAAGTAGAAGGAGGACGGACAAATTGAAGGTGCTGTGCCTCATCTAGTGGGGGAGGGACCGATCCTCCAATATGTTGACGATAACATCCTTTTCATGAATCGTGATCTGGAAAAAGCTAGAAACGTGAAGCTCCTTCTTTATGCTTTTGAGCAAGCATCTAGACTTAAGATTAACTTCCATAGAAATGAGGTGTTTTGTTTTGGGGAGGCTCAAACAAATCTTGAACACTACCCTTACTTATTTGGATGCAAAGCCGAAACTTTTCCAATTAGCTATCTTGGCATTTGT
The DNA here is from genome assembly GCA_030272315.1 of Paspalum vaginatum. Lineage (NCBI taxonomy): Eukaryota > Viridiplantae > Streptophyta > Magnoliopsida > Poales > Poaceae > Paspalum > Paspalum vaginatum. The sequence goes on along the minus strand of CM059018.1, from coordinate 1,500,688 downwards.
TTACACTATAGGAAGCTTATGAACTGTGATTGGGAAAGAGTGGAAGAACAATGTTAGAAAATACTAAGTAGCTGGAAAGGGAAGGATCTATCCATCATTGGGGGTCACCTAGTTTTGACTAACTCGGTGCTCAGCGGTTTGCCAATATATATGATGTCCTTTTTGTCTATTCCTAAAGGAGTCCTAAAGAGATTAGATTAATTTTTTCGCTCCAGATTCTACTATAGGAGGGATGATCACAAGGAAAAGTATATATCAGCTAAATGAGGCATATTGTGCAACCCAAAAACCAAGGGGGCTTGGGATTCAGGACCTAAATTTAAAGAGTATTGTCTTACTTAGCAAACGGTTGTATAAACTGTTGACATCTGACGGGCTATGGCAACAAATTCTCCGAAAAAGTATGCGGGATCAAAACCCCTGGTCCAAGTAGAATGGAAAGCTGGGGAGTCCTATTTTTTGTCTTGCCTAATGAGAGACAAGCTGATTTCCTACGCCTTAGTCCTTTATTGTAAAAGATGGATCACAAATATGCTTTTGGGAAGATAATTGGTTGAGCAGATCCTCCCCGATGAAGGACTAATTTCCTTCGCTTTACAACATCGGATGAAAATGATGGTTTTCACTCGAACCTAAGTCCAAATGCACAGTTTTCAGATAAATCAATGTATTCCGCCCTAAATTGCTCCTAAAGTCCGGCGATTAATAAAACATATGGAATACAAAAATCCCGTTGAAAGTTAAAAAATTGTGGTACCTAAAATGGGGAGTGAGTTTCACAAAGGACAACCTTGCGAAGCCCATCTCGAAGGGCAGACTGAATTGTTATATTTCCACAAAAATGAGATAATTCAACATTTGTTCTTTCAAGTGTTGTTTATCTAGAGTTGTCTGGAATGTGGTAAAGTCCGTAGCAAGACTTGATCCTCCGGATAATGTTGAGCATATGATCATGGCTAGCTTAGTGGGTTGAATAAGGACATGAGCAATGGACAAAATAGCGTGCTATAAAATTTAGCGGCAGGCTTCCAAAACCGCTATTAGCCCACAATAATGTGCTATAGCGCAAAATAGCGCGCTATTTTGTGCTACAATAGTGTTAGCATCAAGTCTGTAGAAACGCTATAGCGTGCTATTAGCGTGCTATTTCGTACTATGGACATAAGTGAACCGAGTGTAGCTCAGTGGCAAGCCTTGCCATCGCGCAGGCTACCCACCCGGGTTCGATTCCCTTTGAGGGCGAATTCCGGGTGTCTTTCTCCTTCTTAATTAATTAGTGGGTCTCTCGCCCTTCATTTTTTTATAAGGACATGAGTCAATTGTTCCTGCTAGAAGCGGCAATTGTTTTACTTTTGTTGGGCCCATTGGAAATGCAGAAACGATGTGATATTTAAAAAATATGTTTTATCTTCTCCTTTACAAGTTATCCATGCTGTCTCATTTCGGCTCTCAACATGGGCTATCCTCCAAACATCAGAATTGCAAGCCTCAATTGTGGATAGATCACAACTTTTGGTGAGAGTGGCCAAGGATTCTTTTTTATCCTAGACACATGGACGGTGGTTTAGTCTCCAAATTGAGTGCTAGCTTGTGACTGGCAGCCTAGCATCGGTATATCTTTTCATTTTGTGGCTGTGTGCTTAACAGAGGCTGGAAGTTACGTTAAATAAGCGAAGTCTCTGTAGCTGCTTGATGTACTGTACTTGTTTTTTTATATATATGCTGCTTCCTTAATCTCAATCTAAAAATGTGAATGTCGTGGATTTTGGGGACAATGTACGATAGGTTGGACTATCCCCTCCAAACTAAACACGAATCTCATGATTACATTGGCCTCCGATGCAAGAAACAAAGTGAGAAGCCATTATTGTCGCCAAGAGTTTTACAACACAGTTTCAAAAACATGAATGCAGTGACATGCAGCTGAACCTGCTAGCCAATTAGGCCTTGTTCAGTTGCACAGGTATTGGAGGAATTGAGGGGATTAAATCTCTTCCTATTTAAATTTGACTAATAAGGGATTGAATCCCCTTTAATACACATGTAACCAAACAAGCCCTTAATTAATTAGTTTAAGATTGACTGGATATGTATTTTGAAGCTGGTGTTTGATCTACCGTCAGTGATTCTCTTACAAAAAGTATCTTTGTCTTGGTCTGTTCGCGGGAATCTTGATCCACCTTGTGGCTCCGTGTAGCCACAGAACTCACATAAGGATGCTGTTGTGTCTTCACGAATGCATATCTTCTCCAAAACAACTGCTGCTGGCGACGTATGAATGCCATAGTTATTGTTTCATCCCTACTGTAGAAGCCAAGAATGGTAACCCTAGCCAGACTATGGTGCTTGAAGCTAGTGGATACCTCCCATGGTACTTTCTTCGTGGCAGCTTCGAGGCAGTCATGATCCATCAGCTGCAATTTAGAAAAGAGTGTAAGTATCCATTTTAGAGCTAGAAAGCTAACATGCCAATTTTGTACGGCACATAACATTAGCGTATCTATCATATGTTGTAGTTGTCACTAAAGCTTGCATGATAAAACAAAACCTAGGATCATATCTATCCAAGAATTGTATTTTTTTTCTATGGTACCTTTTATATATTTACTTTATATTATTGAAATATATAAATATATCGTGTGTTATAGTTGTTACTAAAAGCTTACATGTTGAAAGAAAAATGTATAAGCCATTCAAGAATTACAATATTGGTTGAACGGTACAGTTTTGCACCGGATGAGAGAGAGAGAGAGAGAGAGAGAGAGAGAGATAGATTAATACCTTAATGTATAGTTCTTGTAAGTGCGGTGCAGATTGGAGTAGAAACATGGTCCAAGTGAGGCCACATTGCTGGTGTACATTGCAGATCTTTAAATTCTTGAGGTTGTGAAATACGTCTATCAGTAGTCTTGGGCTTTCTGGTTGAACCCAGACCTGTGTGTACAAATTGAAGCCAAAGAAATAAGGTCAGGAAAAAACCCATAATAGTAGACTACTATAATTATATACATTCTACAAAAAAAAGCAAGTATGTGTATATGCTTGCAAATTAAAAAAGGATCAAGCTGCTTACATCATTGCCTTTGAAATTGAGGCGTAGGTCGTTGACGGCAGTGTTGGCCAGGATGTGGCTCAACTTGAGAGCAGCGTCCTCACCAACCATGTCGTGGGACAATGTGACGGCCGTGAGGCACGGGACGTGGCCGAAGGATATAAGCTTATGGGTTGTCCATAACCAACCTAGGAAAGCGAAGCGCTTCAGTCTAGGAAGACATACGAGCTTAACGCCATAGACGCCACATATGGAGATGCTGATGTCCTCAAGCTGCGCGTGCTGCAGCTGCCACAACCGCTTGTGCTGCTTCGGTGGCCTGCAGCGAAACAGGGATAGCTTCTCTAGCCTTGTGCAGGTAGCTAGGATGTCGCATAGGTCAAACGTGTGGAACCTCATCTCTTGCAAGTTGAGCTGAGTCAGGGCTCCGAACGCTGTCGGGCAGGCGCCAAAGAGAGCACTAAAGCGCCGGCCATACACGGCGAAAGCGAGGTTAGCGCGGTCGCACTCGCTCTTGGTGTACATGTTTAGGATGGATGACGCGGTGATTGTCAGCTCGGCTGCGTGCACCGTGCCCCCGGCAACGGCGCTGTCGAGCATGCGTCCCAGTGTCATGTAGTTATGTCTGAGATAGAATCTCATGGCGAGAGTAGTGTGCGCCGCCGCAGGGGCGCCAATAAGATCACCTTCGTCGTTATCATCGCCGGCGGTAGTCCGCCGCCTAGACGCCAACAGTGCTGCCACCACGTCAGCCATCCTGTCGCCCGCTTCAGACAAGATATCACGGTAGCCATCGTCCGCGGTAGTAGTAGTGGTGGTGATAGCTGCAGGAGGCGCCACGATGTCCTCCTCCTCCTCCTCCTGGTAGTAGTCAAGGTCATGGTCACAGCCGTCGTGGTCGCGATCGTAGTCGTTTGGCACGAAGTCGTCGATGTCTAGGTGAATCCTCGGTAATTGGTTGGCAAGACACTGCCATCGCCGCGATAGGACTGCTAGCCGGACGGCGTCGCGGAGATGGAGCTTGTCAATGATAGAGATGAGGACATCGTTTGGCAGGGTACTCAGCAAGTCTTCTTCTTCCTCCCTCGTCGGTCGTCGATTTGTGGGCTCCTCCATGATTTTATTTTACTTGCGACGAAAGATAAGACGAGACGATGGCACCGTGGAGCTAGGCATATATTTATGCACCCACACCTAGCACGATTCCGACTCGTATCACGTACGTAGCCATCATGCATGTAAGGTTACAGTACGTCCTGACAGACGGGGCTCACCTGTCAGTCCCTGGCCGTTTCCGCAGGGTCCATAATCCGAGAGAATCCGCAAGGACCGCAACCCAACATCGAAACCAAAATCAGGGAGGAGAGATCGGCAGAGACAAGAATATATACTTACTAGATCCAATCGAACAAACAAGACATCGATAGGAGACGGATCCGATAAAACAAGACTCCAGGACGAACAAATTATATATGTCCTCCTAACGTGAAAGACTGCTAGCTTGAGGCTTACGTGGGCTTCAAATCAAAATCGATAACAGCAGGAGTCCAAAACCAAACCAAACCAAACAAGAACATGAATCCAAATCGGATCAGGTGAATATACATATATACGTAGACACGCCAAATCAAAAGAAGGGCGGCCGGCTTCTCCGCAGCGGCCGTGGCCGGGCACTGCTCCCCGCGTGGCCATCCCAATCGCAAGTCGTGCCATGGACACTGTCTGTTGTTCGGGGGAGCTTGAGTCGAGCAGAGGCTGGGAGCTGGGATAGGCACAACGGTATTTGGGCTTGGGATGGGATGGGGAAGGCGGCGCTCCACGGTGCCGGCGTCGAGAACGAACGGCAACAGAGGCTGTGCTGCGGTGCGGACGGCGAAGATAAAAGGAAAGGGGGCTAGGGTTCTCGAGTGTTCTTCGCCTCGTCCTTTTGTGCAAAGCGCAGACATGCTGATTGCTGACCGTCTGATCGAAACGAGCCGGTTCAAGGCATCTGGGCCTGCCATACATGCTTATTAGGGGACTAGGAGCATACAGTACGCTGAATGGAGCCCAACACAGAAGGCTGGTCATTATTATCTAAAAAAAACACGGAAGGCTGGTACGGGATGACCTTTTTTTTTTTCATTTTACTTTGTGTTTTTAGGCTGAATAATAATAGCCTAATAGGCCATTGCTAGGCTGAAATTCAAGTCTACGCTTATGTTTCTATACAAAGGTTCATGATTACTCCTAATGTTTTTGAAAAACACTATGTTGATAATGATTAATAACAATGTTCCAATCTTTCGACTACAAATAAATTAATTATGTTATGGGATTATTATGCTAGAACCATGAGGAGGTTTTACTAGAGAATTGTAAAGTTAAGATACGTATCCTTATAAAAAAGGTTAAGATAAATATGGTTTTGCAACCTTATGTCGATAATATTATAGCCAGCTAAAATCATGTGTATTAATATTATTTTATTAATTTTCTCGTAGCCTATGATGATGATTATTTTTTGTTTTAAGTCTACTAAACATGGGGAGATACATTGAGTGCAACAAAAGTATATGAAAAAAAACTTTTAGAAGCTCCGTAATTGTTAAAAATAAAAATAGCAAAAATAATATTTCACTATAATATGATATCACATATAGACTCCGTTTGAAGCGTTCTACGTATGGACGAAAAGCAGAGATAATTTTTCAATTGAACTAATTCCGCATCGAAATCCATTTATAGTCAATGGGATTGTCAAAATAAGATGGCATACAGATTGCAGTGGCATGCGCACCATAGATCGTGGCTGAGTAGATTATACCCGTTGCAATGCACAGGCATTTTTGCTAGTTGTTACCATGTAAATAGATTACGGGATAGGTAAAACAAACACATGTAAAGGTATCAGGTTGTGGCGTTATCGGATCACAACGATTTTTTCCTGAACCAAACAGCACCATGTGTTCTTCTTTGGGGAAGATCTACCCCATTCTGGATCATGTTCTTCTTGCCGCTCAAATCTTGTTTTGGATTTATTGGCGTCTTTTCTTCACCGTTGTCGAATGAATTTGCCTTGCCCGCTGAGCCTTGCCAAGCTTGCCCGCCGATCCGATCCCTACAAGGATACGGTATGGTCGAGTTGTACTCAGCTTCGGAATCGAGTTGGGCTCGCCTAGCTGCTTGCTGCCAGGGTGCATAAATATGCATCCACGCTGCCATCGTTTGATGCATCCATCCATCCATCCATCCATTGTTCAATTATAAGTAAGCAATATATATACAATACAGTACTGTACTAGTACACAACACACGCACAACTAACGCAACGTTACTAGCCTAGTCGCAAATATATAGAATCATCATGGCGGAGCCCAGCAATAATGGACCAACGAAGGACGAGGTTGAAGACGTGCTGAGCACCCTACCAGACGACGTCCTCGTCTCTATCGTCGGCCACCTCCATCTTCGCGACGCCGTCCGCCTGAGAGTCCTATCGCGGCGATGGCAGTTCCTAATTACCAGGCAACTACCAAGGCTTAACCTAGACATCTTCGACTTCTTGCCCCACGACTACCGCGACGTCATCTACGACTATGATGACGGCCAAGATGAGGACATGGCGCCTCCTCCTCCTCCTGCATGGAACGGCGGCGGCGCCTACCGCGACGTCTTGTCCTAAGCGGGCAACAAGATGGCCGACGCAGCGACGGCGCTGCTGGCGTCCAAGGGTGATCTCGACGGCGGCGTTCACACTACTCTCGCCATGAGACTCTACCTGAGGCACAACTACAAGTCGCTCGGACGCCTACTCGACGGCGCCGTGACCAGTGACAAGGTCCGTGCGGTTGAGCTGACGATCACGACCATGCTCACGCTCCAAAGCGACGACTATGACGAGAGGGCCGACCGTGCTAAAGATGGGTATGGCCGGCGCTTCAAGGCTCTCTTCGACGCCTGCCCGGCGCTGTTTGGTGCCCTCACTGAGCTCACCATGGAGAAGATGAGGACCGAGTGCTCTGACCTACGCGCCATCCTCACCACCCGCACCAGACTGGAGAAGTTGTCCCTGTACGACTGTGGCCCTAAGCTCCCGCGGCTGTGGCTGGTGCGGCATGCGCGGCTCAAGGACCTCAGCGTGTCCTTGTGCAGCGCCGTCTATGGCGTCGACCTCGTATGGCTTCCTAGACTGGAGCACCTGGCTTTCCAGGACTGGTACCGGACAACCAATAAACTTGTATCCTTTGGCCACGTCCCGTGCCTCAAGACGGTCGCCTTGTCCGATAATAGCAATCAATGGCAAGCTCTACAGTTGAGCCAAATCCTTCGCAACACTGCCATCAGCGATCTACACCTCAATTTCGACGGCGCTGATGTAAGTACTACCATACCGTACGTCTTAAGTTTCTTTAATAATTTCTTATATATATAGTGCACTGACATAGATGCATCGTAGAATGGAATTTTAAATAGAAGATTGGATACAAAGCCACGCACATCATGCGTCTTTCGTGCATGTCATAGTGCAAGTCGTCTTCTATATCAGTGTACAGTTACAGTGCACTAATGATACGATGATAGAAGAATGATACAGTGCAAATTTGTAGAAGCCTAGAGTCGTCTGCGATGGAGTTGTTTGCTTCTTATGGATGGCCTTTTATGTTTAGAAATGGATGTCAACCGAGACTATTGTCCCTTTAAATTCGAGTTGTAATAATTTGGTCTGAAACTCTCTTTGGAAGTGGAAACTGGACCTGTTCCATTATCTAAAAAAAGTTTTATGTCACGCCATTATTCACTAAGACCTCTATTTATATACTTCATCAATTCTCTGTGGTTTGATGCAGTGCGCGGGGAATTCTTCTAGTAATAAGGATGCACATGGGAAGACAAAACAACACCAAACCAAACCAAACCAAATAAACAACAGTTGTCACCACAAAGACAGCTAGTACCAGATCGATCGAAACAGAAAACAAACCACATTTTGCCACACCCTGCCGCACGAAGGTACGGTACACGCAGACTAACAATATCGGACGTATACACCCGGCCGCCCGGCCCTAAATACACACTAAGACTTTGAGCAGTTTGCTAGGTAGCTCTCCAGGGTTCGCTGCCTTGATTTCAGCTTGTTTGAGCTGCTAGCACCGTATGCATAATGCATGTACCGCTTGATCGAACTCGCCGCTCCTGCTTCTGCACCATTTAAAATTGCCCAAGAACGAAATACATACATATACACACACATTTACCGATAATTGCGGATCGATGGTTTGCCAGCTATTACTGCTAACGTACGTGTAACCGATCACATTATATCCCATCACGTTATGGTCCATGTCGTCCGAACAGGGGTGCAACCACAGGGCCATCCCATGGCGTTGGCCAGACCCCGCAGGAACTCCCCGACTCCTTGCCCAGCGCAGCGCACGGCTCTAGGGCTGCAGCAGCACCGCACCGAGTCGGCGCGGCCGTTGGCCAGCATGCAGGCGAGGCAGACCTCCCTGTTGCAGCTGAGGCACTGGTACGACCACGGCGCCGCCGGCCCCGTGGCGGCCGCTCTGTCGCACCTGAGGCAGCGGCGCCCATCCGCGGCCCCGGCCAGCGCGGGGGCCCGCAGGACGAGCGTTTCGTGGTCGTGCCCCGCGACGACAATGTCCTGCGGGAGGTCGCAGCAGCGCGGGTGCGCGTGGAAGCCCGCGCAGGTGTTTCTGGTGCAGCGGTAGGCGAAGGCGGCCTCGTCGAGCACCTCGGCGCAGATGCTGCACCGGAGTCCGGCTTGCCCTTGCCCCTGCCCGCCGCGGAGGACCAGCCGGTGCTCAGTGTGTGAGAAGCGGAGCCTGATCTTCTGAGGGCGTTGGTAGCAGGCGGCGTGGAGGAGGTAGCCACACCCGGCCGCCTTGCACCCGTACGCTGCCGTGCCCACGTCTACTTGGAGCCGGCACATTCCGCACGTCGCATCGGCGTTGTTGCTGCGGCGGACGGCATCGAAGCCCTCATTGTGGTCATGGGAGAAGTGCCCACCCATCACAGAACGGACCTGCAGAAACCACAAGACGATCGATCGACGCCCACGCCCAGCACCACCACCATGTACATATGCAAATTGAAATGTATGGGTGGAATAATGGAACGAAGCTAGAAGATCGTGGTATCACTCACACTCATAAATATTTGCAACGTCCACCAGCAGTGTGGCCTCACTTGGACTATGTACCTACTCCAATCTGCTCCGCACTTACAGGAACTGAACATTGAGGTACGTAAATACAATTCAAAAAGTCATTTATATATTTCATCAACAATACATACATATTTGGTGCAAAAAGATATACCAGTACAAAAAATTCGGTTTTGTTTTATCGTGCAAGCTTTAGTAACAACTGCAACATATGATAAAATATCCTAATATAATATTTGTCATGTGCATTGTACGCTAGTTTTCTTGCTCTAAAAACGAATATGTGTACACTTCTGAATTGCAGCTAATGGAACATGACTGTGCTGAACAAGGTGCGAGAAAGAAGGTGCCCTATAATCTGGCTAGAGTCAGAATTTTTTTGGATTCTACAGTACGAATGAAGCAACAATCGTGGCATTCATACATCGTCTGGAAGAAACCGCATTTATCTTGGAGGAGATATACCTTCGCGAAGATGCAGTACCATTCTTTTGTGAAATTTGTGGGCATACAGAGCCGCAAGGTGGATCAAGTTTCCCGCGAACGGAGCAAGACAAAGACACTTTTCTTAAGAGAATCAATGAGGGTAGATCAGCTACTACCTTCAAAATCCATATCCAGTCAGTCCTAAAGTGAGGGCAGTTCTCAAATAGAAGAAGAATACAGATCAGTTAACAATCGTTGTAAGCTTTCCAAAGTTGTGAAGCTATTGTAATGTACATGGTATATATGGTGGCAATAATGATTTTTCTTTCTTTCTTTGCTAGAGGGCAAGATGATCATACAGTATACAAATGGTAGTTCAGTCCTCGCGCACCGTCCTCGAAAAATCTACAGCGCATTCACATACTCAACATAATTGTTTGAGATGATCATGTTTGATCTTGGCCTTAATTCAAGCCTAGACCAAGTCCTTAGGGCCATAACCCATGCTTAATTAATTGATATTAGTGTAGTGTTCATGTCATTAGGCTAGTCAATCCGGTGAATTACTCATGTTTAAGATCTAACATTTGGCACCAAAGCCACCTGGCCTTGTGTTTGAACTTCTCATCTTCTTGATTATGACCTTAATTGTGCCCTGATTATTACTAATTATGGATGATTGAAGTCAAGATTAGTTCCAGAATTTTGTGAATTTTTGGTAAATGTGAACTTTCCCAAAAAAAATCTAGAAGCCCCAGATGTGATAATCCCCATTTTCTCCAATTTCAAATGGCGGTAGATCAGTGCTAAGTGCTAACTGTCCCTTACCTTGGCCAGTTGAAGGAGCACGCGAATTATTTTTTAAATCGGCTCCAGGAGTTGCAATAATTCGTCCAACTAGTTAAAGAAGTTGTGGTCAAAGGTAAAAAAAGAAGAAGTTGTGGTCAAATTTCATAGTTGTAATGACAGTCAACGAATTCATTGATCCAACAAGTAATACGAATAGAAAAAGGGAAAAAGGTATGGATGGCTGGAGTTAGACTATTCCCAGTGGAGGGTTTCATTATGCAGTTAACATGAATACCACATCAGCTTTAGTCTAAATAACAGTGTATCTCGGGTTTTCATCTAGGTGAAACTCTCTCATTTTCTATGACATGTCATCAACAATGCTGATGTGAGAACAAAACCCAAATTAAATTACCATTAGGAATGGCCTTACGTATCCGTCAACCATCACTTTATTGTTGGTGTTATTCGAATTGGTAATCATTATTCATTAAATAACACAGTTATTCCACTCCTATGTAATCATGTCTCAAATTGCAGCGTAAAATCTAAAAACTGGATTTTTGCACAAAAAGAAAATGTTTCTGGACTGTTGGTTGATGGAATCATAGAAGCAGGGAAAAAAATACTGCTCACTAATGTGCAGGGGGAAAAACCTATAATCGGTGTATGCCTGTGTATATTTGAGGAAGGCTATACCACTTTGGACACAGCTTGAAGTATGTTCTCGTGGTTATCTTGGGCACGGCTTTGCCGTGCCACGACATATATCTTCTGTGCAGCATTGTCATATTGATATATCTGTATAAATTAACAACGTGATGTTTATGTTACTTTTGTGGAGTATTGAATCTGTGTCATATTTTGAGCTGAAAGTTTCTAGCCGGGGCCACATGTCCATCCAATTGAGGTTGTTGGAATTATTTCAACGATAGAATGGATACATGCCTAAGGGTGTTTTTTTTTCTGGTTTTTGTCGCATGTAGTTATTAGTTTGCAGAGACCCATCACATTGGCTGAGAAGTATGCAGAGTGGCTGTGGAATTTAAATAAAAATTGTAAGATACTCCCTCTATACTAAATTACAAGAGGTTTTAAATTTTGAATAGATTCGTACATCACTGCTTTTGCTTGTGTGTATTTTGTATATGCCTTTAGACTCATTAACATCTATTTAAATATAGACCGATGAAGAGAGTGACGAAACCGGCGCTATTAGAAGTTTGGATTAAGGCATGGCAAACACAAGGGCTATATAGTGCACATCAGTGAATGCGCAGCACTGGGTTGTGAAGTTGTGAACCAAGCCTACACAATCTTAAGGGTAGTGTTAGATTAGTATCATAACAATGGATATTCGAATTATTCATAATGAAAGGCTGCACCTAACAGATTAGGGATTGTATGTACTTTCAGATAATTGTTCTCAGACTGAAGCTCTACCCTTCATATCGTGCTATATTTGTTCTGGCATGGGCCCATGGTAACTCTGGAGAAGTCAGCTTCTGTGCTGAAGATTATCTGATAATGAAAACCGGAGATTCGATTTGCTGTATGACAGCGGTACTCTAATCGCTGACACTGGGTGAAGTAGGTCGGGCTGAGTCAATTCAGAGAAATTAAAGATTTATAGAGATTCATCGGTATACATACATAGTTGTCCAACTAAATAAATCATTACTGAGAGCAACATATAAAGATGGCATGAGGCGAATGTAACGGGACCTGCAGAAATCAGTTATTCAGGGATGTGCGCTGTAGCAGCAACAGCAGTATGTCTTCGTTCAATACAACAACGGAATCTGTTCTAGCTGCTTGCTGCATCTGTTGAAGCCTTGATTACATATGAAGAAATACCTTCTCTTGTGAGCAAAGGAACAGATAGATACTCAGCTACCAAGAGAAACAAACAGAAATGAAAACAAGAGAAATGCCTCGATCTCCGCTAGATTGTTTAGAGCTACTCATGTATGGATGTATATGTAACGGAGGCCAGTTTGGATAGCGAATCTGAACTAATTAGACTACTACTGAAACATGCACCAGCCAGCGACTGTGATTGTCACACTGCAAAACGGACCAAGAGTGGTCTGTCCCTCTCGTTTTCACTGTCTTTTCAAGCTACGACGCGAGCTTCCACATCTGCAGGATTGGTGGTTTGGCGAAAGCATTGCCCATTCGTCGGGCTGATGATGGCGACGCCTTCGGTGCCGTTCACTTCCTTGGAAGCATCATTATTCTACCCATTTTCCTTTTGTGCAGCGTGTTTTCCAGGGTGCAAAACCTGATCCTGAGGTCAGGCGGCAGGGTGGAGGGAGAAGAGGTGAGGGTGGGACCCACATGTCAGTGAGATAGGGTAAAAAGAGAGTCCACGTGTCAGGAGAAAACCAACATGTGAAACCACTCCGGTGTTAATTTTGCCAGTTTTAGAAGTTTAGGGGCCTCAGTCGAATGGTTTCAGACTTTGAGGATGAAACTTAGACTCCAGGAAGAGTTGAGCGGGGTAATATGAACTTGCTACTTGGTGAATTGTTTTATTTAGATGATAATTAATTTCTGTCCTTTGGATTTCTGCAAGACGGTAGAACATGACACATGTTGCTACTTTACCCATTGCTGCTATTCAGAGGAAGAACCAGAGCGGCAAAGCCATCCTCCGGGAAAGTGAGGACATATGTGGAATATGGAATGGTTGATTTAGATGGCTCATCCAGGTTGGTATGGCTATACAGTTATGTTACAGCCTACATATATTTATAGCTGTGAGAGAAAAATCTACCACCCGCCCTTGATGCTCTTGCAGGTGCCCAACAGCCCTGCATAATGAAGCTCATCTCTGATCAGGAGAGTATTAGGATGCTCGCAAAGGAGGTTCCTGAAAGAATCAGAGGTAATAACATATTGGTGATTGTTTATTACTAGCTCACTTCCATGGTTCTATTAATCAGCATGCATTTTTTCTGCACTGAAGTGTAATCCCGATTGTATGTTTCAGTATTATTGTGTCTTGTCTTTATAGATTGCTCTGTGAAAGCCACATGTCTGAGAGTTAAACATTCATGCTGAGGCAGCAACACGGGAATACAAGCATAAGGTATGAATTTTGTGTATTTGTTTATTTTGAGAAACTAAACCTATGGATACTCAAGAGAAAACTAACGAAAGGTGACCTAGTTAGTTGATGGAGCCGGAAGCCATCATGATTTTGGTCCGGCCTTTATTGATAAGATTTCTAATTACCTTTTCATGTCCTTCAGACGAAATTCATGGCTCCGATGGCTGGGGGTCTGAACGAAGCTGGCGTCTACGCTGATCATTGACAAGAATGTGCTTGCTCCTAAGATGCACCTGCTATTTTGCTTAGGGGGTGTTTGGATCCTGACTAAAAATTTAGTCACCGTCACATCGGATGTTTGGACGCTGGTTAGAAGTATTAAATATAGTCTAATTATAAAACTAATTACACAGATGAGAACTAAATGGCGAGACGAATTTATTAAGCCTAATTAATCCATGATTAGCAAATGTGATAATACAGTAACTAGTCGCTAATTATAGATAAATTAGGTTTAATAAATTCGTCTCGCCATTTAGTCATCGTCTATGTAATTAGTTTTTTAATTAAACCATATTTAATATTTCTAACTATCGTCCGAATATTTGACGTGACACGTACTAAAATTTAGTCACTGAATCCAAACACCCCTTAATCATGTCGCTAGAGGCTGCTATGCTACCGAACTTCAGAGGCAGATTCTATTTGGCTATGAACCATGCTATGTCGAGAACACTGCTGCAGACGACAGCTCTTATATGTCTCTGTCTACTACGTTATTTGCTGCATGCGTGCTTTGGCCGACCTATCACGTTGACCGTATTCCAACTTTTGCCAAACGCCGGCTTCTATATGCAATAATATTCCTGTATGTGATCGTTTTTTCTATTCTCTAAAACACCAAAACACTGGAGAAATCAACGGGTCGTATCATTCCTTACTGTACTCGGCGCAGGCAGAATAATGTACAGGAATAAAGCTAGGCCATGGCCAAGCCAAGAAGAGGCTGATGGGCATGTAGCTGGCTGAGATACCGCCGCGCCGGTCGTCTGGGGGTCGAATACAAGCTAAGACGCCTTCAACGTGTTCTGCCATGCCTTCTGGATCTCACAACTGGTCTGAACTACCACCACTCTCTATCCTACGCTGGCAACCCCCGTGAACTACAACATTACGACGGCGATCGCCTCGCTGTCGCTGCTGTTTGTTGGGCCACAATCGTGCGGGTGTCGAGAATCATCGCTGCCCTTCTTTCCTCATCGGACGGCCAGGAATGATGCTACCTATGATGGGCGGTCATGCTTACGTGGATTCATAGAATTACAATGATCAATGAACCTGCACGCTTCGTTATTATTACAATTAGATTAGATTCAGATTAGCTTGCGTGCCATGGCTGCTTCCAGGTTCTAGTGCTCAAAGGTTTTTCGAACCCCTTTTTTTACAGGAAGCAGGGCCTCGTGGGGACGTACCACACGGAAGGTGGACGCTGCCCTCGTGCCTCTAAAATCTCAAGAGTAATTAATTAGTAGGAAAGAGAATGGGCATGTGTGATAGGGTTTGCATGGCGGCCATGTAGCTTGATTAGTAGAAATGCACGATTAGTTTTAAAAGATTACATAAAGACCTCATTCAATCCACTTTTTTTTTGCAATACGGTGTAATTCACCTCGCTGAGCAAAGGTCCAGGCTATTGACTGCAAACCAGGTGTTATCCACATATGCAAAGAAAACCATTGCGTTTTGCCTTTTCAAACCTTAAAACAAGTGATCAAAAGGTTCAAAAATCAAACAAATCTGGAACAGAATACCGCATAAAACTCAATAAACACTTGGCACCAGCCAAAACTTTCAGCTCACAGCAATAAATTTCGATGTCAAACTACTGTTTTCGTAAGAACACTTAGCACCAGCCAAAACTTTCAGCTCACGGCCGACGCACCATTGTTTTTGTATGAACACTTAGCAGCCAAAACTTTGAGCTCACCATAACCATCCTACTGTTTTCACCTTTTCCTAAGAACAGCCGCCATAACCATAACCATCCAACAGTTTTCGTAAGAACACTGAGCAACATAAACTTATATCTCACCATAACCATCTTACTGATCCTCGGCCGAGTGGTACAGCTCACCGACTTCAGGAAAGTTTAACTCAAAAGCCAATCTCGGGGCCCTGGCCCGCTGCCTAGCCACTTTCCCTAGAGGGTCCACCCTGCCGGTTCTAGACGGGCGGACAGCGCAGTCTTAGGTATCCACTCCAGAGCAGAGAATGTCTAGCATGTATATATTAGAAAAGGAGCATTGGTTCCGAATTTGAAACCAGACTTCGTATCTATTAAATTGGACCGCATCATACCACAAAACAGTTGCATTGTTATTTTCTATCGCTAATTTCCATTATGATTTTGTTTTGCTTGTATATGGTGTATTTGTATCAAAAATTTTTACAATTCCTAATGTGCTATTCCATGCTGTTCTTTTACTCTTCTGAACTTTAAAATAATTGTGGTATCCTAATGGCGTTATGCTGTTACCTCGCATTCTGTTTTGCTCAACACAAACTCCAATATTAGATTAAGTATGTTTGAATTAATGTGTGTTCTCCGTATTTGTAGTAGCATATAATGGTGGGGGGTAGGGTTGCTAAAGTCTTTTTCATGCACTGAGGCAAAACCAGCAAGTGGCCTGCAATATGAACGGAATCATTGCACTCAATCATGCTCTATATATCCCGTAACTCCTCATCTAGCACCTGGATTGTTCGCATCCTAGGACACTGTTGTGTTTTCTATTTTTTTAATGCATTCGTATCTATTACGTTTCTTGCTAGATTTTCTAAAGCAATGATTTTTCCCCCTCAAACTGTTAGTGAATCATTTATCAACCAATGTGGTCAATTTGATTGTTCAATTATTCAAAAACCCTGCATCTCATGCCTACCAAGATTCTTTTGTGACCCTACCAAATATTCATCAAGCACTAAAATAGCAGCTAGCATGTTTTTTAATTATTTACTACAAGCACCATTTTGCCTTCCCACGAACTGGATAATATCCAGCCAAAGTGCGCAGCGGGGATTTCGCAAACGCATGTGTAGAAACGGGATGCCCCTAACACCCCATTTAATAGGACCAACACCTAAGTACACCAATTCACACTGAAGTCAGTTAGCCCTTTAATTTCTAATTACTTAGTGCACTGGGTCTTTAGGCAGTAGAGCCGGCTTCTCGTTTCCGGGTGGCAGAGCGAACCTATGAAGGTAGGGTGGCAGTGCCAACCTTCAGATGAAATTCAGACCCTTGTGTTCCCAGAGACAAAGCCAACCTTCAGATAGATCACAAGCTATGCACTAAGTAACTAGAAACTATACGACGTAACCAGAAGACTCATACTTACACAAAGAATTCTTTATTGCAACACGATAGTGTCATACAAAGACTCTTACAATCACACACTTTGAGGTGGCTAACATAGCACACTCTATCATACCTTTGGAGTGGTGGTGGTGTGTTATGGTGTCATGGCAAGGGGTGACACCCCTTATATAGGCATACAAGGATGCATGAGTGCCATGTGTCTCTGCCTCTAGAAGGTTCTTACAAAATATCTAACTCTATAAAGCTCTAAACTTTGCCATGGCAACGCAACTCTAAAATGCTACGGTGTGTCATGGCTTGTGTAGAAGCTTCTAGAAGTTTGAACTCTAGAAGGCATGGCGAATCTCCAAAAAATAAAGATGAATTCACAAGTGCTTTGTTTGCCACAAAAAAAACCAACTGAACTTTTGAAAGTATCTTTCTTAAGTGAACATTTCTCCATAACTCCATTTTTTCACTAAAATGAAACGTTTTCCACGGTACATGTGTAGACCCTTGACAACACGCATGTACATGTTTTTATATATACACTAAAATAAAGAAGGAATGCAAAGCCTTGTAAAACCAATCCAAGGAGAGACCCTCCGAGTTTAAGCCCGATATCATGCGCATCTTGACGTGCAAGATTGCATGTTCACCGGCCTCCGTGCTCCCATGCACTCCATCAACTCTTGGTGAAAAAAAAAACAATCATGTTTGTCTCCCACATGACCAAAAGAAAAAAAACATATTTGAAACATACTCTCATAATATTACACTTTCATTCGACTGTAGTTTCATAGTCTCATCATAGACGATGTTAGGACAAACCCTCGTGAAAACGTGTAGAGGGTTTTGTTTGTCTCGATAGAACTTATTTGATCTTTCTTTCATGACACTGTAGCCTCTGCCTGTACTATCAAAAAAATTCTAACTTGTGCTTATTCAATAGGAATAAACTTGCCCTTTGACGTGAAATTATTTATATATTCTCTTGTACCACTCCACGAGGTGGACCTACGCGTCAGTGAAATAAAGGCGAGTCAACGCGAACCGCGCGGCGCGCGATTACCTTTTGTCTCCATATTTTAATAGCCGTGCCGAGCCAGGTTTTCGTGGCTCGAACGGATCTGGTCAGTGGTCTCTGCCACTGGTCAGAGCTGCCGCCCACGCCCACGTCACGCCTTTTCGCGGGCCGCAACGTGCAGATTTTTTTACCCACCAGTGGTCTCTGCCACTGGTCGGAGCTGCCGCCCCACGCCCATGTCACGCCTTTTCGCGGGCCGCAACGTGCAGATTTTTTTACCCACCAAACAATCCACCGCACCCACTAACGTGTGGGGCCAAAGACAATGTGGTCCCACGCGTCACTGTCCAGACTGGCCACATTCCGTTCCTTGATGCAGGACAGGACCATTGGTCCCACCATATACGCTGGGCCATGGAGCCACGTCACTGGTGAGGACTAGCGAACACGGCGTGGGCACTGTGCAGACGAGAGGAGCGGAGGAGGAAGGCTCCCAACCCATCCCATGCTAGTGTCATCCTGACCTAGGCCCACATGTCAATCTCGATGGAATCCACTTCAATGCCAAACAAGGACGAAACCAAAGAAAAGGAAAATTGGAAATAGTGTCATCAAAGGGGTCGCTATGATTTGGATCGCACGTAAAGAATTGATATAGCTTGAACGGCGATCTGAGAATTTACTTTTTGAGAATATAAATAATGCACGTTATCAAAGAAAATGTAAATGAATTGCAGAAGATTGTGTCTTGTTGCACAAAAGCAAAGAGTGAGGATGAGATATCGTTTGATTTTCTATGAGATAATATTATCTAGATTCTCGTTATCTCTAGGAACCAAACACCCCTGAAGCCGCATTGCCGCCACAAAACGCCGTTTTAGAACTTCCACGTATCCAAGGCAAAAGTGCGCAGGGATTTGCAAACGGGTGCATTTTGGGCCTTGCTTGACACCTCTCTTTGAATTCCTTTTCATATCTTACTAAAACTTTGCTTCCTTCTTTAGCTTAAAAAATTAAAGCTTCTCTATTTGGCATTAGCTTTATTTTTATACTTTTCTTACACTTCGGTCGGATTGTAGGCTAACGGTGTTAAGCAAAGGATAAAAAGGCATTTTTACCTTTGTTGCACACATTTTGTTGTGTAGTTCATAAAAAGACGTGTATTTAGATAATTTTGAGTACATAAATATTTATTTGAACAAAAAGTTTTCATTTAGCATGTTTTTGTCATTAATCTACTCGAACGAGTTTAAGAGAAAATATTTTTTACCTAGATGGTTCGTACCCACCAATATATCTACCGTTGGATCCCACACATGCCTTTGATCTAGCCTTTTTGTATTTTTAAGCGTCCAACTGTGCCATAGAACCCTCACCGTAAGAGAGAATATTATGACTAATCCGGACCGCACCTTTCAATCTCCTAATAAATCAAACGTCCTGCAGATCAGATAGCGAGTAATCTTACGAGTTCCTGCCGCGTCTTCCCTCACTTTTTTCACGCAGAAAAATTGTACCCGGTGCCCATCGGAATACCAAACACGTTAAAACAGAAATTGATTATATTACGGATAGTCTCCAAAGAAACGAAAGACAAGTCATATACTCAAAATACAAGCCCAATGATGCACTAATTTGGATCCATAATAGCCCAATAATCACCGGTGAGTTCTGAACGTCATACTGGGCACAAATCAAAGCCTTTTGGTAGAAAGAAGTCCGAATACGATCAAAAACAGAAAAAAGACGGCCCGATACTATGATCCTCAACGTTCCAACAAGGCAACAATAAAACACTCATGGTACAAGATACAAATACCATCATACAATAATACCAAATCGTTTATGGAGCATCAAATTATCCTACTCATAAATCATGACAAAAACATATAACAACAGGATGTGGAGAAAGTGTGTAGGAAAACAGGGAGACAAATCAACGCTAGATTTGGATCAGGCCATTAGGGGGAGGAGGAGAGTCATCATCTGCACGCTAGCCAGATCGGAGATGTAACCGCTGACCCGGCCAACCGAGGAGCGGCGCAAACGTAGAGGACCAGCAGCCCGGCAGCGAGGAAGGACGCGGCGCAGGACGTGGGGAAGACCAGCCGGACAGCAGGCAGATGGGGGAGAGGATATCCAACGGTGGCGCGGGACAAGGAAAGAAGACGGCACTGCAGGGAGGGACCGGTGGCCGTGGATTCTCTATATTTTTATTTCCTATCCGTACAGCGGATTAAAATGCTGCAAAAGACAAAACAGTACGGTGGGATTCAAATGTGTTTGGTGCTAAACTTTGATCTATGAATATTTTGGAAAATTATTTTGGGTATGAAAAAGGACGGTAGTTAGAGGTTGGTGAATAAAATAAATATTGTATAGCATATAGATGCATATGAGTGTAGAAGTTGACACTCGAACGAATGTTGCCATCCATCTCAAGCCAATGGCCATGATTGGCTTGCAAGAGGGTGAGCGGACCAGGACCCAATTAGACTGCTACTAGGGGTTTTGTTGGATTAAACTGTTTCTTAAGATGAAATTTAGTGTCTCGTTAAATTTATATTTTTGAAGCCTCTAACTTCAGCATTGTAACCTAAGAATTAATTAAATTTCATCAGGTTATTTCAGTCAAAAGTGAGTTTATATTTGTATCGATTATTCAATGAAAGAATATTTATGGTATCATTAAATATTTGAGCCATTAATGTTTAATATTTCCAGTGTGATTATTGCTTTTGCATAGTTTATAAGTTCTAAGCTTTAGTGTAGTATAAATTTCAAGTGATTCATAAGTGTAAGTTTGTATACATTTTAAAGAAAAGTTTTAGTTTAAATTTCTATAATAGGTTTAAATTTCAATTTTAATTTAATGTTTATTTTCATCCAAAATTTATTTATAGATCAATTTTATATGTAAATTCACACTTAAATCCATAAGAGCAAACTCTATATTGTTCAAAAAAATATGGACATAATCACAAAACTAAAAGAATACAAAGATACATTTGACATCATGATAAAAGGTTTTAAAACACATGTGCGAGTTTTGTAAGAGTTTCTCCACTAATTTTATGCACAATTATGCACATGCATCATTTTCGGTCTCTCATATTTTTTCTTACTTTTTATTCACCTTTTTTAAAAACCAAGCATATGGAACTAGAATTCTTAAACTTATTTGGTCTGCACATGGTTGGTCCATTGATTGGGCTAATAAATTGTAAACAAAAATAGCACACTAAATTTAATATAATTTTAAATTTTAATTAAAATTATGTTTTTATTATCATGTGCGGGACCCACGTGCATTTGTACTAGTGCTATGAAAAAAATGAGAAAAATCTCAGCATAAACTTGAGCGGAGGCCGAACTAATCAACTGGCTTATCTGCTGCGTGCCCTGGTGCCCGCTCTCTCGCCGCGCCCGCCCATGCGCCCCAAGGTTTTTAATTGGCCAAATAAAATAATTCTCTCTTAAAATACCGTTCATTCTTACTCGTAGTACTACTTGCTGCATATAAAAAGTAGTAGTACTACACGTAGTTAATGAATGAAGAGAATAAAATAGTTTGTTGTTAGTTGTTTCATTTGCAAATGCTTCTCCTGCACCAAAATCTAGTTGACCTTTTAAAAGTAAATTTCTTTTCTTTAAGTGAAATTTTCTCCATAACTTTACTACCACCAAAATTAAGAGCTCTCTTTAGAATGACACGATATAGATGTAGAGGCTCGTAAACACACATCTACATCCTTTTTACTAAAATAAAGAAGAAATGCAAAGGCTTGCTAAGTCAATTCAAGCGTTGGCTTCGAGTTAGATTGGTTTGGGTAATCTTAAATTGAAGGGAATTGGAATGTATTGGGAGGAATTGAAATGGATTTTCGATCCATTGCGGATTTAAACACGCTACACTTCCTTTAAACCACTCCAAATTAAACCACTTCACTCTGAGAATGAATATCCAAACACAAGCGGATCGGATATGCCTGCCTGCATCTTACACGCACTATGCGCCTCATGAGTCAAGAACTCTTATTTTACCATGTGAGCTTCGAGTCTATCCGCAAGAAAGCAAGATGACATGTGACTGGCCTCCGTTCTCGTGTGCACTCCATCAACCCTCGACGCATAGGACAAGTGAAAATGTTCATATTTGTGCTCCACGTAAGCAAGAACAAAACAAATTGTGGTTAAAAAACACCACCTCAAAATAATATTATATTTTCATTCAGTCCAGTCTTATATAGGCAACATGCAAGCTCTTTTAGGCGGAACTATCTACATGGTTTCATCTTGATAAAAACATGTCTCATCCCGGATGGATGCTTCTATTATCTATCTCCTGTGGAACCCATCTTGCTTTTGGGGCTGAGCTCCGATCCATTGAGAGTCGGCAAATCAACATGGGAAGTTTAGCAATGGATGTGTTATTTAATTTCCTCCCTCCGCGAAAGAAGCACATGCATGTATTTATGAATCTAAAAAAAATAGTCGATTAACCATGAACATAAATCGAAAGTGGGTTGCGTAACTGAATTTCTCTTGACACTATATTTTTCTGAATATATACATATTTTCGTACATACGAGTGGTGAAAATGTTTTTTTTAAGAAACACAGCACAAACACAGACACTCGCAAAGAAAAGCAAGTTTCTGTGGGCTGTGTCCTTTACAAATCGGCAACAGATACTTTTTATCTTGGCTAATAACATAGACATGGATGATGATGTCACATTGAAGATGTATTTCCCTGATAAAGTTTGCGTCCTTAGCTCACCCTAATCAGGCTTAGACTAGGCACCGCCGTCGGCTCCACCCTCGCTTCCCTCGCGAGCCCCGCACGCCACGTTCCTCTGCAAAGCAGATGGAGGTACTACTACTTCTTTTCCTCTGATCGAACGCTTGATTTTTACATTGCAGTAGTGTGATCGGTTTATGCATTGCATTTAGTAGCGGTGGAGTGTTTTTTCTTTTTTTTGGATAACCTGTTAGTGGAATGTTTCACCTAGATTTGGAACAACATAGTAACGAAACTTTTCTTTTTGGCCCTATTTTACCGTCCGACCTGTGCTGCCACTGTTGACCGTTTGACCTGTACTGCCATTGTTTGGTGTTTTACTATTGTCTGATACTGTGCTCTTGCTTCACCTAGTATTCATTACACTAGTTTGCAGGACCAGAATTTCTGGGCACACGTCTCATAGTGCGTTGTAGCTGTTGAACGCAATCAACGCATACCTCCCAAAGAAAATCAAGTTTCTGTGGGCTATGTCCTTTACAAATCGACAACAGATATTTTTATCCTAGCTAATAACATAGACATGGATGATGACGTCACATTGAAGGTGCACTTCCTTGATAAAGTTTGCGTCATTGCCTCACCCTAATCAGACTCAGATCAGGCGCCGCCGTCAGCTCCACCCTCGCCTCCCTCGCGAGCCCCACGCGTCGTGTTCCCCTACAAAGGAGATGGAGGTACTACTACTTCCTTCCCTCTGATCGAACACTTTGATTTTTACATTGCAGTAGTGTGACTCATTTATGCATTGCATTGGGTAGTGGTGGAGTTTTTTTACTTTTTTAGATAACCTGTCAGTGAAATGTTTCATCTAGATTTGGAACAACATAGTAATGGAATTTTTCTTTTTGGCCCTATTTTACCGTCCGACCTGTACTGCCATTGTTTGGTACTTTACTTTACTACTGTTTGATATTGTGCTCCTGCTTCACCTAGTATTTATTACACTGGCTTCACCTAGTATTCATTACACTGATTTTCAGGACAAGAATTTTTAGGCACGTCTCAGAGTCTGTTGTAGCTGTTGAACGCAATCGACGCATACCTCACAAAGAAAGCCAAGTTTCTGTGAGCTGTCCTTTACGAATCGTCAATAGATACTTTTATCCTTGCTAATAACATAGACATGGATGATGATGTCACATTGAAAGTGCACTTCTCTGATAAAGTTGTTCAGGATGCTAAAATTCTTGAAACTAATGGACATTTCACTGTCTTGTACACGAACATGCATGAGAATAGCACAGCTATTAAATTCAGGAATTCTGTGTGTGGTGCCGAAATCGAACTTCATGCTTCAGAAAATAAAGTGTCAGATTGTCAGGCCATCTTGTACTTCAAGGGACAAAGGAGGAGAAATGGTGGAAAAGATGATGAACTGTTTTCTTATGGTCTGTTATCACGAGGATACGAAGATAATGAAGTCTGTCCATGTTTTCCATAGAAACAATGAGGTTGTTGGTTTTGTCCGGATTGATTGTACTACACAAGACCGTCCTGATGTTGATCTACACGTAAAGATCTGTGAAAAGCCACATGTTGTAAAAGAATGGCTGCATAGTGAATTTGATGCTGATCGAAAGGTAAGACAAATTCCTCCCTTTCCCTTTAAAAAAAAGAAAAGGAAATAAATTGACTATTCACTTCATAATTGTTAAATATAATAGTGTTAAAAACTTTGCAGGTGGGCTTGGAGAAGCATTTGCAGTGCCTAAAGTTGAAGAAACATTCTAAGGAAAAAGTCCCTCCAAGAAACGTCACCTTCCCGCAAAGAAACGTCGCCTTCTATGAGAAGACCTATGTGATTGCCTTTTTGGATATTGATGAGAATTGTCCTACAGCTACAGAACATCCATGTTTCTCGGTAAGATGCATATCTATTGTGTTGAAAAACCAAGGCTGAGGTTTTTTCTCAGTAAGATGCATACATGCTGCAAAATCAGAGTATCTACCATCAAAATCTCTCCAAGCTTCACCATCTGCTAGATGTCGCAGCTTTCCATCATTTGTACGGCCCTCATCATGCCATCGCATGTCATCTGATGTTCTATTAGTTGAAAATAACCTTTTCAACCTTAGTATCAATAAAAAATAATGCAACTCTTTTGTTGGTTTTCTCTTCCTCTTTGGTTCGTTAGATGTACATCCTTGCCTCTTATCGTCTTTCCATCGAGAGCTCTTGCACACAGGAAAAAAATCTAGTTTAGCTGTATCACCTCTAAAAAGTATGCAATCTTTGGAGCAAACATGGATTTTCACATAATGAAGACCTAAAACACGGATAACTTTCTTTGCTTCATAATATATCTTAGGTAGATTTGTCTCGGGAGGAAGTAGATAAGACAGCAAACTCAATAAAAATGTAAATGATTCTTGTGTTCAACCATATAGGAACTTCAGGTGATATAAAATGACTAAAAATGATAGCTTAGAGAATTTACAACCAGAGTATAACCTTGTGTGTGCATCATTCAAGTAGCTGCTATACATGTTTTGTTCACTCCCTGCAGAATCATCTTGAGCAAGATTCACACCTTTAGCCACATTGTACTCCATATTACCAAAATCTGATTGAACATCATCGTCTCCTTTGCCTTCAGACATACTTGGCAGCGGCTCATAGATCTCAGCCCTACAAAATGCAGCTTGTAGAAGTTCTTGCATGTCATCTAATCCACCATGCTGGTGATCATAAACTGTAGCAGCCCTTGGAACACTTGAATTAGGCAAATTCCTAGTGTTATTTGGCAGATCAACAAATGCAGCTTGTAGAAGTTCTTGCATGTTATCTAATCCTCCATGCCGGTGATCATGAACTGTAGCAGCCCTTGGAACACTTGAATTAGGCAAATACCTAGTGTTATTTGGCATATCAACAAATGCAAATGATGGACTCTCATAGTTCTCTCCACGATGAACCCAAGTGCTATAGCCTTGAAGAATACCATCACATCTCAAGTGTGTTCTAACTTCATCATGACTTTGGTTTACTCTGTTTTTGCATTTTTTGCAAGGACATAGAATGTCGCTATCATGTGGAAGGTTATGGTAAGCAAAAGCTAAAAATTGCTCAACACCATCTTGATATGTAGTATCGCGTTTTGATTTACTCATCCAACTTCGATCCATCACCATATATATGATGATCTGTAAAACTGAAAATGAAACCCAACCTTTGATGATTATTAATTGAAGGTAAAATTCTAAAACTAGACTAAACAGTACATAAACCAAATTTGTTATGTTTGTAACAAATTCTACACAAATCATGAAATGATTAGTTAACTGTTGAACCAAACCACATCAGCTTGCTAAAGCATAAATGGGCACAAAACTACAAGAATGTTAATATGATGATGACCGATGTCAAGTTCAAAACGGTATACTTGTTTCCACTACAAATGCAAGTCTACAACCTTAGACATTCTTGCTAGTACATGCTTCAATCAAAAATAGTGAAACTATTAAACCGTCCTAATTGAATAGTATCATCTAATAATAAGTACATCTGCATTCGTGAAAAAACTTCTGAAAACTAAATTGAATGCACATGACACATTACTGCAGTTGCAAACCCAATTGATTTTTTAATTCGTTACCTTCGCAGCTTGAGTGCCTGCTATAATGCTGAGTGTCACGCTCCTTCCTTGCCTGGCCTCTTACTGAGACGCTATGTGCAGTGATAGAATCAGAATTTGATCCTAGCATATTCCTACTGGAGTTGAAATTGAGTCTACAATTAGTGAAAATTGGAGCTCATCACCACATTATATGTCGAAGGAGGTGCAGAGGGGACCGCCAGAGGTGAGCAATCTGAGACATAGCACCGCAATGGCTGATGGCTCGATAAGACGAATTGAACACCGAACAAAATCTAGATCGAAACTGTAGGGAATTGACGGCTTGCCGGTGTAAGGCTGAGTCCAATGAGAGTCCTTAGAGGGACTCCCTAAAATACTATTTTACACTGTTTGACATAAATACTATACTGTAAAAAAAAAGAATGGTAGTTAGAACAGTGATAGAAAATGAGATTTAGAGAATTCCATTAGGCTCAGCCTAACAGCTCGACTGCAAGTGGGTCGCCGCTGGAGAGTGGCGTGGCCAAGAAGCCGGCACAGCACAGAAGGGCACCAGCAAGATTGGCGGCGCAGCCGGCGGACGGTGGTTGGATAGTCATTTGGGGCAGGTGCTGACTGCGGAACTTTTTTTAAGAAAAAAGGCTGGCCGCTGAAGGCTGATGATGCCCTTGCACATGGTGGGCTGAATGGCGTTGGTTGATGACAGGACCGCTGGGCTTGGGTTTAGTACTTATTTGCTTTATTTATCACTCAGTTTTATTTTACTTTTAATACTATATTTTTATTTCAAAAAAATACAACTTTTACAACGGTTGCAATTAATATGGATTGTCCATCATAGCATATAAAAGTACGTGGATATGTGGACCCAGTACTAAAATAAGGTGGGTGTAGTACTAAAATAGGATGGGTCAAATACTAAAATAATTTGGGTGTAGTATCAAATATTATTTTTATTTATACCATCTCGTTCTACGTTGAAAAATATAATTCTTCTTAATTTCTGCCCATTACTTCACTTAAATAAAAAGGTACTCCAAAAACACTAGAAGTAGTAACACTACTTCCTATAATTATTTTTAGTACTTCCAACCAACGTAAAAAAAACTCTTAAAAAAGTTATATCCTATAGAAAAATCACTTGGATGAAATGTAGGTACTCCAACTCCAAGATTAAATAAGATAATCATCGTGGTTTGGAGTTTGGACCAAAATTTTCTCATCCACACAGATACTTCGTCCGGAAAAAAAAAGAAAGTTGTTTTTAAATGACGTGTAAAAGTTTGATCATATTCAAAGAAGTTTATAAATATTTTATAGCCCCATTCATAATCATAAGTATTTTCAGTACATATTCGAAAATTTGTATTAATTTTTTGAATAAGACAACAATCAAACTTTTAGACATGGTCCAGAAACGACCTCCTTGAGAAGGGGGATTTATATAACATTAATGTTAGCATATTTTATTGCTACCTTTATTGATTCACTTTCTTTTTTTGACATAGTTGTTGATAGTTGTCTTATACTCCCTTGTTCCTAAAATATAGAAGTAGCTCTGTTTATGCTAAGCTAAAATATAATGGGTTTGACCAAGTTTGTAAAAAAATATTAACATATAAGACATGAAACCAATGAGACATGAAAATATAGTTCAAAATTAAACCACAAAAATATAGTTCAAAATTTACTAAACGATACAAATTTTGTGCCATATATCCTATGTCTTTTCTTAATTCTGTACCTTACATTTATATATATTTTTCATAGAAATCTGATCAAAACTTAGTTTCACTTACGATAAATCTATAAATATCTATATTTCCAGACAAAGAGAGTATGTTTTACGACATCTCTACATATGGTCAAAGGTGTGTATAATTTTGAGACATTTTGAATATTGCATCAGAAATCATATTTTACGTGGCTATTAACCGTATAACACGCTTTTAAGATGTCTCTACATAGCTAGTAATCGTTAAACCTATCTAAATTCATGCCAATTTTGAGATGTTTTTAGTATCATATCAAAAATCATATTTAGATGCTGATGGACAGCTGTTTGATACGCTTGATAACATGTCTAAATGCAGCTCACGGTTTATAGCATGTCTAACTCCATATTATTTTGAGACGATTTTAGCATCATGTTAAAAGACATCTTTAGATGGTTGCGGACTGTTATCTGATACGCTTTATGACGTGTCTAGATGCTATTAACAGTAAAAAGCGTGTTTAACTCCGTGTCATTCTAAAACGTTCTCAATAACGTGTTAAAAAATGTATTTGCATACCTTTTGACACTATAAACATTTTTAATATCGTGTCTCTTTGAGATGCTCCTAAAATCGCGTTAAAAAGCATCTTTAACTGTTTACGTAGATACGCTTTGATTGTGCGTTACTAGGTGAGCGTGTCTAGAGGGCAATTTTCTAGTAGTGAGCAAAGCATGCGTCCACAATTAATGATTTTTTTTTGCGAGGAACAATTAATGATTATTGGCTTCATGAATACAGTATCCAGCTTCAGAAGCAAGCATGTAGTCACAAGCACTTCCCGATCAATTGCTAGTGACATCAGTTTTATTTATTGAGATAAAAAAACAAAACGAAAATATGAATGTTGTATCCTGGATTTCTTCACCAGAGAGAATGAAATGATAAGCTCCAGCAGATGTGAACAATAAATTGGCAAAGGAATGATGTTTGAGCTCACAGTGTTCAGTGACAGCAAAACTGTGCTCCTTGGTTACGGATACAGTTAGCCTTGAATATGTTGCCAAACATGCAATGTTTTCAGGGAAATGTTGTGGTTACAACAAATCTTGAGTTGTAATTAGGGATATATAGAGTCCTAGTCTAACTGTGCGACCGGTAAGACGACTTAGTGGCTTGGCGTGGGCATGCGGCTGTGCCGCGGTGCGCTCGGATGCTGGCATAGCTGCTGTTTATGAGGAGGAGCGTCCGTAGTTAGGCTTTGAGAATATAGGCATTGGCCAAACCTCATTAACAAACATCGTGTTTCCAGTGTCATCTATTATTGTCATCTATGATCGTACATATTCGCCTCGGATAGATCCAATCAACGCTTCCGCGGGTGAAGATTAGCTGGCAGCATATCGCTGGAGGGCTAATTTTCTAACAAGTATTGTGGCCCAAGCCCTTGATAATAGGCTTTGGGTTTCAGATATTAAGAGGGCACTGACACTTGAAGGACTGCAGCAGTACCTGCAACTTTGGGATTCCCTTGAGAATCAAAGAACCCTGATCACCATTCTTGGAGATTCAGAGGTGGGCCGGTGGGCGATGAAAGGGAGGGCGATCTTTGATGCCGCCGCCGGCATGTTGATCTTCGATTTCTCCTTGGCCCTCGATCTTCTTTTCTGGCGGTGGTGAGGTTCCTTCCCCTCCCTTGTCTTTGCTTTGTTCGTGTGCTCCTTCCATGGATTTCTCAAGCCTTGATTTCACGGTGTGCAAGGCCTTCCGTGACAAGGTCTAGAACCTGTGGCGTCTCTCGGTCTCTGTCCCCAAAAGTTCGTCTGGTTCTTTTTGTCTTCTGGCCGCTTTTGGAAGATGTAAATTCAGACTCACTGAAGATTCAGTTGGAATTCTACTTGAATCCTTTATGGGGGGTCAGCCCAAGGATTTCTATATTGAGGAAGTTTCAGACAGGGTGTTCAAGTTCTCAGTTTCCTCTCAACACGTTGGCATCATGCTCTATTGTGATAGCTTCAAGGTTTTCTTTCACCTCTGGAATTCCAAAGGTCTGGCAGGAGCTGCTTGTCTTTCCACAACAAAGGATCAAACTCCAAACTTTCAATGGATTCAAGTTGGTGCTAAGAAATCATATGCTCAGGCTGTAAAAAGCGAGCCTGCTAAGCTGTTGACTGGGGCAAACAATATTCCTGTCGCTTAAAAGATTAATGCTACCTCTAACTCGGTTTTCTCCAGGCTAGTCTTTTTTTAGCGTAATCCAGGCTAGTTTTTCCTAAGAAACCAGTTTTTGATCGGATTTCTCGTCCATCTCAGAGGGCTCCCCGTTTCCCAACAAAGAACACGGGGATTTCATCAAAAGAACGTTCAAATTCGAATCCAAGTTCTCCCAGGTTTCCTGCTTCAGTTCCTGGTCCTGCCCTTATTGGCATTAATCTGGACTTAAATCTCGGTCGAGGGCATGTGCCCCTTCCCCGGCATCAATCTTGGAGGCCTTCTAGCCCAACTCATTTGGGCTGCAACAGATGTTTGTCCGCTAAAATTATCTGTGTATATATATATATGGAGATGTAAAAAACATCCATCTATCCACACTCAGATATTCGCGATGCTTTGTAATGCAAATTCATTATTGTCCACTCTTATAGATTAAATCCCTTGAATACCGTTGAAATCTATAATGATCCTTTGTGTACTATTAAAAAATATGTTGGATTCTTGTTTTCCATGCTTTCTTTGTCATTCTGTTACATTCGGCATCTGTCATTAAAACACATCATCCACCTCCATGTGCCAGTTGCCACCCAACGAGGATGCACTTTCTCAAGACCTATGAGGCTATAACTCGGCCCAATGCCAACCAAGAACATTCCCTCTGGCCGGCGGCCCAGCCCACTACGGCCGGAATGCGTCGTCCGGACAAGCCAAGCGACACGCTCACTCCTCGCTGTCGCTCTCCTCTCCTCTCCTCTCCTCTCCTCTCGCTTGCTTTCCTCGCCGCAAAAATCGGCGACCGGGTCCGAAACCCTAGGCCGGCGAGCCGACGCTGCAGCGGTGGAAGCCACGGGCGGGCGGCGGAAGCAGGTGTAGGCACCGCGCGCGGGCAGAGGTGGGATGGCGAGCCTGCAGCAGCCTCCGCTCAACATTCCCCACTCGTACGCCGGGGCCTCGCCGCCGTCCCCCTCGCCGCTGGCCGGGAGCGGAGGCGGAGGCGGCCCCGCCGTGGGCCAGGCGGCCAAGGACAGGAAGATGGCTTCGGCGGAGCAGCTGGTGCTGGAGCTGTGCGACCCGGAGCTGCGCGAGAACGCGCTGCTCGAGCTCTCCAAGGTGGCTCCCCCCTCCGCCGCCCCTCTGTAGTAGTGGCGCCGCGACCCTCGCGAGGAATGGTTTATGCGTAGCGTAGTGATTGATTGTTGGTGGGATTTCGTGGGATCCGTTATGTGATTGCTTCTGAATCATGGTTGCTGCACGGGGTCGAGTCATGCTCAGGTTCAGGTCTCCGACTTGGCCAGGGACAAAAAATAGGCATTGCGATCTGACAAACTCATGGCTTTGTGAATCACCAAAGGTTTTAGGACATGGGTGTCTTAGTGTTACTCTGTTAGATTAGGTGCAGTGTGGCCGTGCAGGTATCTGACTTGGCAAAACTTTTTTGGACATTGCCTAGTATCACGTAGTGTCCGCTATCCGGCACATGTGCGGCTGTCTGGACCGCCCAAGCTGCATTTGTTATGTTCTGATTGCTTTTATTGATTGAAAGGCCTCAACTTTAGCTATATGTCTTCAACTTTGACCAAAGCCCTCAGCTTGCAAGCAGTATCGTGGGCAGCAGTCATTTGAGATTTCTGTTACGAGGCACATTTATTTATTTATAGAATGAGATCGCATTGATTAGCTTGTACGTACTTTCCTAAATCTTGTGTTGCTATTGCGGAATCAGTAGCCTAGTTCCTAGGCTATGAATGGATGCCCAAACAGTGGCGTCGAATTTGGAGTACCTTTTTGTTCTCTGTGTTAACTATTTTAGCTAGGGTCCATTTATAGCGCGCGAGTTGCTAAATGATATCAAACTGGATGATCGTAGATTTGCACATCAAGTCATTTACATGAAATGTATTTTGCAAGAAAATGCTTGTTGATATCTAAATGTTCCCATTTTTCAGAAAAGGGAGATATTTCAAGATCTTGCCCCGCTGCTATGGCACTCATTTGGCACAATTGCTGCGCTACTCCAGGTATGCTATTGCATAGTTCCTGGCCCTTCAATAGATATAATTCTAGTTCTTGTAATCACTAACGACCGGAAGCCAGGTTTGACCGTTTGAGGATACTTTAAACCATCTGTTGTGTCCCTTTGATGAATATGTTATCGTACCTAGTCATTGTTTGTCTTAGAAATCAGTGTTGGTGGTCATATTAGTATTCTTTTGTGCAACTTATTCTGGTTTAACCCAGTCTTTTCTAACTTGTTATGCTTGGTAACCTGAAAACATATACAGGAGATTGTATCTATCTACCCTTCACTTTCACCTCCAACGCTGTCTCCTGGTGCATCAAACCGAGTGTGCAATGCTCTTGCACTTCTGCAGGTATGCCTTTTCAACTAGATTTAATTCAATTAAGGGGATGATAGCTCAACTTTTTGGCTGCTGCTTGATGCTACTGTAGAAGGAGCGCAATATATTTATGGCATATCTTTATTATTTAACCTTTTGTTTACATTGTTTAACTATTGCAGTGTGTTGCCTCGCATCCTGAGACCAGGATCCTTTTCTTAAGTGGTAAGAAGTCATGGCCTAGCATCAAATTGTCTAAATGTGCGATAATGATTTATTATTACTCCTACTCGATGTACCATATCCACGCATAAACTTATACTTTGATGTCTATGCCGTAACTGTTCTGACAAAAAAATTTTTATTTCAGCTCATATCCCGCTGTACCTTTACCCGTTTCTGAATACAACCAGCAAAACAAGACCTTTTGAGTACTTACGGCTTACTAGCTTGGGTGTCATTGGTGCTCTTGTTAAGGTAATTTCATATTTGTGCCTGGAGGTTTACTTGAACTAATGTGTCCATCACTCCATCATAATGCGTCTGCCTCCAGCACTAGATAGGTGCATGCTATATGACAAACATACCCACTAATTCTGCAATACAATCATCAGTGAGGATTCATGTAATTGTCTGCTATGTAATTAGAACAATACAATGAACTCAGTTTATTTACCTTAAGTTTACTTAAAAATGAAAATGATTCTGAACATAGTATAATAACTTGATCATTACCTGAGACAAATTACAAGACAAAATGACAGATTTGTTATTTGTTGCATTGATGTGTTCTTGTATTATCAATTTATCATATAACAACATATTTGGGGTGTTCCATTCATTTTGTTCAAAATGAATAATAATATGTTGAGTCCTGACTCCTGACTTTCCATAAAAATATCAATGCTCTAAATGAGAATGTTCTTTTTTTTTTCTGGCTTTGTGATAATGCAGGTTGATGACACTGAAGTCATCAGCTTTTTGCTGCAAACTGAAATAATTCCTCTGTGCTTGCGAACCATGGAGATGGGCAGTGAGCTGTCCAAAACTGTACGTAAATAGCTATCTAAATTATCACTTAAATTTCAGCATTTATCTCTTCTGCTAGCTGCCTCAACTGTCTTTTAAATACCAGTTTTTATCTCCTCTGCGTAATACTGGCAGAGGTGTAATAGGTTTTTTGTTATGTACTTTGAAGTCTATCTGGTGTAATAGGTGTAATACTGGTATAGTTGTAATAGGATGGTTTTGAATTTTAGGGATGCAATGTCCCATGGACCACACAAACTCTTATTCAGCTATGGTTGTAGCCAGCACTCTGTCAGGAGCTTAGTCAAATATGCATATGCGGCTGGGTAGCAACAGATCATTGGTGCCATGTGCTCCTATGTATTCCATTTTCCTATTTTTGAATGTATTCCTGTTCATTTGCTTACTACCTTGGATCTAGACCAATATCTAAGTTTCTATAGTAGTATAGTTTATTCTTAGGTGTTGATATGGAATTGTAATTTTTTCATAGTCTCATGTATTAAAACATAGATCACTGTCTAAGCTCTTGATATGTTTCATTGAGATCCACCAACAACCTTCGACCAAGCATGCTTGCTTCGGACCACCCCAACTTGCTGGGGACTCAAAATACCTTGTTGTATGCATATGCAGGTAGCAACCTTCATTGTACAAAAGATTCTCCTAGATGACGTTGGGCTGCGCTACATCTGTGCCACTGCCGAACGTTTCTTTGCTGTAGGCAGTGTTTTAGCAAACATGGTTGTTGCACTTGTTGATCAGCCCTCCACAAGGCTTCTCAAGCACATTATTCGTTGTTACCTCAGGTTGTCGGATAACCCCAGGTTCGTGATACCATTTATATCCTGCAAAGCTATTTCACACTGTGCCCCAGCAATAATATGTAACCTTTCGAACTTCCTCTTACACAGGGCCTGCGCTGCATTGCAAAGCTGCCTCCCCGACATGCTCAAAGATGGGACATTTAATAACTGTCTTAGGGTGAGTCACGCTCTTACATCAGCTAACACCAATTCATTGTCGCATTCTTTCCTAACAAATGTTCGCAGAATTAAGTATCTTGAGCAGATGCTAAGTACACTAAACTTGCTGTGACAGGATGACCCAGCAACAAGGCGGTGGCTACAGCAGCTGCTGCACAATGTGACTGGTGCAGGAGGCATGGGAGGAGCTCCTCAGTCAGGCCTGGATCACATGATGGGGATATGATATGAAGCTGAAGAACTGAAAGCAAAGCAGTCTAGCCGTTGCAATTCACTATAAGAATACATCACCTCAGATGGAATTGCAACTAGAGAAGATTTGTCTGCTGTCTGGAAGGAACTTAGTTTGGAGTAGTCTGACTTCTGTCAGGGGTAAAAGAAAGAAGAAAGTGTTGTTGTGTGGGAGTATTACCA
The DNA here is from genome assembly GCA_030272315.1 of Paspalum vaginatum. NCBI lineage: Eukaryota > Viridiplantae > Streptophyta > Magnoliopsida > Poales > Poaceae > Paspalum > Paspalum vaginatum. The sequence goes on along the minus strand of CM059018.1, from coordinate 1,465,735 downwards.
TTAGTGGTGAAGCTGACGTGCGCTTGTCATGTGCTGTACATAGTTCTCTAGGAATAAGCACAGCAGGCTACTCCTTTCCTGTGCTTGCACTGGAACTTAAGGCACAGAGATACAAGCGTACAGCCATGATGTTGTACATGAATATATTTCAATGTTTTTTTCTTAAATGAAAAGGCAAATATTTCGATTTCTTTTTCCAATATCCAGACCTTGATGACACTTCAACGTTTGTGAAGCAGCCAGGACCGCCACGTGTTCTAGGTTTGTTTGGCTGGAGAGTGAGGTGGGGTGGGATGAATCAATCTTGAATTTAGGGATGGAATGACTCTATCTTATTGCTTGGTTCGGTTGAAGGGGTGAGATTAATCTCTTTTTTTATTGAAGAGATGATACATGAATGCAAGCAGCGCCTCCAGTCTAGATGGGTTTGGAGTTCAGGTTAAAATCAGACAAACAAAAAGGTTAAAGAATTAAAATGGAATTAATCTTTTGTTCAATTGTATATGTACGCGAAGCTTGGATTTAGACTCTGGAGCAGCTGGTTTAGATCAGCCCATTGTGGTAGGTTAGTACTTAGTACTCCTTGCAAAATTGCAATACAACGCAAGATATCTCTCTCTCGAGTCGTAGCAGGTGGAGACTGGAGACCGGAGCTCGCAATGGCGATTCTAATGGATTATTCTTACGAAAGAATACTATTGCGATATATGTCAATTCCAGTTGGATCGGGTGAGCCCATTCTTGTATTTTTTTTAAACTTATCTGCAACATATAACGTTCATCCATCATTCCTCGAGAAAGGAAAAAAAACACTGTTTTAATGCTACGGCTGAGTTTTCAAAAGTTTTTTTCTTAACCTTCCGCCTGCCCCTTATTATTACTTTACTATAAGAATTTTTTTTTTTAAAAAAGAAAAGGGGACAAACGTCAACATTGAGTGTATGCATTGAGTCTTCGCTGCATGGCTGATTTCAACTGATGATCAAGAGTGCTTACAGTCAATCAATCAGTTCTCGAGCTTACCAGAGAGCTCGATCTCGTACGCATGTGTGAATATGAAAGGTGGCCGTGTCATAAAGTTACTTTCCCCAATATAGTTCAAGAATAATTGCCATCATTACTACAACGTAGTAATTTCTAATTCCCTCTGGAAATTATATAGTCCCAACTAAGATCATAATCCGTTGAGTTGTTGTATGCATACGTGTATGTGCATGAGTTATGCGTATGTACCGTGTTAAAAAATCGGAGGGTCAAAATTCCTTGCAATACAATGCAGGATATCAAAATTATAGAGGGCATAGTTATTAGGAGACAAGAGGGAATAGAAAGGGAGTTTTAATGTACAAACACCCTATGTCTTCTCTTGACTCCAAGATATCTGTAGAATAGATATTCTAGTGGATTCTTACAAAAGACTCCAAGGATGTCAGTTCCACATGTGAATCTTGGGAGCCTTGCATGCACAATCCCCATCCATCCATTCATCTAGAGATCAAAATTCCTCTAGAGAGCATAGTTATTATGAGTCGAGAGAGAATAGAAAGGGAGCTTTAAAGTACAAACGACATGTGTCTTATCTCTTAACTCCAAGTCCAAGATGTATAATAGAGATTCTAGTGGATTCTTGCAGAAGGCTCTTGCAAGGATGCTAAATCCACATGTGAGTCTCGCGAGCCTTGCGTGCACAATTCCCATCCATCCATTCATCTAGAGATCAAAATTCCTCTAGAGGACATAGTTATTAGGAGGCAAGAGGGAGTAGAAAGGGAGTTTAAAAGTACAAATGATATGTGTCTTATCTCTTAACTCCAAGGTATCTGTACAATAGAGATTCTAGTGGATTGTTACGAAAAACTCTTGCAAGGATGTCAATTCCACATGTGAATCTTGTGAGCCTTGCGTGCACAATCCCTATCCATCCATTCATCTAGAGATCAAAATTCCTCTAGAGGGCATAGTTATTAGGAGGCAAGATGGAATAGAAAGGGAGTTTTAAAGTACAAACGACATGTGTATTATCTCTTAACTCTAAGATATATGTACAATAGAGATTCCAGTGGATTCTTGCAAAAGACTCTTGCAAGGATGCCAAACCCACGTGTGAATCTCACGAGCCTTGCGTGCACAATCCCCATCCATCCATTCATCTAGGGAAAAAAAGCAGTGCCGGCCCTTAGGGGGATCGGCGGTGCTGACGATCCAGGCCCCACCATATATACTGTCATTTATATACTAATTATACTAGTAGGTTATTCCATTTACATATATAATAGATGCACAATGTGTTTGTTTAGGGAATTAAGTAGTCTATTATCTTCTCGCTCCTTTTTTAATCTGTGTAATAAAATAGGTTTGTCTATCATGACCTCCTTCGCCACTAGCTAATGATTTATACTAGTATGAGTAATTGAGTCATCCCACTAAATTTTCATGGATATCATCACATATAGTAGGCATATGTGAATATGAAAGTGTCCGTGTTGTAAAGCTATGTTGCCCAATATAGTTCAAGAATAATTGCCATCATTACAATGCTAGAATAATTTCTATTTCCCTGTGGAAATTATGGTCATAATTAAGGTCATAATCCGCTAAGTTGTTGTATGCATATGTGTATGTGCATGAGTATATGTGTGTGTATTGTGCTAAAAAAATTAGAGGATCAAAATTCCTTGCAATACAATGCAGGAGATCAAAATTCCTCTAGATGGCATAGTTATTAGGAGACAATAGGGAATAGAAAGTGCAATAGAGATTCTAGTGGATTCTTGCAAAATACTTTTGCAAGGATGTCAATTCCACAAGTGAATCTCGCGGGCCTTGCGTGCACAATCCATATCCATCCATTCATCTAGGAAAAAAGGCATCATATCATGCATTTGATCTTCCGTGCATTATTTGGTGCCTGCAGCGCAGCATGTCTCTAATGACAAACAATATCAAGTATCTAATATAATGCAAAGAAAATTCCAAAATCTCTGCAGTCCAAATCTAAGCATCTGTCCTGCAGGATGATCTTTGCATGGTGTGTCGCATTCTAACATGGTCCTCCTTTCTCCTAAATGGATCTGGTTATGAGTGTATGCATATGTACTATGTTGAAAAAATTAGAGGATTAGTTATTAGGATGCTAGAGGGAACAGAAAGGGAGTTTTAAAGGACAAACACCCTTAAGTCTTCTCTCTTAACTCTTAGATATCAGCAAGATAGAGATTTTTATGGACTCTTGCAAAAGACTCTTGAAAGGATGTCAATTCCACATGTCACATGCTGAATCATGTGAGCCTTGCGTGCACAATTCCCATCCATCATTCATCTTGGAAAAAGCATCATTTTCCTGCATTTGATCTTCTGTGCATTTGGTGCGTCCATGGTTCTAACGACTATAACCAACTAGCTCAGTCGGCGGGATAATAAAACCTCTTCACGTGTTGCTAAACATTTCCAGTAGTATTTTCTAAACTTTATCTTTTTCTTTTTTCTTGGTTTCTCATATATATATTCTCACAGGCGAACATATGCTTGAACTAAACAACAATGGGAAAAAAAAGAAATGAACACTAATCAAAGAGGCGTTCACATGTTGCTAAACATTTCCAGTAGTATTTTCTAAACTTTATCTTTTTCCTTTTTCTTGGTTTCTCATATATATATTCTCACAGGCGAACATATGCTTGAACTAAACAACGATGGGAAAAAAAAAAGAAATGAACACTAAACGAAGAGGCGAAGAGGTGCAAAAGAGAAATTAGCAAATTAAATGGCAAAAATATAATATGAACCATAACATGGCGATAGAGAAAAAGAATTTATATTGTGAAAGATTAATTTAAAAAATGCATATGTTTCAGGCCAAAGGCTATAATATTGACATTTGTCCTAGGTCTAGCTAGCCGAGCTTATTTCTTTAATGACAAAGTGACACGCAATATCAGATATCTAAAAGATTCCAAAATCTCTGCAGCCCAATTGTGACTTTTTGGGCTGATTGGATACCTGCATTTGAGTGAGCCAGGTTGGTTGGGTGCAAGGAGAGTTTGTTTGGTTGGTCTTGCTTGCATCTAGCCATCTAGGCATCAATGTGCGGGTGTTTGGTTGTCTGCTGGATGGTGCTCACTCGCATGGTGGGATGCAGAATCAAGTGACGAGCCAGGCCCGTGAGAAACGAGTTCCATTCTCGTTTCTCCAGAGCCTGGCTCGCGCGGCCCTGTCTTGCGCATGCAGGCTGAGCTAGGAAGACATCCAATCACGCCCTTATCTGCCTGCAGGAGCAGGAGGATCTTTGCATAGCATGTCACATTCTAATATGGTCCTCCTTTCTCCAAAATAGATCTGGTCATGTGCAAGTATTGCGGTTGCTGTACATGACAGGTTCCCAACTCTGTTGGCATGCAGCTGCCCTTTGTTATTCCTTTCCTACAAGAACAGCAAAATAAAAGATAATAAATTGTCAACCTCAAGCATTGTTGGCATGCAGATACAGATACTAGCACCCGTTGGCATCTCATATCTAGGCCATATCTCCAGACATGTCTCCATGGATGTAAGGTCATGTTTTCAGGAAAGAGGGGGCGTTTGGAGACCCAATGTGCACCCCAGTTTCAGAGCGCAATTACCCCCTTTTCTCTGGATAGTCATGGCCCCAGTAGCGAAATCCATGAGCGTCGTCGTCGCCGCGTGGATGGAATGGAAAACGACCTTCTTCTAGACGGCGTGGCGACGTCACGCATGAAGCGGTTCCTTGAGGGAGCAGACAACTCCGTCCGGCCACAGGTTTAGTATGCACAGGGAACATGTGTGCAGGACTTCCGGTGTGTGGCTGCTAATGGATTCTAAGAAATATTCTTGGCTACTGCTACACATGCAGAGGAGGCTCTGACTTCCAACTCACGCATAGGCATAGCCCTGCATTGTCTTCGGTTTCAGAACACTGTTTTGGTTGTATATTCTCTCTGACGAATCAAGAGTCATTACTCACCGGTTACCGTTTTTTTTAGTCTCTCCGGTGTACTGCACATCCTTTATTCTAGTAGTTTCCAGCTCACAGACAAGAAAGCTTCCTCCTGCTGGTTTCAGAACAATTCTGATTCTCTAATCCCCGATTGTATTTTGCTGACGATGCTTCCACTTGTCCTTTTTTTTTTCTTGATCAGCGCCTTCCACTGTGTTATGCTTGATATGCCTCCACCTGTCCATGGTTGCTGCTGCTGTTGTTAGCCGGCTAAATATCCCTCTGGGAAGAGGGCAAAAACGGCATCGTCACGACAAACACACGGCATCATCCACTCACCTACCCTTCACATCTTGCCTGCTTAATAGTGCCCGCTTACATTTCAACTCGCCAAAAAGAACGAGAAAAACTGACGCCAGCAGGAGCTCCCGTGCTGCCCGTTGCTTTTTCTCTGACGGGAGCCTTATAAAACTCAAAGCTGGGCGTCTTTCTGAAAGCGCTCGGCGACCAGGGTTTTCTGGTACTAGCATTCAGCTGGTGCAGGTATCCCTCTTCTCCACCGATCCCCTGTTGTTTTCGGATGATTCCTCCTCTCCCGAGTCCCATGGATGCTTGGACTGCATGTCTGGGTCCATGCCCTTGCATTCAGGCTGCTTGTTTCTTGCGATGCGGAGATGATTGGGTATCTGTCTTGTACCATTCGTTTGCATTCAGGCTCTTGTGTTTGTGATTGTAGGCAAGAACCCCTGGTAGCTTCTCAGCTTCAAACCAACCGGAGACAACATGGGAAGCGCAGAGCTGGAGCAAGCCAAGGTACCTCTCTGAACCAGTTACTGTCGGTGCTCTGTTGCACAGCATGATCTCTTGTTCAGAAGCGCCTTCTCCTCTTCGGTTCAGAGCCAACAGTTTGTGTTATCAGATTCAGATTTTTTTTTGGCCATGTCCCTTTCGAATCCCTTCTCTAGAACCTGACCAGCAATGGCCATGAGGTGTTCCTTGGATGATCTGCGAGGATATTCTTTATTGCTACAACCAGTTCTGTCTACTCTTCACTCTTCAGCAAGCACACACACACTAGTCTCACATGATTGTTCCTCCTTTAGGTGCTCTCGTGCATCGATTCTTCGCAGCCTGCATCGAGGAGTTGGCAGAGGAGATTCGACGATGAAGGCAAGAAGGTGGCGATGTTCCGCATGACCATAAGTGATCTGATTGGAATTGTAAGTTGTGCTACCGTTTGGCTTTCTGTTTCACTTTCACATACAAGGTGCCAATTGATATGGTCAAACTGGCTCTTCCAAACTGTCCCATGAAGATGCCAAATATAGGGCCCTCCTCTCTGTTGTCGTAGTTGCAACTGACCTGGACAGCAAATGTACTACTTCTGATACGAGAATGCAACTGAATGGTTTGGCTTGGTTATATCAGCAATTAAACAAAAACAGTTGGAAGATTAACGTTGAGCATTGCCTAAAAAAAATAATGTGCTCGCTCAAAAAAAATCATGTGAGCAATAAGTGCGCATACTCCTTTTCTAGGTTAACACTGACCATGTCTATTCTGGGCTTGTGGCATTGTAGGGGCCCTTGATGCTCAGAGTATTGAAGTTGAATGTTGAAGAAAGCGCGAAAGGCCGAGTGAGTTACTCCTTTATCATCAAGCTTTATGATTGTGTTTGCTTCTTCCATATCAACTTTATGATTGTGTTCCAGTGCTGGACCATCACCAAGTTACACTATCCTGTCACTGAACTTGCAAACGAATTATCTCTTTTCCAAAGGTTAATGTTTATGATCTACTGAGGAAATGGATGGACAACTGCTACCGTGGTGTACCGCTCGGCGGACTAGGGTTAGTTTTCTCAGCAGCTAAATCAAATGTTTGCTCAATATTTGTATAGGCGCAAAATCAGCTATACATGTGTTGCCTTAGAATTTTCCATGGTATATACCTGATTGAAGGATAGATGACTCATGAGTCATGACAGACGGAGTGTTCAAACCGCTTCCATTTATCAGTGCAGGAAGCATAGGAAGAAGCTACAGAGGGTACTTTCAGCATTTTCAGTTATTCCCCGTGACGAATGAAGAGAAACCTATCCTAGCAAATCAGTTTTCAGTAATCATTCTATCACTCCATTCATGATTTGTAATGCCCAGTTGCACTCAACTGTGAACAACTTCTTATAGCTACTGTTTCCTTACCTAGGCATTTGTTTCGCGCCCTAATGGGAAGAAGTTTTCTACGGTGCTGTCTGCGCCAACTGCTGATCTTCTCAAGTGAGCAGTACAATCTTCACATTACTATTTATATATGCATCTGAATAGGCAAGACATAATGGTCATGCACTGTACAAATTTAATTCACAGGGAAGTCAATAAATCCAGTATAGGATCTTGGGACTGGAAGGTGAAGGAGGACAAATGCACTTACCATGCCCTATTTCCAAGATCATGGACAGTATATGATGGTAAATTAAAGACAGCACTTCAGTTTCAGATTAACAATTTTTAACTAAGCACTGGTTTTATCATAGCTGCATAAACCATGTCGATTAGATGAAGATGTTTGGAATTGCAATGCAGGTGTGCCTGACCCTGAGATCAAGATCACCTGCCGTCAGATATCGCCCTTCATCCCTCACAACTACAAAGAGAGCAGCTTCCCGGCTGCGGTTTTCACGTTTACGGTACAATTTGTTTTCTTCTCCTCTTGTTAATCAGACGCAACGACTGAAATTGAGTTGCAACATGTTAATCAGCACTGCTGACGTGTCCATTTCAGGTGGAGAACTCCGGGAGCACACCTGCAGATGTGACACTGCTCTTCACCTGGGCAGTAAGTACAGGCCAACGCCTTGCCTGTTCTTCGATGTAGAGGGGGTCAATGAAACAATTGAGCGAAGGCTTGACATTTTGTATTTGATCATCTTGTAGAATTCGGTTGGCGGGAAATCGGAACTGACCGGAAACCACATAAATTCCAAAATGACGTAATGAACACCACAATATTCTCACTTCCTACCAGGTTCAGTTAGCAGGAATCATTGACAGTGCCTTGTTACTCTCGCTTGCAGAGAGAACGACGGCGTCCATGGCGTTCTCCTCCATCACAGGTGCGTCTGATCTTCCATGGCACCTGTTCTTTCCTCTTGCGCCTCTGTGATTAAATGGCAATGCTTGAGATGGATGACACGGACGCCAATGCAGGACGGCGGGCAGGCAACCTCCGGTGACGTTCGCGATAGCATCGCAAGAGACCGACGACGTCAGTGTCAGCGTCTGCCCGTCCTTCACGATGGGCCCGTCCGGCTCCGGCGAGTTCACGGCGACGGACATGTGGGACGAGATCAAGAAGGTAGGTTCATAATTCATTCCTCCACCCATCACTCCCATCCAAACAACCTGCTGTTCTCTAATGAATGTTTTCTGCGACAGCACGGCACGTTCGGCGACGCCGGCGCCGGCAACGGGCCGAGGGCGGCGTCGAAGGCCGGGTCGTCCGTGGGGGCGGCGGTGGCGGCGAAGACGGCCGTGCCGGCGGGGGCGACACGGGTGGTGTCCTTCTCCCTGGCCTGGGCGTGCCCCGATGTGAAGTTCCCCGCCGGGAGGACGTACCACAGGTGAGTGCGCGCGCCGCGCATCTTGCTGCTGATCCTGCAACGGCCAGTGGCTTGTCTCTGACATGGCACGGTGTTCATGTGTCTGGGGGCAGGAGGTACACCAAGTTCTACGGCGTTGATGCCGACGCAGCGGCAGAGCACCTGGCTCATGATGCTCTTCTTGGTGAGTTTTTTTATCCCTTCGTCACTTGGTCTGACGTTTGTAAGATTTGGTTTAATTTGACGTGTGTGTGAATTCATTATATGACTATCTATATAGAGCATATGAACTGGGAGTCCCAGATCGAGGAGTGGCAGAGGCCAATCCTGCAAGACAAAAGGCTGCCTGAATGGTAAGAGCTACTAAATCAGATCGATTTCGTGGCGAAACTGACAGTGCATTCTGAACGTTTGGACTTGGGTTCTTCCAGGTACCCAGTTGCTCTGTTCAACGAGCTCTACTACCTGAACGCGGGAGGCACCATCTGGACAGGTAGGTAGCAGCGATCAACTTTCTAATAATCCATTAACAGATGATCAGTCGTTGGGAAAACAATTTTTTTCTTGAAATGTGGACTGATCTGATGACCATGAGATTTTTGGGACAGACGGACAGCCTCCGAGCACGGCCGGCTTTGCTTCGTTCGGGACGGCGACGGAGCCGTTCTCCATCGACGTGCTCCAGGAAGCGGACGGTGGCGTCGGCTTGAACGGCGTCGTGGGCGGGCTGGCGTCGGCGGCGGAGCGGTCCCACGCGGCCGCGGCGTTCGGGTCGGCGCTGCTGCGCGGCGGCGAGGAGAACGTGGGGCAGTTCATGTACCTGGAAGGCATGGAGTACAACATGTACAACACCTACGACGTGCACTTCTACTCGTCGTTCGCGCTGCTGTCGCTGTTCCCGGAGCTGGAGCTGAGCCTGCAGCGCGACTTCGCGCGCGCCGTGCTGCTGCACGACCCGCGCCCGCGGCGCACCCTGGACGGCAAGACCGTGCCGCGCAAGGTGCTGGGCGCCGTGCCGCACGACGTGGGGCTGGGCGACCCCTGGCTCGAGCTCAACGCGTACATGCTGCACGACCCGGCGCGGTGGAAGGACCTCAACCCCAAGTTCGTGCTCCAGGTGTACCGCGACGCCGTGGCCACGGGCAGCGCGGCGTTCGCGGAGGCGGCGTGGCCGGCGGTGTACGCGGCCATGGCGTACATGGACCAGTTCGACCGGGACCGGGACGGGATGATCGAGAACGAGGGCGTGCCCGACCAGACCTACGACATCTGGTCCGTGTCCGGAGTCAGCGCCTACACGGGCGGCCTCTGGGTCGCCGCGCTGCAGGCGGCGGCCGGCATGGCGCGCATCGTCGGCGACCGCGACGCCGAGGCCTGCTTCCGGGGCAGGTACGAGAGGGCGAGGCGCGTGTACGACGCCGAGCTCTGGAACGGCGCCTACTTCAACTACGACAACAGCGGCGGCGCCACCAGCTCGTCCATCATGGCGGACCAGCTCGCGGGGCAGTGGTACGCGCGGGCGTGCGGGCTGGAGCCCGTGGTGGAGGACGCCAAGGCGCGCAGCGCGCTGGCGACCGTGCTGGACTACAACGTGATGCGCGTCAGGGGCGGCGCCATCGGCGCGGTGAACGGGATGCGGCCCGACGGCAGCATCGACGCGTCGTCCACGCAGTCCAAGGAGGTGTGGCCCGGGGTGACGTACGGCGTCGCGGCGGCCATGCTGCACGAGGGCATGCCGGAGGCCGCGTTCCGGACGGCCAAGGGCGCCCACGACGCCGCCTGGTCCAAGGACGGCTTCGGGTCAGTGGCTGCAAACCCATCATCCAGTCATCAACGGAAGCAAATTCTTTCTCAGAAAGATATATAAGCGTGCGACGATGATGCTGAATTGCAGGTACGCGTTCCAGACGCCGGAGGCGTGGACGGAGCACGGCGGCTACAGGTCGCTGCACTACATGCGGCCGCTTGGAATCTGGGCGATGCAGTGGGCGCTGTCGCCGCCGGAGCTCCACAAGGATCTCAGGGGGTCAGCGGCAGCATGGTCATCAGAGGAGTCGCCGGCGGACGCCACGGTCGGGGAGGCGCAGTTCGAGAAGGTGGCGATGATGCTGAAGCTGCCGGAGGAGCAGCAGCGGCCCAAAGGATACCTTTGGGCTGTCTACAACCTCATTAGGCAAATAGTTCTGGGAGAAGCAGCTGCTGCTCCTTGACTGAGCCTGAAGCAGTCAGGCGGTACACCTGAATGCATTTCTTCATCATATATAAACTATAGAGTCGGAGAGATGAAGAAACTCTACAAGCACGTACTTTATCCTCCTGATGAAATGGCCATACCTACATACGCTAACGTTAACATGATTCGGATCAAACACAACCAATCCAGGCAAGTTTGGATAATCAGCAGAAACCGAAAACTACTTCCGGTTAACAATCTTCCCACGAACCACGACAGAATGCGAACGAACCCACCGTTTAGTACCCAAATTGTGGTTGGCAGCCAAAACTGGACAGGGCAGCATGGATCACCGGATATGCCGATTTTGGGTTTATGCAAGAATGATGAGTCAAAAGGCATGGTTGCTTGAGATGCAAGGAGGGTGAAACCCCCTAGGGCCATTGTGCCTCGCTTAGAGGAACGCACAGATAAGCCTGTTTCTCTTATGAATGCTCAAAAATGTGTTAAACAAATCAAAGACAACTCATGTTGAAGCCAAACAAGTCAAAACAGAAGGGTGCGATCGGTAGTGATTATTCTGGTTTTTTGGGCTGCACTGTGCAAAGAAGCCATTCGGCTGTTGGCAGGCACGGGCGCTGCACAGCCCAAGGAGTGTTGGTTGGCCCCCATTTTTTAAAAAAAAAGCACATCAACTGAACGTTGTGGCCATTTGGGAAACTATGCATGACTGTTGATCCTGTAGCTGGCTGCACAGCCGTAGTTGCAGCACAGCAACAGTCAGCACATCCGATCACACCCGAAATTTCTAGCATTCCCAGGATGATTCGGTGCCTAAGGGATGGCACAACAGAAACGCGAACGGCAAAGACACACCAATCTTCTAACAGCAAGACCAAACAGAACATAGCTGATAGCATGATTTAAACGGACAGGCGATCCAAAAATTACTCGGCACACAAAACAACCAAAAAGGTTCCCTGCTAGTAGGATGTTAAGTCACATTAACCAACAATTAGGTACTACAGATGCAAGTATTACAGCAAGAGGGGTTTCGATCTCAAAGATAAGAAAAGTCAAGCACGTCGACAGAACCATCCCAAGATCGGAACCAGACGGCCATCCAACAAGATCTTGCTGTCATGAAGTTTGAGACAAGGCTCATGCGGTCCACTGCCCACCAGTATATCCAGCAGCAGCGGGCTGTGGCGACACCCCCTTAGCTGCAGCAGGCTGTGGGTTTGCAGGGGGAGCAGCATATCCAGTCTGAGCTGCAGCTGCTGGTGCTGCAGACTGATCATAACTTGGAGGGTTAGTAGGTGGCTGGGTGTACCCTGCCTGGCCATATGCAGGCTGGCCAGCTGCTGGAGCAGAAGCATAGCCAGCCTGACCGGTTGCCTGAGCTGGAGGATATCCTGACTGTGGGTAGGCACTCCCATAGTTTGGATCTGCCGGAGCCCCCTGGTACCCATAGTTCGAGTTGGCTTGAGCTGCCTGATCACCATAAGCTTGTTGGGCTGGTGGGTACTGAGCATAGCCACCTTGCTGTGTGCCTTGCTGAGGATAGCCTGCTGCTGGAGGCGCGCTCTGGCCATATGGAGCTGGTGCTTGCCCGCCCTGCTGTGGGTAACCTTGTTGAGCATAACCATCAGGTCCAGCTGTAGCGCTGTAAGTTTGGCTGTAAGCAGGAGGTTGCTGGGATGGTGGCCCATAAGATGCAGGAGGTGGTGCCTGGTAGGAGCCGTCCGCAGCTGGAGCGCCTCTAGGTGCCCATTGCCCAGGTCCGCTGTATGGAGGCCTAGCATAAGGATCTGGCTGTTGAGGATAGCCTTGCTGGGGGCCCATTGGTGGCTGCCCATAGTACTGCTGGTTCGGAGGTGGAGCATTGTATCTTGGATCACCATAGCCATGGCCATAGTTCTGTTGAGGCGCATGTTGTGGATACGGTGGTTGTCCATAGCTAGGAGCCTGAGATTGCCCATAACTGTTATAGTTCCCAGGTCCAGGAGGGTAGCTTGGTGGCTGGCTATCATATGGTTGAGATCCCTGCTTGTAGTAGTCAGGACCTCCACCCTGATATGAATGATGGGGTGGAGGGCCCTGCCTCTGATCCCAGCCCATGCCACCTCTTGGTGGTGCCTGTTGTGGGTAGCCACCATAGGGTTGGTTGTAGTTCTGAGGTGGAGGCACACCTCTTGGTGGGTAACCATAGCCATGCTGACTTTGAGAACGGGGTCCCCACTGAGAAGCTGCACCATGACCCTGAGGTCGGTAACCTTGCGGACCATATCCACCAGATTGATTCTGGTGCTTTGAAAATTGCTGTATAAGAAAGGATGTTAGAAACGAAAAAGGGAAGGTACATATCACAGGATAGAAAAACACTGGTTCAAAAAAAACACAATAAAATAAAAGGCATTTATATCAAGGGGCAATCAGACTTCGCATGGCAGTTAAATAACAGCATATTGAGAAAACACGCCTGCATATTAGCTCAGGCTTCAGACTTCTTAAAGATGGTCCAAAATTGATCACTAAAGCATTCAAGAAATAATGTTCAATAAAAGAACTTCATTAACACTACTGACTAATCCAATAATTTCCACAAGCTTCTGGTGGATGTGATGATGATAACACAATTAATACAATACAGATATCAACAATATCCTTGGTTAACCACCATTACGAATTGCAACAAGAAATTAACCATCATTAAGAATTGCAACAAGAAATGTGGACATATTGGTGCATCTCATAAACAGACAAGCAGCTTCAATCCAAAAACACAAGAATATTAAGAGATTATTTGCACTGCAACAAATAATATCTAATAGCAACTGTCACAATGCTAAGCAACCCGAATTCTAGTTAAGAGTGCTATACCAAATATGTAGCAGTGATGTGAAAATTCTTAGTCGTTGAGCTATAGCATATGAACTTGTGTTTTGCAGACAACATACAGTCGCAAACGATTCAGTTTAGCAAACCTAGACATGGTGATGCAGTAGCCTTGTCATGGCAATGATACACTTGTTGCAGTCTTCCAATGCCATACCATTTCTGTTTCCTTTCGGCAATAGGCAGCCTTACCGGTTACCAACTACACAAACCATGCAAGGGCAAGGGATAAAGGTCAATATCCCTCTTCAGTGCATGTATAGGACGAAGAACGATGGCCCCCATGAGGAAAGCTAGCTGTATCTGCATTAGGATACCCAACCAACTCCAAATTGCACCTTCAACAAAATAATTCACGGAAACCGGAAGCAGGTGAACCTGATATGTCAGATCTTCTAACTGCCTATGTAGGAAACAGAATGAGATCTTATCTAATAATTAGCATGCTAATTGGATGATCCACTGGTATAAAAACACAGCACTTGCAAAGCTGAAGTCATGGATCTTGTGATCTTAAATTAAGCATGCCCATGTTTATTGTCAAGTCTAACAGATGAGAGAATGTTCTAGTCATAATGTATGTACTATGAAGAATAGTCAAACTAATGGGATAAAGAATTCTATCAGTTTTATCCAAATCTCCGATACAAACCATTTGGTATGTATCACAACTCAACAGTTTATTCCATTTTTGAATAGCTTGACCATGCACTCATCTGACCTTTTCATAACTCTTTATTAACAAATAAGCAAGGAACTTTGTTTCAGTGTACAAGGTATGGAAGCATACATGCATGGTGCAATAAAAACGAGAGGACAAAATAAGCCAACAGAAATTCACAGTACTTTGCCCAGGATAGGAAATTTCGATGAGGATAAGGAAGTGAAATACTCAGGTATTGAATTTGATAAACATGCACCATAAGATAGAGATGTTTCTCTAAATGTGGACAACATGAGGTAATAAATTATCATGAAACAGACAGAATCAAAATATTGGTTTGAAAATTTTACATCATCAGTCCAGATAAAGGACACTGATTAAGAAGAACTTACCTTCCAGCCCAACTAGGCACTGCTATATATCAAGATTGATACTTCATACAGGGCCCATTGTAGAAGAGATTGATTAGTTTGTAAACAAAACTTAAAATTCAATAAAAAAAGGAAAGGATCCAACACTCCCCGACACAAGAAAACGGCAATATATTTAAAACATTACTGACAAAAAAAAAAGAAGCCAAGCAGTGTTGTTCTTTATAACAAAGATGTTGGTACACTCGGGACATCTATATAAGCTACAAAGCTTTATCAGGGAAGACGGACTTAATTAAAACTATGGCAGGAAATCTCATGTTCAGCTAAAAATTCCTAAAATATGGTACGTATTGCATATAGTGATAAAAATAGGCATATTATAACACCCACAGCTCAGAACAGTTACATTGATCAATCAACAAGCTTGGTAATAACGCAATGTGCAATCATGCCATGAATTTTCCTTGGTAGCAAAAATACGATGAAGACAACATTGAATTCGGTATCTACCATCAAAGAGGTGACCATATCATGATCATAAATCAATCATGAAGCAAGATTGCATCAGAAGCTACTATCAGAGTTAAAACCATAGCATGAATGAACAATGAAAGCATAAAGTAGTATCATGCCAGCTTCTAGCACACTTAACAGTGAAAACATGAATAGACTACAAAAAACACAAAGAAAGATCACATCACCTGATTCATAGCTTGCTTGATCAAATCTTTTGCAGCTTCGATCTGCTTCTTATTTCCAGTAACACGTACGGTTCTTTCAGTCAATGTAACACCCTCTGGAGGATGTTGGGGTATCAACTATAAAAACAAACAAAGTTATCATCAGCTTAGATCTCTCAATACATACGAGCAGTGAAAGTATGGCATGCCAACAATAACAAGTAACATAACAACCTGAATGCGAGCACCAGATTTTGTTTGAAGGCCTTTAATTGTCTCACCGCCTTTTCCAATAATCAGACCAACCTATGGAATACAGGTAAGGGTTGAACATATCAAATGGCACACACACAATAACTACATCTGTGACACTAATACAGAACCTTGTTATCAGGAACTGTCATCTCAAACTGCTCTGATCCTGATTGCCCACTTCCAAAACCTCTAGCTATTAAGGCAGGGGAACCGCCAGCCTCAGCCTGGAACAGAGCATCCAAGGGAACTATTAGGACTTGCAAGGGCGAGTAAACCGCTTAAAAACAGACAGATCAGCAGACATATTTACTGTACCTCAGCTATAACACTCTTAATAAGCTGCTCGGCTTTATCAACACTCCCAAGGGTTCCAACCAGCTCAACCGAGCGAGTCGGGGCATTTGAGTCAGCGTCAATGTCCTTGGTGATTTGGATCTTTGCGCCCGAGCTCGTTTGCAGGTTCCTGATTGTCTCCCCAGATTTTCCAATCAAGACACCGACCTGCATGAGATCCCATAATCAGGGCACACCAAACAACATGAAAACATCATTAGTCTCTGTAAATGCAACTATCAGTGTTTGTTAGAGGCCCCACTAGCGTTATGGATCATCAACTCAAGCAGGATGGCAGACTAATATACCTTGCTGTTCGGAACTTCGATTTTACGAGATATCTCCTGCCCCGCGTCACCTTCTTGCTGTGGAACTTCAGCTGCTGCTTCAGGTGGCTTCTCCTCGGAACCCGCCAGTGAATCCGCGGCAGGAGCGGCCGTGCCATTGCCGCCATCCGCCGCCCCCTCGGTAGGAACAACCTTGCCCTCCGCAGGTGCGGGCTCCTCCACGTTGACGGAGGGCTCGCTGTTCTGCTGTTCAGCCCCTGATAACAAACGAGGAAACGAGCAAGCCAGTCAGATTAGCAGGTACTAGCTTCAACGGGATGCGACAGACCGCGCAGGCGGCAGCGATAATAAACTATGGATTCGATTAGAGACGGACGGACGGGGGTGGGGCGTGAGAGATCCACCTGCGGCGGCGTCGGGCTCGCCGTCGACGCGCGGACGCTTGGCGTCATCGCCGGCGCCGTTCGCCTCCGCGTCGGCGCCGACCTCCTCCAGCTTCCGCTTGTTATCGACTTCGCCCGCCGCGGCCTCCTGCACGGCGGCGGCGGATACGGCGGCGGATTCGGCGGCCGCGGGGTGCTCCTCGGGGGCTACCACCACCGGCGGCGGCGTTAGCGGCGCGGCGTCGGAGTCCGCCATGGGATGGGGGCGGCGAAGGGATTAGGGTTTGAGGGTTTTCGCCGCAGCCGATTTTTTTTCGTTTTCTTAACAAACACGGGTCCGCGTGGTGACGGGATGGGATCCGGCCGTGTCCTGCACCGCTTATATAAAGCCGCGTTTCCTGTGTTCTTCGAGTACGTGTCGTGTGTGGGGAGGCGTATCCCGCAGTGCAGGTGAGAACGAAAGCGTATTTACCGTTCACTGGATATCCCAAACGCCATCCTAGCAAACGCCATGCCTTCCATTATCCTCCTTTTTCCTCTGCTGTCGAGTTTATGGCTTTTGTATTTTCTCTTCTTTTTTAACTCGTGTGCCGGTGCATTGGGTGTTAGAGAAATACTCCTTTTACGCACGAAATCGAAATATGCAACCCAACCATTCTAGATCTTTTTTTTTTAGGCACATACCACAATTATAGTTGAAGATACATTCTATGGGATAACACTTGACAGGAAGCATAAAACACACTATCATTATGGAGAAAAACTAAAAATGTTAGAAAGATACAATCACTCATGCCTTTGAACTTCATATCAAGAAATTAGATACCCCACGATAGTTCATTTTTTGTCTCGTGATAGCATGATGTATGTATGTATGTAGTCATTGTAGTGTCATTGCACTCATATGTATACTAACCCCATGACAACGTACCGTGTCAATATTTCTCTAAGAGTGTAACGAAATAAACAACCACTATATAACAACGGGATGTCATCCGTGAGAAATGGCCATCTATCTGTATGTACTTATTTTAAAAACCACTAGGAAAAATTTAGATCGTCACCCCTCGTGTTGATAGATTTCCATCCGAACTGATACTTGACAAATTATTAAGAAAAAGTAGAGAGTTCTAAAAGGCATACCGAACCAAATCTTTACACAAACGAACCAATTTTGGAGCCACCTTGCGAATTCGAGCTCGGTGCGCTTCCAAACTCGTAAAGCGGATTCCGTCCCAGGTCGGACCAGCGGTTGGGCTGGGGGCTCTTCTGATCCGTGCCGTGCCGTGCCTTCCCTACCCTTCTTCCCGGGGGGCCCACCTCGCCGCCCCCCGCCTTTTCTCTTCCCTCATCGTCGGTGACCCCGAGCCGGGGAGCAGCGCGCATGGCGGGCGCGGACGAGAGCTGGGCGCGGGGCGGCCCGTCGCCGTCGTCGTCCTCGGGCGCGTCGACGAGCCGCGCGGGCCCCGCCGCGGAGGCGGAGGGCGCGTCGCCGGACTCGCTGCGGAACACGCCCTCCAACATCGCGCGCCTCGAGGACGCGATCGGCCACTGCGCCGCCCGGCGCAAGTACCTCGCGCGCACCAAGAGCCCCTCCGACGGCGGGGACGTCCGATGGTACTTCTGCAAGCTCCCGCTCGGCCACAGAGGTGCGCCGCCCCCCCCCTCCCCCCTCCCCTCCCCCTGCGCCGCTCACCGCGCGTGTCTGGCGTGGGCATTTTCGGTTTCGTGCGCTGCTGCGCCAGTCGATCAGTGGCTCCCTCCCCAGTCCCCACACCCAGCTGCTTCCAAGCAGCTCACCCATGGCGCGTGCCAACTGCTCGGGGGGTTTTGATGTCACGGAATCTAGCTACTATTCTGGGCTCATAACTGATGTGGGAGCTTGGGAGTGCCTGGTCCCTTGAGCCTGCTAACTGGGGGTTGCGATCTATGCTCCGTGTGACTTCTATCGCTTTCGGGTCGTTATAATTGAACGGTAGCGGGGCATGTCGGCACATTTTGGCACACATGCTATTGATGTACGCTTGTAGTTGATTGATCCCGTAAACGATCGCATTATCTGTGCTTAAGGTTAAAGTCTGGCCGATTCGACTCCTAACGGTCTCGTGTGTGATCTCATCGTTGATGCAGTGCTGTCTTCTTCTGTGCCGCGGACAGAGATAGTCGGGAAAGGAGACTATTTCCGGTTCAGCATGAGGGACTCTCTGGCACTGGAGGCGTCTTTCTTGGAGGTTAGTATATCTTAGCGCTGATGTAGATGCCTGTCTGTCTGCTGTTTGTTCATAAACCATACCAGCTGCTGAAATACAATCCATCTGTAAGTCGATAGTATATCGTCATATAATTGATCTTACACTATCTCGACACTCATGTTATTGGATTGCTGTTTGTAGAGGGAGGAAGAACTGCTTGCATACTGGTGGAGGGAGTATGCCGAATGTAGTGCCGGACCAAGAGGATCCTTGGTGACAAGTGATGATTCTGAATATCTCTATAAAGTAGAGGAGGATCGGGTTGGGGTTCCTGTGAAGGGTGGATTATATGAGGTTTGTAACTTTAGCTCCTCATTTTTGTGTTCTGCCTATTGTTATCGACTATCGTTTAGATGCTAGATAGTGAATTTATTATTTCTCATAACAACCTACTCCCTGCAGGTTGATTTGATGAGGCGTCATTGCTTCCCTGTGTACTGGAACGGGGAAAACAGGCGTGTCTTGAGAGGCCACTGGTTTGCTCTCAAAGGTGGTCTTGATTGGATTCCCTTGCGTGAAGATGTTTCTGAACAACTTGAGCTAGCGTATAATTGTCAGGTACAAACATTTCTCTGGGGTGTTCGTTAGTAACATTTTGCTAAGGCTACCGGTAAAACATTCGCTGGACCGCCAATTTGCCATAACTGCTAAGGCTTTTTTAACAGTAATTTGCTCTATGAATTGATAACAAAACTTGCCTCAACAGATCCGAATATTCTAAACTATTTCAATGGGCTGGAAGTTCAATTTTGAACTGCTTAAGGAATCTTTGGATACTTGATTTGCACTACAAAGGATAATTAAGCATTTAAGCTCACTGATCAGGTAGTTAAGTTATTTCAATGGGCTGGGAACTTATCTCTTAACCATGAGCTTCATGGTTGTGATGGTAAATGAATAGACCAGATATGCCATGATTGTGGCCTACACTGTGCATAAACCTTTTACTCCAGTCTAAGTCTTCATACGCAGTTTTGGCCTCCATATGTATACTCCTTCCTCCAATCTTTTAGCTCAGAAAATATCTGAAGATCTGTTGTTGTCAAGCTAGGTCTGGCATCGGCGCAAATTTCAACCTTCAGGCCTATTTGCAGCACGGGTTGATCTCCAAGGAAGTACACCGGTATGTGATGCTGATAAAGCTTCCTCAAAAAATGAAGTTTAATAATTTGGGGTCAAGCTAAAATATATTTTCTGCAGGATTTGCATGCTCTCTTTACTGGAGAGGATGATACTTGGGAAGCTTGGCTTGTCTTTGATACAGGTCCTAAGCTTGGTAGCAACACAATCAAGTTAAGGCGTGGATTTTCTTCTTCTGAATCTGCAAAGCCTTCACAGGTAACCCACCATGTTACTTTTATTAGTTCCATTATCTATCAAGGATTTTGAACCTCACAAGTATGGTGTCTTAGACAATTGGCAAGTTGAAGCATTTTTTAACTAATCTAAAAAGAAACTGAATGTTGATATTTGTCCAGTTGATGTTACTGGTCATTTGTTCTTGATTTTGTAAGCTCGAAATGTTGGCATCTATGGTTGCAATTTAGCTATAGGAACAAATTCAGCGTTAATAGCGTCATGAGGACTGGTAAATCACTTACTGTTATATCCTTTTGAACACATCATTTGATCTGGTGCTCTGAGATGAATCAGTTAGCAAAACCTAATCTTTTGTAGTGCATAGATGAAGGTTGCCATCTCACCCTTCACTAACCTAGCATTTTTCTGCATGGGAGTTTTGTGCTACTTGAGTGTTATATCTTTCATGAAAAAACGTTAGCAAAACAAATGGACAAATGCAGAAAAACAGCTTAGTTCTCTATTTTTCTGCCTCAAATTTTGAAGTGCACTCCAATTTTTGTTTTGTCAACTTGGATAATAACAGAGCCTGTAAGCGTGAATCTGGAATGCTAGCAATTGCCTTCCCCATCTTATTCTTGCTGTATTACAGTCACTTCTTATTTAGTATATGACTGCCATCTGATTCTTTGCCAGGATGAGTTGCGTCAGCAAAAAGAAGAGGAAATGGATGATTACTGCTCTCAGGTATTTACTGCTTCAGGCATAATGACTTTTTCTTTATCAATATCAGTAGTATAAATTTAAAAGTGAGACTAGCGTTAAAAAAAGTGAGTCTGAAGTAAATAATTTAGATGTTCATTATTGTTTCATGAAATTACTTAAGAATATTTTCTCCAGTAGATTCTGTAGCTAACCTAATTCTTTGTTAAATACTCCCTCCGTTCCAAACTATAAAGGGTTACATGTAGAATCTTCGAACAGATTCATGCCACATTCCATGTATGCAGTTCCAAATGAGGGCTAAATGGCAATGGCATAACCCCTTACAATTTGGAACTGAGGGAGTATACTACTAGATGGCAATGGCATGACCTGACCTTTTGTATCCAAAAGACATGTGGTCACTCCCAATGCTCCAACATGACAATGTCTTAGGCATTAATTAGGTGTCCGCCTAGGATAAAATCTGATGTGAACAATTAAAAGAGAGCAGAGAAGAAGCTAGCATCTACATGAACCACCAAAACAAACATTGAGTGAAGGTAGTGCCCTCGTAATTCTTAACTCAGTTGTCTATTAGCCATAAAAAGTATCATAGGCATCTTGTATGGACACTATTCATTGGGGTGTTTAATGGCTGATGACTCTCTCACCTCTTAGACATCTTCTTGGAAATTTTGCCTTGGGATTGGCCTGATGGCAAACAAACGTATGTACAAAACTATATAGTTCAGTGGATCACTTTTTCCACCACCTGCATGCTTAGCCCTATTTTACACCAAATTTGCCACATGAATAATGGCCAATGAAAAGTTCATTGTGTTGAAAATAATTCCCATAAGTTCTACAAGGTTTTGTGTGCAGCTAAAAACTTTATGGTGATAACACATTCTGCAATTGCTTCTTAACAGGTTCCAGTTGGTCATCTGGTATTCATGGTTCATGGCATTGGACAGAGGCTGGAGAAAGCTAATCTTGTGGATGATGTTGTCGATTTTCGTCGAGTGACTGCTAACCTAGCTGAAAGATACTTAACTCCTTACCAAAGAAGTACCCAGAGGGTTCTATTTATTCCCTGTCAGGTAATAAAAGTTTTGCATAATTCTGAACTACTTTTTATAATTCTAACAAAAAGGATCTACTTTACAGTATTGTTCTTGAATCTTGTCTATGGTTTAATATGAACTGAAAAATGTTACTAGATATAGATGACTGGCTGTTATCTAACACTCACATGCATTTTGAGGTATATATAATTAGTCACATATTGATACCGCTAAATGTAAACAAATAACAGTTGTTTATTTGCTGCTTATTTATATTGTTAAGAGTAACAGATTACCATATTGATTTTTTTCACTCAATCATGATATGGCATATGGCTAATCTCCATATTTGTTAATGATTTATATTTCTAATAATGATGCTTATTATTGTAGTGGAGGAAGGGCTTGAAACTCAGTGGTGAACGTACTGTTGAGAAAATCACTTTGGATGGAGTTAAAGGTCTTCGAGTTGCATTAGGAGCCACAGTTCATGATGTTCTTTATTACATGAGTCCTATCTACTGTCAGCATATTATTGACTCGGTAATTTGCTATATTAATGCACCATCTTTTGTTTTTATTTTTCTTTTCTTTTTGAAATCCTTGATTCTGTTTGGTGGCTTTAGAACCAAATATGAGTTCAAGCAATTAATTCACTTATCATTCTTGTGGCCTGGGAAGTCTGGAAGCATCGAAATTCTTTGTCTTTGAAGGATCCTGGCCTAACATTCAGGTGCTTCTCCAGTCCATGATGGACTGTGGTGTATGGTCGTGCTTCAGACCTTCAGTTTCTAATGTCTATGCTGCTGACCACAGCAACTTAGTTTCTTATTTTGGTCGTTGGTCCTGGGCCCGCGCAGTTTTTTGTGCTGCCAGGCTTTGGGGTTTGTGTTTGTTTTTGTGTTTGGGCTTATGCCCAGTTTATGCTTTTTTCTGGCCTAGAACATTTGCACTCTCTCTCTGTGTCGTTTGAGAACCAAAGTTCAAGCAACTGCTGACGACACTGATACTGTTTTGGCACATCTTACTGCTCCATTTAACCTTCTTTGTTGTATTTTGAAAAACTTGAATATGCTCATGCTATTTCTTCTACTGTATTACCTTAATGATCAAAAGCATTCCTTGTTATAAATAAGTAACTTAAACTTATTGCAGGTCTCAAACCAGTTGAACAAGCTGTACATGAAATTTCTGAAGAGAAATCCTGGTTACAGTGGAAAGGTTTACAGTTCATGACTCGTTCACAATTTTCCATATGATTGCCATTTGTGCTGATCAAAAAAATTGCCTTGCCTTTTTTTTTGCAGGTTTCTTTATATGGCCACTCGTTAGGAAGTGTTTTGTCTTATGATATACTTTGTCACCAAGAATCCCTTAGGGCCCCATTTCCGACTGAGTATCTGAACATGGAGTGTACATCTGATCGGAGTCATGGAGCAAAATCAGCCAATGAAGTTGCTGTACATGATTCAGGCACAAACGATCATGATATTTCTACTCTAGGGCATTCCTTTGCTGATAGTGTAAATGGTATCGTTGATGAAGATAGAACCCAAACTGATACTTCACATGTGGACAGTGTCCTCCCATCATGCGTGCTTGAGAATTCACCAGTTAATGATGATGCAGTTGCATCATCTGGCACAATTGATGCTGATCAACATGAGGAAGCAAATAAGGTTGAGAATCATGATACAGTATATACTGAGGAAGGGACTATTTCAACTGTAAGCACAACAGATGCTGAAGAATCTAGCATTTCGAAATCTGCTGAAGAAGTCCATGAAGAGGTCCTTGACAAAGACAAATTGATCTATTCACTAGAAGAAGAGGTGTGAATACACGGAATTCAGCTAATTTTTATTGTGCTTATCATCTTTGAAGAAGGCTTGCCTATTTTTTATGGCCTTGAAAGAAATAATCAACATAAATGTATTTAATCAATGTTGAAATAAATATATAATATATTATAGTGGTATTGAAGAAGTACTTGCTCAGAATACTCAAGAACGAACTTCGAAGCCCAAGCTTAACAGTGCTATATTCAAGTGAAGCAACTGTGCGTGTGTGTTAAACTGACATAACAAATTGCAAATTGCTGTGCGTGTGTGTTAAACTGACATAACAAATTGCAAACTGATGCTTATACTTCTCCTTTAATCAGGTGAAATGTCTTAAAGCTAGACTTGAACAGCTCGAACAGCAGAATCATCTAGCTGCTGAAAGCATCGGTGGTGTTGAGTATCATGAAGGTAAGTAGTTGCTTGTGGTCCAAAGTATCTCTTAGAAGGCTTCTAATATGTTCTCTGTTAATATATTTATTCAGATTTGTGTGTTTGTGACAGGTAAAAAGGTCAATCATGCCTTGAACTCTGGCAAGCTTTTCACGTCACACGGAAGTGCGAGTCAGTCATACTCACCACAGATCAGATACACAAAACTAAACTTTAATGTAATATAGGCTGGGTTATTTTTGGTAGCCTGTCACTTTTTTTCACTTGAATTTTATGTCATCATCGGATTTTTTTTTATATTCAGGTGGACACGTTCTTTGCTGTTGGATCTCCCTTGGGTGTCTTCCTTTCCTTGCGTAATGTTCGTATCGGTATTGGTATGTAACCTTTGACTGATAACATTCTCTTTGTAGGTGGCCACTGGCCATTGTTGGAACAGCAATCAGGCCTTTGTTTCCTTCATAAGGATCCATCCATGGATAGCTAAGAAAAAAAGATTTATTTATGCTGTGTTGCATGATAGCCTCAATAAATATCTGCAAAATTGCTGAAAAGCTGTTTTGCAAGATTAATAAACTTCATCTGACCATTCATTAAACGTTTTATCAGTCCTGCAATGGCTACTGAAATATCCTAAAATTGGCTTTGGATCTGTGAAAATCATTAGGCTTTTGAAAATGATAGATTGATCTGTGGTTCCTACGCATTATCAAGGATACCGTCAATACAGTGGCACATGCTTCAAGTTACTGTTAGCATATCTTTCTTTTTCTATACATCTACTTACAAATTCTCCCTGGCAACTAGCCCATGCTTCTTTTTCCATTATTTTTTTTGTCTTACCTCATTCCATGATTTGTGTCTAAAGCTTACACCTTGTTCTAAAGGCAAGGGGCAAGATTATTGGCAAGATGAGAACATAATTGAAGAGATGCCATGCTGCCGGCAGATGTTCAACATCTTTCATCCTTTTGATCCTGTAGCATACAGGTTTGTATCTTTATTTCTTTTCTTATTTCATGTTAGGAGAGTTCATAAATATACAATACCGCAACCACAACAGAACTAAATAGTGGCCGCCTGATATGTAAACAATGGTGCTTAACCTTTGTCACATCTAGATACGGTTCTTTATTGCACTGGAAGACAGTGTACTCATCTGTTGCATAGTGAGGAATATGTCATATGAATCTAGGTGGGCTTTTATACAGAGTTGAACCACTTGTATGTGAAGACTATCTAAAGAAGCGCCCTGTCATTGTTCCATACCATAGAGGTGGAAAGAGAATACATGTTGGAGTGCAGGTGGGTTATTCACCATTTTAACTATCTGTCCCTAGCAGAGAATGGTGTGTTCTTACTTGTCCGTATTTGTATTCTATTCTGTTTACCTTATTTGGGTCGATATATCATGTAGGAGTTCACAGAAGATATTGCTGCGCGTTCTCAAGCCATTGCCCGTCAATTGAAGTCATTGAAGGTAAGCCCCCTCCTTTCCATCTGCAAGCGTTATTGGAATTTAGCCTTTAACGAACAATGATATGAATTTTAGTGGGTTATGATATACTAGTATTAAGCAGTACGTTTTATACTTGTTAATAATCTAGAAGTAAAGTGGCTAATATGGCCGTAGTAAGTTACATCTCACCTCTTCAATTTTTTCTTCTTTAGGTCAAAGCAGTAGCTACAATACTAGCATTGAGCAGAAATGACACAGAAGGTATTCATTTTTCTTTATCTTTTATACATTTATAAAAATTGCAAACAAAATTATTCTGATGGGATGATAATCTTTATTCATTTAGAGGATGGTGAGAGTGCTTATGAGAAAGACAGATCATATGGATCCATGATGATGGAAAGGTTGACAGGTGCACCGGATGGTCGAATTGATCATGTGCTTCAGGTGATAAATTTTTGCTGTTACAGAGAAACTATGTTTTTATTCTATATTGATGTACAGCACATTGGGTCACTGACAGACACCAGCCCACAATCCCACCTCAACTGTGAGGAGACCTAGGTTCCACCACCAATTACTATTACTAAGATGTAGTTTGGAAACCAATTAAGGTCTAAGAATACAAAGGGCTGTGCAACTCGGAGATGCTGTTCCCATCATGTCACAGCATGGCATGGTGCTTTATTGTTCATTATTTGTAATGCACGTTCACGTGCACAATAAACTCCAATGGAAACATGGTCCACTTTTCGCCTCACTTTCATTTTTGTCCCTGCTTTTCTTGTATGCTTTTATATTCAATGGATATTTTTCAATCTTAAAGTCTTCATGTTGTTGCAGGAGAAAACATTTCAACACCCATATCTATCTGCTCTGGGATCTCATACGTGAGTTAAAAAGCCTTCCCTGCTGATTTGACTTATCATTTCTTGTTCAAATCTGGTTTCAGACTTCTTCGCTGACATGTGGATTGATTGCTGCAGCAACTATTGGCGAGACCATGATACTGCTCTCTTCATTCTCAAACATTTGTATCGTGATATACCTGAGGAACCTCCAAGCGATGCCATTGAAGGGATGCCTATTAAACTATTTTATGAGAGGGATCCAATTGAGGAAGAAACTCCCCTTACATTTTCTGACCGTCCGTTAGTTAAGGAGTTCTCCAGAAGGGTGAGAGCTTACTCAAGGAAATTGGAGAATGAAGCACGCTATGAATCCTCTTGATGGTATGTTCTCGTTTACTTTTATAAATCTTGGTAAGTATATACTTCGGTTAGTGACAACTGTGGGTAACTGGCAACTTTACCATTCCCTGCATTTCAGTAGGCATGATGGTTCTTCTTTTGAATGGACACTAAGCTCAGTGCCTTTTTTTTTGCTTTCCCCAGGTGTCATTGTTTGTTGCAGTCGTTTTTACATCCTCACGGACTTTGCCAAGCAGAAATAAGGTGTAGACACTAGACATTGGATGGAAGATCAATTTCATAAAAATGGTAAACCTCAGAAAAGGAAAAATCCACGAAATAGAGCATGTTTGCACTTGACACCAGAGCTAGGACACTTTGGAGAATGCTGTACATAGAGTGCTGCCGGTTGCTGTGTAGCGCAACTTCGTTTTTTCTTTAATATTATAAATGTAATGTTGTACATAAAATCCAGCAGTGTACATATGTAGTTTACGATAGATTAGTTTTTGAACAATGGCTGTTTTCCACAACATCAAGCTGGAATAAAGGTTAGCTCACGGCTGCTGCTCCTGTTTTGCCTTTGCAGAAGCGTAGGGCAATGGTAAAGTGTCGCGTACTTCTCGTCTAAGCAAATGCCCACTCTGGTAGGTTGACATTTCTACAATTTTATTAAAATACGATTCAAGAAATTCTTGCTTCTCCACACAAAAAAACGTCACATTTTCAGAATATAAAAAAAGCGAGGGCAAGCATTGAAGTGCAGCGTATCAAGTTTCAGATATACGATTCAAGAAATTCTTGCTTCTCCACACAAAAAAACGTCACATTTTCAGAATTTAAAAAAAGCGAGGGCAAGCATTGAAGTGCAGCGTATCAAGTTTCAGACGTCAAATTACACGGTGAGGGCATTCGCTGAAATATTTAAACTTCCCAACAAAGAACAAAGCAACTAACACGAATAAGGCTTATTTGGTACAGAAAAATTTTAACTTTTACAACCATCGAACAATCATGATGCCACAGCTAATAGCATATACAGGACAAAATCTCTGTGAAAGTAAGCTGCTACCAATGGATAAGCTATACAAAAAATACTAAAAAAGGAAAAGAAACCGAAAAGGTACCATCTCAACAGACAACACCCACCGCCCACAACACTTACATGAGATGAGCATAACAATCTCAATCTATAAACAGTATGAGCACAGGGCACTGTAATTCCAGCCAGCGCATCCAGCAGTACCAATGAAACAACAGGGGCCCCATAGCGATGAGGGGCATAAACGGCAACGCTTAATGTACACTACAACAAAAAAATCTGAAGGCTATCTTCTTGCTGAATTCCCATGTCTTTGGCTGCGGAAGTAGCTCAGAAGAGCTTGAGCCTGCATGACAAATAGCAAATCACACCAGAGTTAAAAGTCATA